>CM064550.1:11396509-11495674 GCA_032716605.1 Paralithodes platypus
TTACAAAGAGAATATTGAGTCAGGTACAAAGGGGAGATAGAAGGGCAGGAAGACCCCCATTGGAGATGGAGGAGGACTGTGTAAGAAAAGGCTTTGGATGATAGAGGAATGACTATAGATCAGGCAGGGGAAGTGGTGGTGGACAGGATGTGAATAGAGAATGCTTGTGAATAGTGACGAGGGTGAAAACAAATGGTCATTTGGAGTAAGGGGTCGGCGCGCAAGTTGGGACTAGATAATAGTCCATCAGGCGAACCATGGCCGAGGGGAGACGATTAATATGAAGGGTGTGCCTGGAAGTGTGGGTGGGAGGGCTTGTGGCTTGGGCTCCGCTGCATGTCTGCCTGCCGAGGATTGGAACCTTCTCAGGGTGGTCAGGGGCACGGGGGGGGGAGTGCTGGAGCGACCATTAGGTAACCTGGGTCTATGGGTCTTCTCCTGGGTGACCTGGATGTGTGAGAGTTTGTGTTTTTTATCTGTGTTTATTTTTTGTTTTATGTTGTTTTTGTGTTTTCCCTGTTCTTGCTCTGTCTTGAGTCGGCTACCCCCAAAATGGGGATTGAGCCTGAGCATATAGATAGATAGATAGATAGAATTAAAGAATTAAGAATGTAAAGAAACACTACAAAACAGCAGTGAATGGACAGGCTTTCGTTGTGTGTGTGTGTGTGTGTGAGATTCATCAGACGTCATCAATAGTAGTACTATTAAACACATACCGGTACTCTCATATATTTCATCAATTTTATATCATGCTATTAACCTTGCTGCACTGTGTAAACATTGTAATGTATCAGATACTAGGCTATATACTAACATCGAAAAGGTATCTATAGCCATTGCTAACGTAATATCATGATGCGATGCTTATATATATATATAGCCTTTACCCTTTACAGTGTTATATATTTGTTTTTACTAAATGAATACCGAATATATAAACCTATCAGTGTCCGAAGCTTAACTTTGTGTGGTATTACATAATACCCCCCATATATCACCGATAACTCATTGCCGTTTCACACCTGAATTTCATAACCAGATGATATTACATTGTATAGTTCGTTGTGTTGTATGACTTGAAGCCAATTGGCCCTCTACAGACTCCCATTTTCTTATGTTCCTACTTCTTACAAATGTGTTTTGGTTGCAGGTATATGATAAGTAAGTAAGTAGTGTGTAGTAGTAGTAAGTAGTAAGTAGTGTGGTACCGTCAGTGACGGTACCACCCTTTGTTCCACATTCGTCCAGTCACCCATAAAGTATCCATTTCCACCCAAATATATCTAATAAATACATATTATTTGAGGAGAATACTTATAAATATATGTTATGAGATTGCTTACCACACAAACTTTATTTGAAATCAGTCATTATAGCCTAGCCTACTCATCGGCATACAGTGTGGTCCCGCATAGTGCGAGAAATTGGCCGTGCGTCGCACTATGTGAACAACGTAGGGAAAAAACTTAATTGGTCGATCGGTTCTCCATATAGCACACATATCTTTCCTTATATCGTTATTTATACTGACAGAAACATACCAAGAACAAATGTTAATGATAAATATAGTATATTAATGGTAAATTATACCTTTCCTTGCCTTAAATTGTACACTTGATATGATTACAAACCCGAGAATGCGAGATAGCGTCACACAGTATGGGGTAAAAAAATGTCTGACTGACCAGCCTCCCTCCATGCCCAAGCTGCTCAAACACCAGTGATGCCACGAATCAGGCAGGAAATTTATCGCACTGTACAAATTTTGGCCACACTAATAGAAATCTCCCCGGATTTAACCCATATTGCCACCCGACTCGCAATAAAAGATCGCATTCGAATTGGTTGATAATTTTGTGTTTAATATTTTCATTGCTCGCACTAATCAAAATTCGCACTGTTTGAACTCACTTTATATGGGACCGAGCTGTAATTTAACGGTTTTCGTCCGACAGAGTCAGTAGGCTTGACAAAGCGAGCCTAATGGTAAAATAGTGATTTTACCCCTAAAGAGCGGCGCCCGGCTATAGTCGGACAAGAGAAGAAAGGAGTATGTGGCGGGGCCCGGCTATAGTTGCATGCAATTTTGAACACATTATCGGCTCTGAGAGAGAGACGAGCGGTGGGAGGAGCGTAGGTCGGCTCTGACCGTTCGGCACGGGTCCCGCGCGGCAACTGACGTCGCCTCCTGTAGGATGTAGTCATAATCATGGGGTAATGTTATTGTTTACTTTGATGAACGTCACTAGTTCAGTTGGCGGAGGCTCGGAAAAGGCGTTAGACGTCTTCTGGTTACTCAAGTCCTATCCCAGTCAATACATGGATATAAACATTACCTGTGCCTCTCATTCACCTCAAGACCTCTTACATGGCGCAGTCAGCAGGATAGAACACAGGAACAATGAGGGCATCATTTAAAACGGGACGGAAAACACCTGAGGGGAGGAACAAATCTGGTAGCAGTGTCAAACAACAACATCCGCAACACCCGGATTAGCTGTTAGAGGCGTTCAAACAACAAGATAATAAAAGGACTTGTAGAAGTTATCTCATCACCACAGGACAATGGAAGAAGGCCGCCAGATATCGAGGGTACATGAAGAGTGCAGGTATCTCACTAACTCGCTACACAGGGAATTATGTAAGGAAATTACCGTATTTTAGCGATTTTGCCCTTCGGTTGCACGATCATTGCAAGAGAACGCGTGGTCGTAGAAGGATGGTTCTGGTGTCATTGGAAAGCTCAATTATCGCCCTTTCAGGGATACATAATTGTATTACGCTCTAGCTCTTGTATATGCATGAAAAAGAGCACAGAAATAAGCTCGTTTAGGGTAAAACCACCCGCTTGGCAGGTAGTAGAAGTTACCGCCTAGGCCGCTTGTTGAGTGTTAAGGCATAGGCCTCTAGGCCTACATCACTAGGCTAATAGAAAACAAAGAAAAACAAAATACAAAACACAAAACCTGTGGTGCGATTTGTACATATTAGGCCTATTATACAATCATATTGTCCAGCAAATTTAGGCCAAGCAAAAAAATTGTGAGATAGGTCGGAATGAGTTGTATTACCGGGCGTACGTCTTGTAAACACCTGAGTTGATGTCAAACAGCGGGGGTGTGGGGTCGGCAGCCCCACCCATAATACTAGCATAGGTTAGGTAAGGTTGTTAAGTTAGGCTAATGTCCTTTCGGCAAGAATGTTAAGTGCGGGCGTACCGCCACCCTTGTTTACACTATGCGGAGCGGTAGTGGATGCTTGCCATCGTGTTCCCGTCTGTTTTGACTGCCTATGGATACAATAATATGTTGAGGGGGGGCTTTGCCCCCCTCACCCCCCCCCATGACATATTGTCATCATCATATATATTGCCAGCAGGGGGCAATAACTGAAAAAATCGCCGCGAACTTAACCACGGCGATCACAAATGTAAACATGGAGGGGGGGGGTCGGACGTTTTCAATCATGTTCCCGTCTATTTTGAATGCCATTGGATACAATAATATGTTGAGGGGGGGCCTTGCCCCCCTCACCCCCCCACCCCATGACATATTGTCATCATCATATATATTGCCAGCAGGGGGCAAATAACCAAAGGTCACTTCAATTTTTACCACTTTTTCTTTCAATATCTGGGACTTGTTAAGCTAGGTACCCTATTGTTGGCTATTTTAACATAGGCTAGGCCTATTGGATTAACACATATAGGCCTAGCCTACCCTACTAAAGTAGGCTATAAATAGGGACTAACATGTTCTCCCTAGTAGGCCTAGGCCTACTTTAAATACTTCCATAAATGAACATATATAACGAGTCTGCAGAGCTGACAGGCCCACACATGGCAGATCCCATTCACACCCATCCTCGTTAATTGCAAGACTTATTTCAGGAAATATGCCTCAAATAGAGAGATAATAATGGTCACCAAATGAGGATTCCAAGCCAAAAATACAAGCAAGTATAATGGAATGTCGTGAATTTCCTTACCTGGGTAGTAATTGGGCGAATCAAATCTGATGAAGCGATCTACAAGTTGTCAAGGCTGGCCGACATACGCCTATCAGGTGAAGATGCCTGTACAACTGCTCCTGTCAAGTTCACCATCATCATTGAAGATATATCGAAAGTCTTTGGAAATGTGCTAATTGTAACCCATATTAATATATATTAATAGTTTCGTACATTATGCAATTGATTTGCATTAAAGAATGTCTTCTGTAACCTTTAATTTAGGAATTGAAACAATAATACAAATAATAAAATTCAATTAGCAAACGAAGGGATCCGACGACCATCGAAGAGAAGGGTCGAAGGTCCTCTTCTTATTCCAATAATATTGGACGTAAACGGTCGCGGCGACCGTTTACGAAAGCATTCGCTCAGCCAAACAAATCCCCAAAAATGTTTTTATACTACGAATTTTGAAATGAAGGGTATCTTCGAGGGAAGGGCATGTTTGGTACTGCGGGCCACAGTCACTCCCTCTCTCGCTAACTACACACACAAAGGGACTCCAACCCAGACTTGCTATATAGTCTATATTTGAGCTACACTTGTCCAAACTAGTTATATTAAGTTATGGCAGTGAGTTTTGTGTAGGATGGAGTAGGATTGAAAGCCTAAATCATAATGATTATGGGCAGATAAGGTTTATGTCAGCATAAAGTTCGTAATAGCAGGGTCAAGGCAAGGAAAGGAGCATTAGGAAAGGATTGTCCTCTTCAATAGGCTTAGGTGTATTTCCCCGACATCCAGCGCCGCCAAGCGGCTCATAGGTATAAACAAAATCTGCCAGGCATTAACTGAATGGGGAGGAGGCGTTTTATTCTTCAGAATTCCTTATTGTTCGTACATTCACACACTGTATACATGCAAGTGGTCTTCAGGAGAGTATCATCTTAGTTTGTATAAACAATATCAAGAGGGAAACAAATGGCTTGATCAACATGTTGTCACCTATTGGCCTCTAGAGGCACCATCGTCGCTGTAGAACAGATTTATTACATTGAGTGGGCTCTCCTCTTTTACACCTTGGTGAAGGCTGTCACACAGGCAATTGTCAAACTCTGAAGGTCCATATCATTGTTATTAACCAAAGCATTTGGCAAAGGGAGGAATTGCTAAAAACCTTAGCCAATACTCAGTTATTCACCAAAAATAAATTTGAATTATCATTATTATTTGGTAGGGTATGTATGTATAGGTAGGTTGGCTAAATAATTGGTGGAATTCGTAGGGACTCGAACTGTTTTGAGAGAGTTAAATAAAACAAAAATAATAGATCTGAATAATAAATCGACTGTTATTGAGAAAAACTGGGGGATGCGTGGAAGACTATAGAGTCAGACTGTAGACGGTAAACTTTGTGTGGGTAGCGAATACGGTTTTAAAGTAATTTAAGAATAGAAATTGTTCAATGCTGCGGCCAAACTATGCCACCCATTTATATTCTTTTGGTATCAAAACGTTCGGAATCGCGAGCCTCACCCAACTACGCAAACATGGCTTTGATCATCGGCGTAGTTTTCAAGATGTGGAATTTTAAGTGGAATTCGAGTTTTTTTCAAGATTGCCGGAAAAAAAAAACACGTGCAAAAGCAAAACCTTCTCTATAATATTTGCGGTGTATTAGTAGTGGAGTCCGTATGCCAAAACCCAATCGTTTCCTATGAGTGGGAGAGACGGTATTTAGGCGTCACATTTTTCGGGAAATCGGCTGCCACGGACCTGTTTGGCCGCCATGCCGGATGTTTAGCATATCAAAAGTTGCCCAATACAAAAACGCACCTCTTGTGAAAGTTTGATCCCGGTCCAAAAAGCGGTTCTGGAGTTATTGCGTCAAAACCGGCGAGTAAAGATAATTTGGATGAATAACCGGGTTTAATTATTACAATAGGGGTTCCCCGTAGGGATCGAACCCCTAATAATAATAATACACAAAACACGGAAGTGGAATTAAATAAACTCTGTAACCCTGTCTACTGAATTAGTTAACCAATCTGTTACTCGAGTTTGGTAATCGTTTGCCGAGTTTGGTAATCGTTTGCCATTCTTGCATGGCTCCCAACATTAGGGTAACGGGCACAGTGATATTCCGGTAAAGTTTGGTCGTTCCCGCTGTATACGAGAACCACATCATTAATATTAGCCAAGACCAGGATTCGGTATTAGAGTTGCATCGTAAATTATCCGGGTGTTCAGAGTCCGGGGATGACCATCATAATGTTGGTCAGTTGACGATACACACATAAACATATATATATATATATATGCCAGGACACTAAATGATAGGAGTATGATTAATGTATATACAGTGTCTTTTATAATACAACCTTTTCAGATAGATACGTTGTCAGTTATATGCCGATTTGATATTAGGATAGACAGGTGAATATACCCAATTGTCTTCTTTACATTAATAATACGGTTTATCTTTTTACAATGTACACTTCCGATGGAAATAATTCTGTTCCATGTGATTGACTATCTATCTATCTATCTATATGCTCAGGCCCAATCCCACTTTTCCTTTTTTTTAATTTGTATTTTCTATTTTACTCTATTTTATTATTTGTTTTGTTTATATTTTCTTGGGGGTGGCCGACTCAAGACATGGTGCATGTGTGTAATCGTGAGCATACTTCCAAATGTATACATAATGTATATGCAAAAGTATGTGCATGAATACATATAATAAACATTACGAACTAACGTGCAACCATAAATACACACACACACACATTGCCACACTCTTATAAATAAAAGCCAAACGTTTCATGCATGCAAAACAAATGATGGATACATGCACGAGTCTAATCACCTCATAAAGACACTGAAAAGGAAACCATTAACCCCTTCTGTACCGGTGAAGTCTTTTGTATTTGATTTCAGCTAGATTTAGATGATTTTATGAAGCTTAAGATGGATGTAAGGTAGCTAAAAGGATGAATGGAAAGAGTATGTAGCCTTTTAATTGCAAGACGTCCATCCTAAGCTGAATAAAATCGTCTAAATATAGCTAGAATAAAATGAAAAAACGTCGCCGGTATAGAAGGGGTTGAAACATAAATAACACTGCAACATAAGTTTGCGCACGGCCATGCACTTTTAATGACCCTCACACAAACTCCAAGAGAAGAGTCAAGGCAGTGTCACAAGAGCGCTTTTTCCGTATTTTTTGTACGAGCAATGGGAGTGTCGGGTAGCTTCAAACAGTAAGGGGGTAGTACTCGCATTTTCTGGACCCCCTTCCCCTTCATGTTTAGCATAATAGTTTTGAGGTTTTAGGACGTTCATTTCGTTAGTTTGGCGATTTTGAGACCTTTCGCCTCATTTTGTTGTCAATATGAAAACCATTCGTGCCCTTTAGGTCTGATACTGGTTTTAAGGGGAGATGGGCTGGTTTTTCTGGCCCCCTTCTCCCTCGTGTTTAATCCCATTGGCTTTAAGATTTTAAGAGGTTTGACTTATTAGTTTGGCGATTTTATGACTTTACATCCCATTTCTTTGTCAATTAAGACCTTTCGTGCCATTTAGGTGTCGATTTTATTCCAGGTGAGCGATATCGAACCTGTAATTTTAAGAATAATCGGTCTTCGGCCGGGAAACTTTTCTACCGAAAAATGTATCAATCTTATCTTGAACGGGGTCTAGGGAGTTTTTTTTTGTTAAAGCTTGATGAAGGTCTAGCGAGGAAACTAAAACATAAATGAATATTGTTACGTCCTGGGATATATAAACACTGGGCTCTTTCTATTGGACTAGGTATGCGGCAACAAGCAACAACGGAAAACGCTAGATCCAACCCTTATCTATAAACCCAGGCAACAAACCACCCTAAACCGTCAAGAGTCCTGCCTGGACAACGAGGTATCCTATGACTCGGTTACAGGGTGCACGCACTATAGACTGCTGATAGTCAAGCAGACTATATAAAAGATCACCCAATTAAGTTGACTTAAAGCTTCAAGGAAAAGATAGATAACGGAATTAAATTGCAGAAACAATTTAATAACAAACTAGAAGAAAGTACATTTAACGTTACGTTAATTAATACAACTAATCACCCCTGCGTGAAAGAAGGTGAAAGCAAACAGTCCTCAAAAACATCGTACCGGTAGACAAGATGCGGGGTTCTAAACTGCATGCGGCTACTGTAGGATCTGATGCTTAGCAAAGAAAGTACGTTACGGATTTAGAGAACTCTTAACTCATAAGCAGGAATAAATACTAGTGATAGGCCATACAGGGTATAATGGCATAGGTATAATTAAATAAAGGTAGCAACTCGCAACATAACCACATACAGGTGTGCTTCTCACTCTTAGTCAGGCAAGCCTGCTCGGACAGAGTCTCTAAGCCACACCCTGACTCACAATGCTCACAAAAACGGTAAACTGTGGCACAGTAACAAGCATACAGAGATAATAAACCCCTAGCTGTTAATCTGCCAGGCGGCAGAGGTCTAGCCGGAAGGATATAGGCTTCGGATACCCGGGCTGAGCCACCTGCTCTAGCCTAGGGACGTTCCCAAGTCTGTGCGCCAAATTATTCTAATTGAAAGGGTGCTCTCTTGAGAGACTCAGATTGCAAGTATCTGACTCTCTCCTGGCGACCCTAAAACAAAAGCAAGACGTGCTAGCGCAGTGCTGAGTGGAATAGGCAAGGGCCCTCACACAACACAACACTAGACACACAGGGACACAGACAAGAAAATGCCCCCAGACTCCCACGGGTATCCTAGTAAAGTCGTGCGGGTCCACAGGACTCGCACCAGCAGACTTTACTTAAAGGATCGCAAAAAGCCTCCCCTCCGGTCTAGCCCCTGCTAACCTGACACAAGAACACACTAGCAAGCCTGAAACCACCAAATATGAGACAACAAAAAAGCTTCCTAGGTCTCATTAACAATTACGTCTCTGCATAAGGCCCAAAATTCTATCTAGTTATCTGAGAGCTCGTCGTTAATACAATAATAGATATAAGGTCTATCAAGGGGATGGGATAATTAAATAGATTGGTGAAGTAGTGGAAAGAAGGTATACAAAGTAAGAGAGAAAGTTTCTAAGTGGGGTTGAGAGGGATAGATATCAAGGGGGTCCGAAGGGTACGACAGTGAGGTGAGCTCTGAGTCTTGAATCTGTCTGGACCCCACCCTAGGCATACAAAATACATCCCAGGCTTGGCAACACTCAACACAGTTGCCGGGTCAAAATCGTCTACCCCGTGCGTGAGTCGAAACTAAGCCTAACGTTGCAATCGGATGCATATGGCAACGCTTCAGGCTCGTCCCAAGCTAGACTCTCCGCGCGAAGCAACGTCCCCCAGCCGGTCTCTCTCTCCCGCTCGTCTCCTCCCACTCTCACTAGACTTACATCTTATATATTATAATGAAACAATCTACTATCGAGAATAAAATATACTAAGATGCGTTGGTTAAGAATAAGGGCAGCTACAAGCTGTGAAACAACATAAGAATATCCCAGACATTAGTTACGTTGTCGTAGGATATATACTAAGGAAAAGCCTGCCGGCCGGCTGCCGCCAGCCGGTTTCTAAACGGCTGGGCAGCCGACGCGCGCGCACGCCCGCACGTGGCTACTATGCAGAAGCATCACAATATATAAATAGATAACCCACTAAAAATATCCACTTTCCCCTTATCACGTATTGTTGCTAGAAAACGTTGCTGATATGAAGATGCCGGAAAATTGCTTGTGTGACTCTTTCTTGAATCGCGCTACAAAGACAGTAAATGTGGATGTATATACGTTCTTGTTAGGCCAATGGTCAGGTAAAGGGTTATACGAGGTAATATCTCTGTCTCTTGCACTTGTCTGTGTTCGCTCGTTAACGTTATCTTTCTTTGTTTCTCTCTCTCTCTCTCTCTCTCTCTCTCTCTCTCTCTCTCTCTCTCTCTCTCTCTCTCTCTCTCTCTCTCTCTCTCTCTCTCTCTCTCTCTCTCTCTCTCTCTCTCTCTGTCATATTCAATTCAACTTTAAAATGAAATGAGTTTACATATACACTCTCCTCCTTCGACCATTCTATTCTCACAAAAATCATTGATGTTGAAGGAGTCCACACAACTTTCCAAAAGACTCGACGCTATTCTAAGACAAACAAACAAACAAAGATCTTACGCCCGAACAGTTTCTCCAGATTGTAGTCGTATTCTTCATCTTTTGCACTCTCTCTGTCGCACACACACTCTCACTCACACTCTATCTCCCTGTCGCACATAATCTCACTCGCACACACTCTATCTCTCACTCACACACGGAAACACACACACATACGCTCAACACACACACCATACTCAATACACACACAAACACATGCCTATACACATACTAATCTTTCAGAACTCTAACCATTTAAATTCTGTCACTATAAGCATACATCTGAACATATAGTTAATATTTTTGTCATGTGACCCAGCCAGGGCTCGAGCTCAGGCCAAAAGTGCAGCACCTCAACACCTTAACCACTAGGCCACCTAGGAGCTTAAAAGTAGTGGCTTCATTTTTTTTTTTTTTTTTTTTTTCTATATTCCAAATACTCCCTCTCGAGCATAGGCTGATATAGCCTTTACACTCTACCGCTGAACACGGTAAGGCCCGTGAGGTCTTGTTCCAGTCTAGGGAGTGAGACATACGAAGCACCTACTCACGGCTCGAACCCAACTCCATCTCTGAAGCTGCCTCGCCCCCGCGCTTCACAGTCTCACTCCCCAGGCTCGGACCCTCACTCTCAGAACGCCACCTATTGAGCAATTAACTCACTAGGCATTGCCCCCCTGTAGCATATTTTGAATATGGGAATATTCATACAGTGCTATTTAATCAGGGAACAATGAGGATATTTGTTTTGGCATTTCGGTGTGCTGTGGTAATGCACTGAAACTAGGTACAGCACAAATTCCATCCCAATAATATCTTCCCATTGACATATTGGGATTCGAACCCAGGTCCATTTGATTACCAGTCCAGTGGCAAGACCACTCTGCCACACCTCCCCTCAGATTTGGAATCAGATTCCATCCACCATCACCCACTCCGACTCGTGGTCACGTTGCTTGATGCCATACACACATACACCTCACACACAAACACTAGCAGCTAAGTACTAGATAGGGATACTTGTTGTTCCCCAGGCTGTCTGGCCGAGCAGCCCCAAGGTCACGAGTAAGGCCATGGCCATAACCGAGTGCCCCACAAAAACACTCCCTGCTTACCACTAATAAAGCCTAGGTAACCGAAGCCACTCCAAGGCGGGGAGCTGAGGAGGGTGCGGAAACGTCCGGGATACCAAAGCCCCACCCAAGGCCCTGTGCCCCTCGGCAATTATGAAGAGAAAATTGAGGGACAAAGGAAAAATGTGACACTTTGGCTCCCAATCTGCCAACCTCTAGGTTGGCAGTAGGGAGGTCAATCCACGGAAGAGATACCGTCACTTGAAATTTAGAAAATATATACGTAAAAGGAACAGTCAGAGTAAGCTATGGGTATGGCAGAGATCACTCTTTGGGGCACATTTAATGCCCTAAGAGCGGGGGAGGGGGGGGGGGGGGAGGGGGTGTATCATGGTAGTATCTGGCGGGTATATTTGCCGAAAATGACCTTGATTCCATGCTATTTTTCATGCATAAGCAAGAGCCGGAGCATAATACAATTATATATCCGTGAAAGTGCAAAGATAGAGCTTTCCAATGAGATCTGAATCATCTCTGTACTATTTCTGGTTATATTGTAACGATCGCGTAAAAGAAGGGGAAATTCGGTAAATATAGGGGATTTGGGCGATTTTTCGTATGCGAGGGAGGGTGTGTGAGAAAGAGAGGTCTGGGAGGGATGTCGATGCACTTCGCGCTGCCGTGGGGAGAGGTCCAAATCCGCCTATCGTCTCTCCAACGCTCGATCTCTCTCTCTCCGGGCTCAAAATGGCACCCGTCATATGACTGGCACCGCAGGGGTGGCCAATATTCTCTCTCCCGTCATATGACGGGCATTGCACACTGAGGGTTAAAGATCAAAGATCGTCATAACCTTGGTATTGACTCCTAAATTTCCCAAAAGTCTTTCCTAAACTACATAAAATTGTATATTATTAGATAGAAACAAGTCCTCATATTCTAAAAAGCGTATTCGGTCACTATTGACATACTCTGAGTTTTTAGATTCACAGGTCATAATTTCCTCGAGTGAGTTTTGAACGATTTTCACGTCCCCGTTTTCTTTAAGTATGTTTGTTTACCTTTTAGCACGAGTCAAATGAGCTCCCAAGTTTCTTATCGCGCTTCTCGAGACTAGACTTTTTCTATTTGGAAAGTGCGAGGCTGGGAGTAAAGTAAGTTATGCAAATGCTATCTCTGCCAAAACGTACACGATTTTCCAGCTTCTTTGTTTCAGTTAGATGCTGGCTGCCTTTTTTTTATTTGTTGTCGGAGGAAATAGAGTATTTACCATTTTTTTGTTTTGAGATTTTTTTTTTATATATCGACAGATAAAATAAAAGAAATGAGAGAGAGAGAGAGAGAGAGAGAGAGAGAGAGAGAGAGAGAGAGAGAGAGAGAGAGAGAGAGAGAGAGAGAGTGTGTGTGTGTGTGTGAGTACACAGACGTCCTGGGAACCCATGCAGCAGAAAGGAGGGTGTTTATTTTTCCTCCTTGTGCTTTGTATAAACTTGATTGGACGAGGACCGCTTCAAAGGTGACTGCCATTTTGGTACTGCCTCTGTCTGTCTCTCTCTCACTCTTTCTCACACACACTCTCTCTCTCTCTCAAACACACAAACACACTCTCTCTCTCTCTCTCTCTCTCTCAAACACACACGCACACACACTCTCTCTCTCAAACCCTCACACACACACACACACACCCATGTGTGGTTCTGGTATGTATAGTACTAGGGATACTAGTAGAGGAGATAGTTGACTGCCTAAAAATGCATAACTTATTTACAAATTCCCAACATGTATTTTGGCGACACCAATCATGTCTTACCAATTTGTTGGAATTTATCCATGAAATGCTGAGTAACTATGACAAAAGAAGAACCATAGACATCCTTTATTCAGATTTTCAAAAAGCTTTTGACAAAGTGGCTCATTGCAGGTTAATGTCAAAAGTGAGTGTGCTAGGTATCAATACAGAGGTCAGATTGGATATAAAATTGGTTAACAGGCAGACAGCAATGAGTGGCAATCAATGGTGTTCTTCTGAGTGGTCTCCAGTCACTTCTGGAGTTCCACAGGGATCTGTCCTTGGCCCACTTCTGTTTATCATATATGTCAGTGACATCGCTATTCGTCTGTTGAGTGTGATCTCCATGTTTGCAGATGTCATAAAGCTTGGAATGAATGTGAAGGATTCCAAAAGTGTTGAGCAGCTTAGGATGGACCTTAACAGACTGGATGAATGGTTGGAGACATGGCAGATGCCTCTAAGCTGTAATGTAAGATAATGTATTTGGTATTTTTGGAAACATTTACACATATAAGATCTGTTCTACCTGGAACAAACTTTCATCAGAAGTTGTAAACAGTTCTTCAGCAGTACAAAGGAAATCAAGCAACAACAGATCCAGCGCCCCCTCAAGGCTGCTTGCCCTCCAAAACACTGATGGTCAAGTGTCCAAACAGTGGTTTAGAGTGGGAGAGGAAAAAATGGAAAGGGAAAACTGCCCACGGACAAATATCCGTGGCAGGATTAGGACATATTAGTAGGAGACAGTTGTTAGTTATATAATAGAGGAAAGAAAAAACTTTATTCATTTACAAATGTAGTCGGTCGTGGAATTAAGGCAAAGTATTTGCCTATGCGAAGTTTGAAAGAATCAACAGTGTTGCAGTCTATGACATCTCGGGAAAGCCCATTCCACAAGTTGACAACTCGATTGGAGAAGACATTTTTAGACTGGTGCGAGTTAAAAGATTTGCCAATAATTTTGCAACCGTTCCCCCGCGTGTAATTTGATTGGTCGATAGTGAAATATTTACTACAGTTCATATTGTCGATGCCTTTGATGATTTTGAACACTTGAATTAAGTTGCCTCTTAATCTGCGCTAGGTTAAAGGAAATATATTTAATTATCTAAGACGCTCCTCGTATGGTTTGTTCTTTAGGCAAGGTATCATTTTGGTAACTCTACGTTGAACTCGTTCTAGCTTGTCTATATCATTTTGGTAGTAAGGGCACCAGGATTGAACGCAACATTCCAGGAGAGGGCGGACTAAGGAATTGTAAAGAGTTAGGATTACATCTTTGGATTTATGCTCAAATGACCTGCCTATAAAGCCAATTATTTTGTTTGCCTTCTGAACATTGTTGACTCGGTTTTAGGTTATTCGATAACATTGCTCCCAAATCTGTTTTTCGGTCTACACTCTTAACCCTCTCAGTTCTGAGTAAGTTTTTAAAGTTTCCATTGACAGGCAACACACAATCTGGGGTTTTTCATTGTTCCAGCTCACCCAGCTCTGAATTTTTGGCAGATACCTCCACATATCGACTAGTAGAACAGATATATCGAATCCTAAATGGATGCCATGGCATTCTTCTTGTGGTTTTACCACATTTCATGCTGGGCTTTAGGACGCCATGGCGTCCATACGTGCGCCAGGGCAAAAGAAACTCAGGACGCCATGGCATCAATACGTGCGCAACAGGGTTAAGCTGGGTGCCATTCATTGAATAGTTTGCTTTCTCATTTCAGTTTCTGATATGGAGTACTTTCCATTTATCCGGCTTGAAACACATTTGCCAAATTTGACAACTTATTTAGATTATGTTGCATATCTTCAACATGTTCATTTGAGAATACGCTATTTGCAATTTTTGTATCGTCAGCAAACTTTGAGATTGTACAGGTGAGACCCTCATCTATTTCGTTAATGTAAACTAGGTAGAGAATTGGCCCCAGTATTGACCCCTGGGGTACCCCGCTACTTACATTGCTCCATTTAGATGCTTTACTGTTTATGACTACTCTTTGCTTTCTGTCAATGAGCCAATTTTCTATCCATTTCAATACACCGTCTTGTATTCCATACGCTTTCAGTTTTATCAATAAACGTTTGTGGGGAACTTTGTCAAAGGCCTTTTGAAAATCAAGGTGTATAATATCTACAGCTTTACTCTCATCATAGAGGTTGAGGATATCGTGGAAGAAGTCTAAGAGGTTTGTTAAGCAGGAGCGTTTATTATGGAAACCGTGTTGAGTATCTTTAAGTATGTTGTTTTCCTCTAAGTGATTTACGAGTTTGTCTCTTATGAGTGTTTCTAGCATTTTACATACAACTGAGGTTAAGCTAATTGGACGATACTTTCTAGGTAAGGAATTGCTGCCTTTTTTTTAATATCGGTGTTACGTTGGCGACACTGTAAGGATTTATTGAAGAGCAATGTTAGTGGTTTGGAGAGCTCATACTTAGCTTCCTTTAGAACTCTAGGCGAAATCGTATCATGTCCAGGCGATTTATTTACCTTGAGTTTATCTAAACATTTCAAAACTTCTTTCTGTAATGCTGATACTGCTTAGAACGTTAGAATTATCTACCTGAACGGGCGATGCTGTAGGGATATTACTAAGGTCTTCTGTTTGTAAAAACTGATCCAAAGAAGGTGTTGAGAGCGTTACTCATGTTTGCTTCATCTTTAGTTTAATCTCCTTTCTCATCGACTAACGGTCCAATCGTTGTAGTCACTTCTTTCTTTTTCCTGATGTAACTATAAACTTCTTTCGGGTTTGTCTTACTTTGATTTGCAACATGCATTTCTAGCGTGTATTTACTTTTGTTTGATTAACTTTTTGGCTTTGCGTCGTAGATCTACAAATATAACTTTATTTTCATGGGTGTCAGAGATTTTTAATTAGCATGAGCATTTTTTTTTAGCAAGCAGACAATCTGCAATGTCTTTATTCCACCACTTAGGCCTATTAGTATGTACTGATCTTCGTTTTGTTAATGGCATACACTCATGAACTCCACTGTAAGTGGAGGTGAAAAATCTCCATGATAGGTTTAGAATTTAGATCATCGGTGTTAATCATAGAACTAAAGTTGATTTCCCTAAGTATTGCTCTAAGTTTACGGAAGTTTACTCTCTTGAAATTTGGGACCTTCTCTTTGCTGGTATTGAGTTCGTTGCTATTGAATTTTAAATGGAAAGTGATCGTACGATGGTCACTATTACTGAATTCATCACCAACATTCATATTATCTATTAATTCTTTGGTTGCAATTACAAGGTCAAGAACGTTATTACCACGGGTCGGCGATCGAACAAATTGCTAGAGCGAACTCTCTTGCAAGTTCGCATACAAGTCATGTCCGGAGTGTGAAGTAAGGGTCGGTTCACACCAACCTCGGAACCAGACATATTCCGACGCAAACTTGTTCGATCACTTATATCAGAAAAAATCGACATGGAATAACTTCACATTACGAGCTTGCATTTTACACTGCCACACCAGATTTTATCAGACATAATCTGGTGAGCCAGTTTGAAAGGCTGACCCAAAATGTAAGGTAATGCATCGGGTTACTCTATGTCGTTTTTTGTCTAATGTAACCGATCGAATAAATTTGCGTCGGAATATGTCTGGTTCCAGGCTTGGTGTGAACCGACCCTAAGAGTATCGCCCCACTTGGTCACAGATAAATTAAAGTCGCCAAAAATTATGGTATCCTGTGAGTTACACTGCAATTTGTTCGTAAATTTGTCGGTCAGTTTGCACTGATTGAGCTGGAGGTCTGTTTATTTAATGCAAGTATTATTTTTGTACCTTTATTATTATTTTTTAGCACAAAGGATGTGTCGACGTTCACAATTTGGGGTTTTGACAAGAGGATCGGGTTAAAACTCTCTTTGATAAAAAATATAACGCCACCGCCATTTCTATTAATTTGGCTTTTCTCAAACATTACATAACTGGAAAGTGAATACTCTGCTAAAAAGTCTTTCTTCTGTATCGAGTCAAGATTCTGTTATGCCAATTAAGTCATAATTTTTTGAAAACACTAGTTCCTCTAAATCTGAAAATTTATTACGTATGCTACGAGCGTTTGCATAGAAAACCTTCTAAGTTGTGGTTTTAGAACACTCAGAACAATCTTTAATTGGATTTTTGGTTCTGGTCGGATCTACATTTATGTTCATGGCTACCCTCGGTCGTCGCTGTCCTCGGTCCTCATCCTTGGCGGTCCTCAGTTAACAGTAGAGCAGTTCAAGAAGATTTGATAGTATTTTGCACACTCTGTAATGATTGTAGTGCACTAAACAATCTCTCTCCTACCACTTCGAGTATCTGCCCGGAGTGGACTGCAAGGTCTTTGAGATACTAACTATTCCTTGTAATTCTTGTAACTAGTAGAATTAAGTTCTAACCATTTCGTATGGAGTGTAAGGTCTGTGTGGTCAGTGTATCGATGTAAACCTCTATTTCCCTTAGCTTATGTGAACAGGGAGCCCCATCTTAAGCTGATTACTATAATGGGCCAGCGGATGATAGTTTATAACAGAATAGGGACTAAATGCGGTGGCACACGAACCATTATGCCGTAAATTTTTGATGACTTTATTTTTATAGTACATATTTGTCGTGCTTTGACATTGAAATTGACAACTAGACTGAATGCACAATATTTGAAGAGACTGAAATAGTATATAACTTTACTTAAGAAGATGCCAGACCACAATTACCCAACAAAATTGCCGGCAAAAGCTGTCGTATGACACTGGCTTAATTTAACTTTGAATGATATCTCTATTTTTAAGAAATAATCCTCAGACGCACCAGAGAAAAACTTGTATATAAATATATTTTTCAATTATGTAAAGGAGTGCACTGTATTCTGTGTGTGTGTGTCTGTATGTGTTCGTGTGCGTATATGTATGCTTGTGTGTGTGTTTTGTATGTATGTATGTATGTGTGCGTATTTATGTATGTGTGTGACTGTGTGTGTGGCTCTGTGTGTGTGTGTTTATTTTTTCTTTCTTTCTTTTCTATATTCCAACTACTCCCTCTCTGGCATAGGCTGAGAGCCTGTACATTCAACCGTTCTACATTGAACGGAGAAGCCCGTGAGGTCTCGCTCCAGTCTAGGGGGTGAGACATGTGAAGCACTTTTCAGCTGCAACCAGCCCCTGCCATCTTGCCTTCGCAGGACCCATGGGGCTTAGTTGCTCACTCACGGCTCGAAGCAGTCCCATCTCTTAAGCTACCTAGCTCCAGTGCTTCACTGTCTCATCTCCTAGACTCAGTCCCTCACTCTCAGAACGCCACCTATTGAGCAATGAACTCACTAGGCATTACACCCCTGTAGCATATTTTTGAATATGGGAATATTCATACAGTGCTATTTAATCAGGGAACCATGAGGGTATTTATTATGCATGTGTGTGTATGTATATGTGTGTCCGTGTGTGTGTGTGTGTTTGGTAATAACACTGGTTCACATATTGCGAGTATCAATTTGAACACATTTTAGAAAGGGTCCCTAATTTTACATTCACTACGTATATTTGTTCATACAGATGTTCAAAAGATTATTACAAGTTTGCACGGAGAGATTGTTGGCACCGATCGAGCAGGGCATTAACCAGGGGAGGCCACATAGGCATATGATAAGGAGTTGCTGGAACTCCTGTTACATTTGCCTGGCTTCCCCCACTGCTTCTATTTGTGCCTCACCTACACAGAGAGTAATCCAGCTAACCCTCACTAACACCTCCTATTCATTTCATTGCATTTAACAAGCACACTACACCTCTTACCAACACATCTATATTACCTCTAACATACCTTGATTTTGCTTGTCTATCATCTTTTCAACCGGGGGGGGGGGGGGGGACTTGTTACAGGCAGCTTCGCCTTTTGTCTCCTTCCTGCACATAGGACAACATATATATACCGTACCCGTGTCGTTACCGTAAAGTGATATATATTGCATACATGAATATTACAATGTACCTTATATCTACGTTCAGAGAGAGAGTACAAAGGAGTACAAAGGAGTACAAAGGAAATCAAGCAACAACAGGTCTAGTGACCCTTCTAGGCTGCTTGTCCTCCAAAACACTGAGGATCAAGTGTCCAAACAGTGGTTTAGAGTGGGTAAGGGAACATTGGAAAGGGAACTACTGCCCTAGAACTAATGTCCGTGGCAGGATTAGGAAGTTAGTAGGGGACAGATGGGTTAGTAACTGAGGGGGGATAAAATAAAGTTATTCATTTACAAACGCAGTCAGTCGCGGGTTTGATGCGAGATATTTGTCTAAGCGGAGTTTAAATGAATCAACGGTGCTGCAGTCTATAACGTCTCGTCTCGGGGAAGCCCATTCCACAAGTTGACAACTCGATTGAAGAAGAAATTCTTAGATTCGTGTGAGTTAAAAGATTTACCAACAATTTTGCAAGAGAGAGAGAGAGAGAGACAGAGAGAGAGAGAGAGAGAGAGAGAGAGAGAGAGAGAGAGAGAGAGAGAGAGAGAGAGAAAAAAAAAGAAAGAGAGAGAGAGAGAGAGAGATGTCAAAGACAATTGGAATAAAACACCACGATACACCACCGCTAAACATAATGTCGGCATGATCGGCATCCCGTATACAAAAAAAATGCGGTTTGTAATTCATAGTTCGAAACAGTCATTGTCAAAATACATAACTTTTCTTCAATCACCCTGGTACTGATGATTTGTAACTAATTTTATTATGGTCACCACCGTAGAAGGCTACACTACTTAGGAAAGAGAAACTATAGCTCATTAAACATAATTTGTTTAAAAGGTTCAGTGAGAGAGAGAGAGAGTAAGTACAAAGGAAATCAAGCAACAACAGGTCTAGTGACCCTTCTAGGCTGCTTGTCCTCCAAAACACTGAGGATCAAGTGTCCAAACAGTGGTTTAGAGTGGGTAAGGGAACATTGGAAAGGGAACTGCCCTGGAACTAATGTCCGTGGCAGGATTAGGAAGTTAGTAGGGGACAGATGGGTTAGTAACTGAGGGGGGATAAAATAAAGTTATTCATTTACAAACGCAGTCAGTCGCGGGTTTGATGCGACATATTTGTCTAAGCGGAGTTTAAATGAATCAACGGTGCTGCAGTCTATAACGTCTCGGGGAAGCCCATTCCACAAGTTGACAACTCGATTGAAGAAGAAATTCTTAGATTCGTGCGAGTTAAAAGATTTACCAATAATTTTGCAACCGTTTCCCCGCGTGTAATTAGATTGGTCGATAGTGAAGTACTTACTACAGTTCATATTGTCGATGCCTTTGATGATTTTGAACACTTGAATTAAGTCGCCTCTTAATCTGCGCTGGGTTAAAGGAAATAGATTTAATTCTCTAAGACGCTCTTCGTATGGTTTGTTCTTTAGGCTAGGTATCATTTTGGTAACTCTACGTTGAACTCGTTCTAGCTTGTTTATATCTTTTTGGTAATAAGGGCACCAGGATTGAACGCAGTAATCCAGAAGAGGGCGGACTAAGGAATTGTAAAGGGTTAGGATAACTTCTTTGGATTTATGCTCAAATGACCTGCCTATAAAGCCAATTATTTTGTTTGTAGTTTGCTTTCTCATTTAGGTATCCGATATGTAGTACTTTACATTTATCCGCATTGAAACTCATTTGCCAAATTTGGGCCCAACATGACAATTTATCTAGATTGTGTTGCATATCGTCAACTTGTTCTTTTGAGAGTACGCTATTTGCAATTTTTGTATCGTCAGCAAATTTTGAGATTGTACAGGTGAGACCCTCATCTATGTCGTTGATGTAAATTAGAAAGAGAATTGGTCCTAGTACCGATCCCTGGGGTACCCCGCTACTTACATTGGTCCATTTAGATGCCTTACCGTTTATGACTACTCTTTGGTTTCTGTCGCTGAGCCAATTTTCTATCCATTTCAACACACCGTCTTGTATTCCATGCGCTTTTAGTTTTAGCAGTAAACGTTTGTGGGGAACTTTGTCAAAGGCCTTTTGAAAATCAAGGTATATAATATCTACTAGCTTTACTCTCATCGTAGAGGTTGAGGATATCGTGGAAGAAGTCTAAGAGGTTTGTTAAACAGGATCGTTTTTTACGAAAGCCGTGTTGAGTATCTTTAAGCAAGTTATTTGCCTCTAAGTGATTTACGAGTCTGTCTCCTACGACCGTTTCTAGCATTTTACATACAATTGAGGTTAAGCTAATTGGACGATAGTTACTGGGTAGGGATTTGCTGCCTTTTTTGAATATCGGTGTTACGTTGGCTAGCTTCCACTGATCAGGCATAGTCCCAGACTGCAAGGATTCATTGAATAGTAATGTCAGTGGCTTGGAGAGCTCATCCTTAGCTTCCTTTAGAACTCTAGGCGAGATTGTATCAGGTCCCGGCGTTTTATTTACCTAGAGTTTATCTAAACAATTCAATACTTCTCTCTCTGTAACGGTGATATTGCTTAGAACATCTGAATTATCAATCTGAATCGGCGATGGTGTAGGGATATCACTGAGGTCTTCGGTTGTAAAAACTGATGCAAAGAAGGTATTGAGGGCATTACTCATTTGTACTTCGTCTTTGGTGTATTCTCCATTTTCATCGACTAACGGTCCAACAGTTGAAGTAACTACTTTTTTCTTTCTGATATAACTATAGAATTCTTTCGGGTTTGTTTTGCGGTACTTTGATTCGCAACATGTAACTCCAGGGTCTTTTTACTTTGCTTAATTAACTTTTTGGCTTTGCGTCGTAGCTCTACAAATTTCACCCGTTCTTCGTCATTTTGTGAGGATTTTAATCTATCATTAGCAAATTTTATAGCAAGCAGACAGTCTGAAATATCTTTATTCCACCATTTGGGCTTATCATTATGGCCTGGACGCCGTATTTTCGATGGTATGCAGTCTTGCACTGCCTTAAGGTAAGTGGTTGTGAAACACTCCCAAGATGTATTTATGTCGTTATTGTTAGTCAGAAAGCTCCAGTCAGTTTCTTTAAGCTTTGATTTAAGTTTATGAAAATTTGCTTTCTTGAAATTAGGGACTTTCTCAATGCTGCTATTTGATTTGTTACTAGTAAACTTTAAAGTGAAAGTTATCGTACGATGGTCGCTGTTACTGAATTCATGACCAACATTCAAATTCTCTATTAATTCTTCTTTTGTTGCGAGTACAAGGTCAAGCACATTATTACCACGGGTCGGAGATTGTACAAATTGAAAAAGTGAACTCTCTTGCAAGTTAGCATAGAGGTCGTGTCCAGAGTGTGAAGTAAGAATATCGCCCCATTTAGTCACGGGTAAGTTGAAATCGCCAAGAATTACGGTATCTTGTATGTTAGTTATTTCTGCAATTTGTTCATAAATTTCACTGTCAGTTTGCACTGATTGAGCTGGGGGTCTGTATAATAAAGCTAGTGTTATTTTAGTTCCTCGTTTATTATTTAACAGTACGTAAGATATGTCTATATTCGCAATTTGAGGTTTTGACATTAAGACGGGATTAAGACTTTCCTTTATAAAAAACAGAACTCCTCCTCCATTTCTATTGATCCGACTTTTCTCAAACATTGTATAACCAGGAAGCGTATATTCGGCTAAAAAGTCTCTGTCTTCCGTATTTAACCAAGATTCTGTAATGCCGATTATATCATAATGTTCTGTACACACTATTTCCTCTAGATCTGAAAATGTATTGCGTATGCTACGAGCATTTACATAAAACACCTTAAGAGTATTAGAGTTGGATGTTACTGATTGTGCATTGTCTGAATTTTCAGTTCATATTTGACTTACACTACCCTGTCTGGATACCCCCGGTTGACCCCGTATTTTGAACGGAAATCATTGACTGCATCGTTCAGCAGACGACCAAGACGTGCAGCTCCTACTTCATTGAGATGTACACCATCTGAAAACAAAGATTTATCATATTAAAAATGATCCCACGTGGACAAAGTCTATGTCCTCCTCCCTGCAGAGTTTGGCTAGTCGGCGATTTGTACTGGTAGCTATGTTGTAGAATCGGTTTTCTACATCAATCCGGGGAACAATTCCTGAAATTAAGATTCTATTAGATTTTTCCTTGAAGGACCTGATCAGCCGCCGGTACTTGCAAAGTAGTTCCTCTGACCGCGTCCGTTGGACATCGCTAGATCCAACGTGGATGACGTACAGGGTGCTTGCGGGGGCAAGCCTGGAATCCTCTTCCACAGCCGTAACAATGTCGTCCACACCGCCACCTGGGATACAGACAGAGAGAGAGGGAGAGAGAGTCCCGTCATTTATCCTTTATTGCCCATATTCAAGATCCAGCCATGGATTTTACATTATCAAAATATTATATACTGTATAAAGTCCTCCATATTAATATCAGGGGAGGAAGTTTGTGATAACCGTGGCCATTATGACAATATATCGCTCTATTATAAGGCGGCTTCCAAAATACATAAATTACCAACGTTTTAAATTCCCCCCACTCTCCTATAAACGGAAACTAGAATACATTACATAGCATATTCACACTGGTATTTTGAGTAATGTTTTTTATAATTTGTTGCTGAAATTTTATGTTATCTTTTCTATATGGAAGTAATGTTTGTATATGATTTTTTTGTGTTTGGGCCTTTATTTTGGAGAGGATATTCTTAGGTGCCTGGAATATAGCAAATGGTAAAATTATTGAGACTTGTTATGCTAGACATAAACGAACTATGTGGATTCACTAGACGGGAAGAAACAAGCTATTCACCACACAGATAAAATAAGAGAACAAAACAATTTATACAATTATAGACAGTACAATGGCATTATTTATACACAAAAGGGGTAAATATAGGACTTATTTATAAATGGATATGTTAAACAAATATTATAAAGATCGTCAAAGGTAAATACTCAATGTTTATGGAATTATCTGTTACTTAGTTTATGCAGACTCGTGATTCTTGACATATTGATTACTAGAGCATTTATATAGATGATTGCAAAAGAAGGTATATTGTTTTTGTCTGCCCTTAAATCTTACTCAATGCTGGTTTTCTTTGACATCCACATAAGGTTTTCTCCTAGAAGTGTAGGGGATACTACGGAAAAACTCCCAGTCGCGATTAGAGCGTTTATGGTGTTGTAGGAAAGGAATTGAAGTCTAAGAATGATATATAGATTTGTTATTCTGGTCATAATATTGTATATTTAATACAAGATGCAAGGGATAGTCAGTGTGTTTTGTTTTTCCTAAAGGGAATATTTACTGGTAATAAAATAGGGACTCAAAAACAGGAGATGAGAATTACTATACAGTATATTCACAAGGAAGAGACTCAGACCAAGAGTGAGAGCGGTGGAAATGAGTTACTTGAGAAGTGCGTGCGGAGGGATAGACGGACGAATGAGGAAGTAAGAAGGTGTGGAATGGAGATAGATGTGCTGGAAAGTGTGAAAAGGAACAACTTGAGATGGTTCGGCCATATGGAACGTATGGAAAGCAAGAGCAAGGTGGAAGGACAGAGAGGGAAAGGTGCACCAAAGGATGGAGTGAGGAAGTATATGGATGAAGGCGGTGCTGGTTGGGAGGAGGGGCGTCGACTGACTGGGGATAGAGGTGCATGGGGCGGTTCGTTCGTGGCCACCCCTTTGGGGATCACGGCGTCAGGCAATAGATAGATAGATATTCACAAGGTTTTTTTCCAAGGGTTGGGGGAAGACTCAAAGATTATCTGAGTGTAGGTGATTAACCCACGGACCGACCGACCGACCGTGCAATAATGGACAACATATAAGGTCAAGTTGGGGGAGGGAGGGGGGAGGGGTATAAAGGGGGAGAGGAGTGGAGGGGAGCATGTGGTATGGGAAGATACCACTACTTTCTATGTGTCATACAATTTTGTAACATTTCCCTGCACTGGCATGGTATTTGAAGGGTTCTTTTTACACATGTTTAAAAACCGTGCCTTCTGTGAGGCCTATCGTACTTTACAGGTTAAAGGGGGGACTTAAATGTGGTTTTGTCACCTGGTTCTTGAGTAGTCTTGCTCGCGTTGGTAGTATCTGGTGACTCGGATCTTGCAGGCAATGGGGAAGTCTTCTATCTTCTTTGCATGTGGGCAGCATTGAACCTCAAACATGGCTCTTCTTGAAGACGATGATTTTCTAGACTTCAGGGCAGCTTCGAGCCTACCACTTCCATTCTTTGACCTGGCTTCTTTGGCAGTGTCGAACCTATTTAATTTTGTTTGGGCAGTGCCGACTCTACTTTGTGTGGTTTGGGCAGCTTCGGGCCTACCACTTCCTTGTCTCGAGCCTGGCTTGTTTGGCAGCGTGTAGCCTACTTTGCGTTGTTTGGGCACCTTCGGGCCTATCGCTTCCAGTCTTGAACCTGGCTTGCTTTTGGCAGCGTTGAGCCTACCTCGTCAAAAACCAGCCAATGAATGAAGTATTTGATGCCTGGATCATGGTGGCTGAGGTAGTGTCTCTTTTCTCTGTTATCCTGGTGTTGGTGGTGGTGCGAGCTAAAAGGGCTTGTGCGGTGTGAGCTTCATTTTCTGGGTTGGCTGTAGCCGTCTCGCTGGTGATGGTGCCGGGGTGGTTGCACGCTCTGGGCGAGAAGAGCGCTCTGGGAGTGGTGTTGAGAGGGACTTAGGTCCTTGCTGTTCTGGATCCTGAGAGGTGGTGAGACTTGCTATCTTTATTTCCTGCATCATCAAAATGTTAATTGTTTCACAGTTAACCATCAACCGACGGTGCCCGTCATATGACGGGAGAGAGAATATTGGCCACCACTGCGATGCCCGTCATATGACTTGTGCCTTTTTGAGGCCATTATGAGCGATGAGAGAGAGAGCGAGCATTGCAAGGACAACAGGCGTCCCGCCTGTTGTCCTTGCAATCACTAACACCTACTTCATCGATCCTCAACCTCCGTATCTCTCAAAATAAGGTTAAATCTGGGGAAATTACCTAATTTTAGGGTATTTTCACTTCCAGTTGCACGATCTTTGCAAGACAACCCGGTGTCGTACAAGAATGATTCAGATGTCATTGGAAAGCTTGGTTTTCGGTCTTTCACGGATATATAATTGTATTACGCTCTGACTCTTGCTTATGCATGAAAAAGAGCATGGAATGATGCTCATTTTTGGTAAATATGCCCACCAGGCGCTACCATGATACACCCATCCCCCCCCCCCCCTCCGCGGGTTTGGAGTTAAGGGAAAAGAAAAGCTCGCTAAATTGGTAAAGGAATTTTAATATTACTTCTTTTCCTCTGGGTGCTGGAATAATGACAAAAATAGTACTGGGAAGTGAATGAGTCACTGATAATGAGAGAGAGAGAGAGAGAGAGAGAGAGAGAGAGAGAGAAATTGGTGTAAAGGAGAGCATGTCGGCAGTTCATTCTTTTTAAATATCTTGTTACCTGTGAATATAGTCTTATCGACTACATATATAGATTGTTCAGGTTGTGAAGCTTCAAGTTCATAATAGTACTAATATTAGAACTAGTAATAGACTTACTATACTGGATTTCACGGGAGACGTTTACCGTTTGGCAACCGTCTAACAAACTGTCCGATTTTGTGCATTCTTGTAGTGAATAGCTATTCAGTGATGTTAAACAGAATAGACTTCATTGTAAAATATATTATATTTCCCCTTATTTCTATACACAAACACAAATGTAACATAATTATGGCCTCTCTCTCAGCACTCATAATAGCCTCAAAATGGTGCCAATCATATGACGGGTACCACAGGATAGGCCAATTTTCTCTCCCGTCATAATAATTATGACGGACGCCGCGAATTAAGGGTTGGACGCCGCAAATTAAGGGTTAAACAGTGCACAATAATATTATGCCTGTGTATTCTAACACATGTTATAAGCTTCCTAAATATTAATTGTGATGGATAATATAAATGTGTTAAAAATTAATGCAACTTTTCTTAATAAGTGTATATATCCATGTAGCCTAAATATCCAAACAAGGTGTGCCAGCTTGTGACAATCTATGTTTTATGTTTGACCAGACAAATTTTACAGTTTAGTAGGTTATATATATGAACAAGAAAATATTACAGTGTAGTTTATTATATGTAGAACAACAATATTACAGTGTAGTTTATTATATGTACAACAACAATATTACAGTGTAGTTTATTATATGTAGAACAACAATATTACAGTGTAGTTTATTATATGTAGAACAACAATATTACAGTGTAGTTTATTATATGTACAACAACAATATTACAGTGTAGTTTATTATATGTACAACAACAATATTACAGTGTAGTTTATTATATGTACAACAACAATATTACAGTGTAGTTTATTATATGTACAACAACAATATTACAGTGTAGTTTATTATATGTACAACAACAATATTACAGTGTAGTTTATTATATGTACAACAACAATATTACAGTGTAGTTTATTATATGTACAACAACAATATTACAGTGTAGTTTATTTACGTACACACCAGCTTATGTTCATTAATTAGAGGTTTTTGTTTTTTTCTGGACCACCTTCTCCCTTATGTTTAGCCTCATTAGTTTGGTGATTTTTAAGACGTTTTCCCACATTAATTTAGCAATGTTAATACCTTTCGCCTCATTTCTTTGCCAATATTAAGACCGTCCGTGCCATTTAGGTGTATATTTGTTACTGGCGAGCGATAGTGAGCCTGTAATTTAGGAGGCACCAGTCTTCGGCTAGGACATAATTCTACCAAATTATGTACAAATTAATCTTGAAGGAGGGTCTTGGTTTTCTCTTAAGCTTGACAGAGATCTACTGTAGGGAGCAAACTAAATATATTTATATATATCTATCTATTGCCTGACGTCGTGATCCCCGAAGGGGTGGCCACGAACGAACCGCCCCCATGCACCTCTGTCCCCAGTCAGTCGACGCCCTTCCTCCCAACCAGCACCGCCTTCATCCATATACTTCCTCACTCCATCCTTCCACCTCTCTTTCGGTCTACCTCTCCCTCTCTGTCCTTCCACCTCGCTTTCGTACACCTTCTTAGTCATTCTCTCGCTTCCCATACGTTCCATATGGCCGAACCATCTCAAGGTGTTCCTTTTCACACTTTCCACCACATCTACCTCTACACCACACCTCCTTCTTACTTCCTCATTCGTCTGTCTATCCCTCCATGTAACTCCGCACGCACTTCTCAAGTAGCTCATTTCCACCTCTATCACTCTTGGTCTGAGTCTCTCAACCAACGTCCATGCTTCGCTTCCGTAAGTCAGTGTCGGGATTACCACACTGTCATGCAAGGACTTCTTCACTTCCATGCTGACCACCCTATTTCTTGTTACTGCTTTCAGCGTTCTTACAACCCTCTTCCCCTGTTGTACCCTCTCCCGCACTTCTTCATCCATAGTCCCATCTTTACTCAACACACTGCCCAGATACTTAAAAGAGCTGACGATCTCCATAGCCTGACCTTTCAACTTCACCTCACACTCTGTGACTTCACCCCTTTCGAAGACCATAACCTTGCTCTTCCCCGCATTTACCTTCAAATTCCGTTTTTCGCACACTGTTCCAAACTCATTTACCAGACCCTGCAACTCCCATTCATTATCGCTCATCAGAACTGTATCATCCGCAAACAGCAGTATAGGCAGCTTCCACTCATTTCCCTCCCTTTTCAGCGATCCACCAACATCCACTGCTCTTCCTAGTATTTCTTTCATGACTCCATCCATATATACAGTAAACAACCACGGGGACATCACACACCCCTGTTTCATCCCAACATTCAGGTCGAAGAACTCGCTCTGCTCATTCTCCATACGTACTGCCGCCTTTGCACCCTCATACATGCACTTCACTGCTTTCAGAAACTAGCCATCTACTCCGTATATTCTAAGTACTTTCCACATACCTTCTCTATCCACTCTGTCATAGGCCTTCTCCAAGTCCATAAAGGCAACATACACCTTTTGTTGCTTGTCCAGATATTTCTCCACAACACAATTCAGGGTAAAATTTTATCTACACATCCTCTTCCCTTCCTAAAACCTCTCTGCTCGTTGCCTATCCATTTCTCCGTTCTCACTCTCACTCTCTCAATCACTTCCCTACTGTACACCTTCCCTACTACGCTTAGAAGACATATTCCTCGGTGGTTACCACACACTCCTCTTTCCCCTTTGCCTTTATATAGGGGGACTATTATGCCAGTGTTCCAGTCATCGGGTGCACTCCCCTTCTCGCATGCTAGTTTGCACATTTTCCATACCCATTCACCCATTTGATCACTATCTCACCACCATACCTCAACATTTCCCAAAACACTCCATCTGTTCCTGGTGTTTTCCCCAACTTCACTCTTTTCATGGCTTCCCACACTTCTGACCTCCTGATCCCCACCTCCTCCTCCACTACTTCTCTTCTTCTCCCTCCCATACCATATCCAACTATGTTTGCTGGCTCTTCATTCCTTACATTTAGCAACTCGTTGAAGTACTCCCTCCATATTTCGACTCTCTCTTGCTTCTCGGCTAGCATTCTCCCATTCTTATCTTTCACACCCTTACTGTTTCCCTTGCAACCTTCCCTAACTGTCTTGACTTCTTTCCAGAGCAGTTCCTTACTCTCCCTCCATTTTACACTCAGATTCCTTCCAAATTCCTCATCTACTCTTCTCTTACTTTCCTTCACTACTCTCTTCACCACTCTCTTTCTCTCCACAAATACAAATAAATTAACCTCTTTAATATAGTGTTTCCCATTTCTCCTTCGCAGATTTTGAACATGGCCGGTCATCCTCAATGGTGCTTGTTGGTGATGCCGGGAGGACATTTACTGACGGGTTAAGCATAGCCAGGACAATGCAGAAGTGCGAGATGTAGAAATCGTCTTAATAAATCCTGGCTTGTGTGCGTGCCAAAAATGTGTGACTTAAATGTGTGCCTAGCATGTGTGCCTTAAATCCCGTCTGCTATTTCTGCGGTGGAGAGCTCTGTTGACAACGCCAAGACCAGGTGAGTGAACGTTTATTTATTTATCTTTTTGTTTTGCAAGCTAATGTATAATTTTGTTATGACATGATAAGTTCTAGGAAACTACTACTACTACTACTACTACTACTACTACTACTACTACTAATACTATTACCAAAAGCAATATTAACAGGGCGGGTGCCCAGGGGTTGAAATAGGAGAGCTATCTCTCCCCCCCCCGCCGCCAAAGGTGGCTTTCTAGGGCCTTTCCTAGCTGATGCTGAGAGGATTGCGTTCTAGTCATGTGGCAATGGGCTGGTTTATCAGAGGGAGAGTTGAGCATTATCTGCCATACCCATAGCTAACTCTGACTGTTCCTTCGCTTATATATTTTCTAGATCTCAAGTGGCAGCGTCTCTTCCGTGGATTGACCTCTCTACTCCCAATTAACCTAGAGGTTGGCAGACTGGGAGCCAATGTGTCACATTTTTCTTTTACCCCTCAACTTTCCCTTCATAATTGTTAAAGAGCACAGGGCCCTGGGTGGGGCTTTGCTGTCCCGAGCATACCCTACCCTTCTTAGCCCCTTGCCTGGGAGCGGCTTCGTTCACCTGGGCTTTCTTAGTGATAAATCTGGGAGGGTTTTGTGGGGGAGTTTGGTTATGGCCTTGGCCTTGCTCGGGACCTTGGGGCTGTTCGGTCTGACAGCCTGGGGAACAACAACAGCAACAACAATATTAACAATGATAATCATATTAACCGTCAATTGTTTTATAGATTTTCACGAGCACTTATACACGACGATTCTTCTGATTATTACCTTATAAAATAACTCCAGACAATCTTTAGAGACCACATGGTCTGTGAAGTGGTATCAATTTATATAAATACTAGTCTATGTAACGCTATAACCCACTCTCTCATAAATATCAGCAACGGTAACTGACCAAATTAATTCTCGGAATATCTCGTTAAAAGTGGTGATGAATGTAATCATCCTCTTTCATTTGTCATATCTTACCTTCGGATCTGTTAATTACACCTCAGATTACGGCGAACTAACTGAGATATTCCCGGGTTGTGATGTAGTGAGACGAAGGAGCGGGGAGTGTGTGTATGTGTGTGTGTGTGTGTGTATGTGTGTGTGTGTGTGTATGTGTGTGTGTGTGTGTGTGTGTGTGTGTGTGTGTGTGTGTGTGCGCGTGATGTGGGTGTATGTGTATAATGTATATGTGTGTGTCAATATTTACGAAAAGAGAGAAAGAGAGAGAGGTTTCTGTTTGTCCTGGTATATGTTTACTGTGTAACATATATACATTACACAAACACATAAAGGACCTATAACTAACCAGCTTCCATTAATAGTTATACAGTTACAATAAACAGAACGTATTACAATAACATGAACACTTAATTGCCAAATAATGTTATTCCATTTATGGTTACAACTTACATATACAAGGATTACTGACAATACCTGATTAAGGGGAGATGTCCACTTGAGGGATTTTTTTCTTGACTCCTTTCTCCCTCATGTTTAGCCCCATTGATTTTCTAATTTTAAGACGTTTGCCCCATTATTTTGACTATTTTAAGAACTTTTAACCCATTTCTGTCAATTTTAAAACCTTTCGTGCCTTTTAGGTGTCAATTTTATCCTGGCGAGCGATAGCGAGCCTGTAATTTAAGAGGAAAGCCGGGACATTGAAAGGGGCTCAAGGGGGTGTAATCTTAAGCTTGAAAGATATCTAGGGACCAAACTAAAAACCTCCCCTTAACTCACTTAACAATTGATGATGAACTCCATACTTTAGAGAGATAAGAAAAAGTGAGAGTGAGAGTGCGAGTGATCTATACAACTAAAGTACGAGAGAGGGAGAGAGGAGGTAAATGCCAGGATAAGTGAAACAGAGGAAATGTTCTGCCAAGCTGAACAGTGTAAGAGAGATTAAGGGGGCCCACCTCGCTTATTTTCTCTTTCTTTCCCTCTCTCTTTGGTTTGTATCCATTCGGCCCCATTCAGCCTACTGTTTTAAGACGTTTACCCCCATCCAGGTGTCAATATTTTCCTGGCGAGCGGTAGCGAGCCAGCATATATATATTTCTTTTGACAGCAAGCTAAATTTGTACAATGTCTCCGGCGAAGCCGGATTTTTCCATACAATGCTGGCTCGCTATCGTTCGCCAGGAAGAAATCGACACCTGAATGGGGATAAACGTCTTAAAACAGTTGGCTGAATGGGGCCGACTGGATACAAGCCAGGGAAAGAAAGAAAAGGAGAGAAAGATAAAAAAAGGGCCGGTGACCCCCTTTAAAGATAGAGAGGCGATGGGAGAGAGAGGCAATGGGAGATAGAGAGAGGGATAGGAAGGGGTAGGAAAGAAAGGAAGTGAGGGAGAGGGGAGAATACGGAGATAATGAGAATGGAGATGAACTTGGAAATGAAAAGCCTTAGAAGTCAGAGAGAGAGAGAGAGAGAGAGAGAGAGAGAGAGAGAGAGAGAGAGAGAGAGAGAGAGAGAGAGAGAGAGAGAGAGAGAGAGTGAGAGTGAGAGAGAGAGAGGCTATCTATCTATATAATATTTAATTCACAAATATATAATGTTGTTTGTGCAGGGAGGAAGGGGGAGAGGGGGGGGGGGTAATTGAGCCCATACTAACATCTGTGACGTATTTGCTAGATGTATAACAAGGTTCCAATAAGGACCACATATAATTGGCAGCTTGGTGTTTTTCCAGCACAATTGCGCGAAACAATGATGGGAAGCAGAATAATAAATATGATTTTTCGGTGGGATCATATCTATTTACACTGCATAATTTTCAGCTCAGACTATCACATAAATCTGCAGCATTCAGATCACACACAATCGGACTATATCTAGACCGTGCTCACTTATGGCATATACATTATGTATCTAGAACATTAGCACTAAGGGTAAGGCTAATTTGTCCAAGTCATGAACGGGATAATTATACCGTATATTCATATATACAGTACAGTAATCTATGCATAATCTACTTTGTTTATATTTACATGTATAAGACATAAATAAATAAATATATACCGGTATATATATATATATAATATATATATATATATATATATATATATATATATATATATATATATATATATATATATATATATATATGTGCAGAAAGGTATGACTTACCGTAAATCATATGCCACTTGCGAGCCAAAACTGTATACCCAACTCTGATAAAGCTACTGTGGGTTGAGGATAGAATAACATTGATTTGTTAGCGTAGTTGTTGCCGCGTTACGACTTATAGGAAGGTTCACATTCTAAGTTTTGCTATATAAGAAAGCTGCATGGAAATATGTGAACAAATCGGTCTTTCATAAAAAAAAGGAAAACAAAACAAATGTTAAGATATTTTAATTTATCTGGAAACTCGAAGTGGGAACCTAGACTCGAATATTGTTTTATCTTTCATTTGCTCGTGTGACAGCTGCTTGTTTTTCCCGGTAACTTTCGATTAGCAAGTTTCTCGCAATATTTTGGGGTTCATTTTCATTGGTATCTCAAACTAGACTGAAGGTAGATTACGCTATAGGTGGCTGAATTCTGGTGAAACTTAATTTTAAAGTTGTAAGATCATAATTGCCTTGACGAAATGTTCGAAAATGCGTTCGTGTAACACCACCTTAAGGGGGGTCACCTGTTTTTGTTTTTTTTATCTTTATCTCCTTTTCTCTTTCTCTGCCTTGTATCCATTTGGCCCCATTCAGCCTACTGTTTTAAGACGTTTATCCCCATCCAGGTATCGATTTCTTCCTGGCGAGCGATAGCGAGCTATCATTGTATGGATAAATCCGGCTTCGTCGGAGAAATGTTTCTATCGAAAAATTTACAAATTTAGCTTGCTGTCAAAACATAAATGTATATATGCTGGCTCGCTACTGCTCGCCAGGAAAATATTGACACCTGGTTGGGGGTAAACGTCTTAAAACAGTAGGCTGAATGGGGCCGATTGGATACAAGCCAAAGAGAGAGGAAGAGAAAGAGAAACAAAGCGAGGTGGGCCCCCTTAATACCTTGGGAGAGGATAATCCTGAGATGGGGAAGCTGGTTGGCTGGGACACTTTCGTAAGCGGTTTATGTCGTTCTTGTTAATGAGAAAAGCGGGGTCCTATTTTATATTTGTGATATATTTAGTTATATCTGAAAGCTTATTAATGCTGATTTGGTAATAGTATATATATAAACACCATATCGGGAGGAGCACTTTATTGACAACGTTTCTCATAGAACTTAATCAGACCTATTTTTGTTTTCCTATGGGAATGAGGGAGACAAAAGGTACAACTGCCTGCAGCGAGTGCCTCCCCCAGAGTTGAAAGAGTGGCAGGGCCAAAATCAAGGGACCCGTTCGAGCTAAAATGCTTGGACACACGGAGTTTGAAGCAATTTTAGTCATAGGTAGAGGGAAAGACTGATTCTGGGAGAGAGTTCCAGAGCTCAGCAGGTGAATAGAAGACAGTTTGAGAATAGCGTTTCACTCCTGGGTTGGAGAGTTGCACAGAGTAGGGGTGGGATTGTGTTGCAAGACGGGTATTACGTACAATACGTAGAGGAGGTGGTATACACTGGGAAAGCTCCGAGGAACACTGATTATTGTAGTAGCGATAGAATAGCGAGAGAGATGCAACATTGCGGCGAAGAGAGAGAGATGTCTATATGCGAATTATTGTCGAATGAAGTGCTCCTCTTCATATAGTGTTTATATTCATTCTGACAACTTCTCTGAGTTTATGTATATTGATAATATTGACTCAAATTACGAGCAAATAAAGTTGTCGGCTTGTTGTGCTTCCAGTTGGCTTGCATGAGAGGATAATGGGAAGCAGTATAATGAGGATGTTGTCGTGCAAGGCAATGGCGGGTTTAGATTGGCAGGGATATTAAAGCCAAACAAACATTAAGTGGAGAATTGTTATTTATTTGTATATCTATTATTATTATTATTATTATTAATATTATTATTATTATTATTATTAATATTATTATTATTAATATTATTATTATTTTTATTATTATTTTTGTTTGTGTTGTTATTATTATTAGTATTAGTATTAATTATTGTTATAATTATTATTATTAGGCCTACTTTCTTTCTAGTTTCCTCCATCAAACTTTAAGAAATACCCCTAAGTGCCCCCTTCCAGATAAATTTGGGCATTTTTTTTTGTTTTTTTTTTTTTTTTTTTTGTAGAAATATGCTCCGGTTCTTCTTCAGTTGCAGGCTCGCTTTCGCTCGCCAGGAAAAAAAAGGATGCCCAAATGAAACAAATGGTCTTAAAATAGACAAGGGAATGGGGCGAAAGGTCTTAAACTCGCAAAAGTGATGGACAAACGTCTTAAAATGTCAAAATTAATGTGGCTAACATCAGGGAGAAGGGGGTCCAGAAAAAAACACCCCCTTAAGGGGAGGTTTCTAGTGTGTTGCTTAGACCTCCATCAAGCTTAAAATGACATCCCCTTTTATAAATATGTAATTTTTCGGTAGAAAAATGTCGTGGCCGAAGGCCGATTCCTCTTAAGTTACAGGCTCGCTATCGCTCGCCAGGAAAACATCGAAACCTAAATGGCACGAAAGGTCTTAAAATTGACAGAAATGGGGCTAAAGTTATTAAATTCGCCAAACTAATGGGGCAAACGTCTTAAAATCTCAAAAGCAATGGGGCTAAACATGAGGGAAAAGGACGTTCGAAAAAAAAATCCCTCAAGTGGAAACCTCCCCTTAAGAGGTGACGTTCAGTACACTCTTAATATACTGTATAGGCATGGACAAGGTAAATACCGTGTCCATAATAATTTCCCCTTATAACGTAGGTATATGGGCAGTAATATACCTGTTTAATATAAGGATAGAAAGGTATATCACTATCAATATACCTAATTATCTTATATACCTGTTTAATATAAGGATAGAAAGGTATATCACTATCAATATACCCAATTATCTTATATACCTGTTTAATATAAGGATAGAAAGGTATATCACTATCAATATACCCAATTATCTTATATACCTATACTATTGGGTATATGGGCAGTAATATACCTGTTTAATATAAGGATAGAAAGGTATATCACTATCAATATACCCAATTATCTTATATACCTATGCTATTAGGTATATCACTATCAATATACCCAATTATCTTATATACCTGTTTAATATAAGGATAGAAAGGTATATCACTATCAATATACCCACTTATCTATACACCTGTTTAATATAAGGATAGAAAGGTATATCACTATCAATATACCCAATTATCTTATATACCTGTTTAATATAAGGATAGAAAGGTATATCACTATCAATATACCCAATTATCTTATATACCTGTTTAATATAGGATAGAAAGGTATATCACTATCAATATACCCACTTATCTTATATACCTATGCTATTGGGTATATTGGCAGTAATATACCTGTTTAATATAAGGATAGAAAGGTATATCACTATCAATATACCCAATTATCTTATATACCTATGCTATTAGGTATATTGGCAGTAATATACCCGTTTAATATAAGGATAGAAAGGTATATCACTATCAATATACCCAATTATCTTATATACCTATACTATTAGGTATATTGGCAGTAATATACCCGTTTAATATAAGGATAGAAAGGTATATCACTATCAATATACCCAATTATCTTATATACCTATGCTATTAGGTATATTGGCAGTAATATACCTGTTTAATATAAGGATAGAAAGGTATATCACTATCAATATACCCAATTATCTTATATACCTATACTATTAGGTATATTGGCAGTAATATACCTGTTTAATATAAGGATAGAAAGGTATATCACTATCAATATACCCAATTATCTTATATACCTATGCTATTAGGTATATTGGCAGTAATATACCTGTTTAATATAAGGATAGAAAGGTATATCACTATCAATATACCCAATTATCTTATATACCTGTTTAATATAAGGATAGAAAGGTATATCACTATCAATATACCCAATTATCTTATATACCTGTTTAATATAAGGATAGAAAGGTATATCACTATCAATATACCCAATTATCTTATATACCTGTTTAATATAAGGATAGAAGGTATATTGGCAATTAATATACCTGTTTAATATAAGGATAGAAAGGTATATCACTATCAATATACCCAATTATCTTATATACCTGTTTAATATAAGGATAGAAAGGTATATCACTATCAATATACCCAATTATCTTATATACCTGTTTAATATAAGGATAGAAAGGTATATCACTATCAATATACCCAATTATCTTATATACCTGTTTAATATAAGGATAGAAAGGTATATCACTATCAATATACCCAATTATCTTATATACCTGTTTAATATAAGGATAGAAAGGTATATCACTATCAATATACCCAATTATCTTATATACCTGTTTAATATAAGGATAGAAAGGTATATCACTATCAATATACCCAATTATCTTATATACCTGTTTAATATAAGGATAGAAAGGTATATCACTATCAATATACCCAATTATCTTATATACCTGTTTAATATAAGGATAGAAAGGTATATCACTATCAATATACCCAATTATCTTATATACCTGTTTAATATAAGGATAGAAAGGTATATCACTATCATATACCCAATTATCTTATACTGTTTAATATAAGGATAGAAAGGTATATCACTATCAATATACCCAATTATCTTATATACCTGTTTAATATAAGGATAGAAAGGTATATCACACATCAATATACCCAATATTCTATATACCCGTTTAATACAAGGATAGAAAGGTATATTACTATCAATATACCCAAATATCTTCCATACCTTTAATATACCTTTCTATAAGGATAGAAAGGTATATTACTATCAATATACCCACATCTTATATACCTATATATGAGGTATATTGGCAGTAATATACATGTTTAATATAAGGATAGAAAGGTATATCACTATCAATATACCCAATTATCTTATATACCTGTTTAATATAAGGATAGAAAGGTATATCACTATCAATATACCCAATTATCTTATATACCTATGCTATTAGGTATATTATACCTGTTTAATATAAGGATAGAAAGGTATATCACTATCAATATACCCAATTATCATATATATACCTGTTTAATATAAGGATAGAAAGGTATATCACTATCAATATACCCAATTATCTTATATACCTGTTTAATATAAGGATAGAAAGGTCTATCATCTCAATTATTATATACCTGATTAATATAAGGATAGAAAGGTATATCACTATCAATATACCCAATTATCTTATATACCTATGCTATTAGGTATATTGGCAGTAATATACCTGATTAATATAAGGATAGAAAGGTATATCACTATCAATATACCCAATTATCTTATATACCTATACCTGTTTAATATAGGATAGAAAGGTATATCACTATCAATATACCCACTTATCTTATATACCTATACTATTAGGTATATTGGCAGTAATATACCTGTTTAATATAAGGATAGAAAGGTATATCACTATCAATATACCCAATTATCTTATATACCTATACTATTAGGTATATTGGCAGTAATATACCTGTTTAATATAAGGATAGAAAGGTATATCACTATCAATATACCCAATTATCTTATATACCTATGCTATTGGGTATATTATATACCTTTCTTATATAAAGACAGAAAGGTAAATCACTATCAATACCCAGTGACCTTATATACCTATGATATTGGGTATATATATACCTGTTTAATATAAGGATAGAAAGGTATATCACTATCAATATACCCAATTATCTTATATACCTATGCTATTAGGTATATTGGCAGTAATATACCTGTTTAATATAAGGATAGAAAGGTATATCACTATCAATATACCCAATTATCTTATATACCTGTTTAATATAAGGATAGAAAGGTATATCACTATCAATATACCCAATTATCTTATATACCTATGCTATTGGGTATATTGGCAGTAATATACCCGTTTAATATCAATATACCCGATTACCTTTTATACCATTATTAATATCAATATACCCGATTACCTTTTATACCATTATTAATATCAATATACCCGATTACCTTTTATACCATTATTAATATCAATATACCCGATTACCTTTTATACCATTATTAATAGGTATTTTGGCAACAATATACCCATTTGACACCTCGCTTATTTTCTCTTTCTCTCCCTCTCTCGTTGGCTTATATCTATTCGGCCCCATTAAGCCTACTGTTGTAAGACGTTTACCCCCATCCAGGTGTCAATATTTTCCTGGCGAGCGGTAGCGAGCCAGCATATATATATTTTTGTTTTGACAGCAAGCTAAATGTGTACATTTTTCGATAGAAAAATTTCTCCGGCGAATCCGGATTTCTCCATAAAATGCTGGCTCGCTATTGCTCGCCAGGAAGATATTGACACCTGGATGGGGATAAACGTCTTAAAACAGTTGGCTGAATGGGGCCGAATTGATGCAAGCCAGAGAAAGAGAGAACAGGAGAGAAAGATAAAAACAAAACGATGACGATGAGGGGGGGGGGGGCCCTTAACCCTATATATATTTTTTTTTTTTGCAGGGTGGTGCAGAATTCACTTACCCACTTGGCAGATATTGGCAACGTTGGTCTTTCTATATATTGGTATAGCCAGACAGTAGACTGCATGAACCATCATATAGATATTTTGGTTTAACAAAACAGATCTTCACAACCCATATATATATATACAGTACATTGCCTTTTATATATACAGTACATTGCCTTTTATATATACAGTACATTGCCTTTTATATACAGTACATTGCCTTTTATATATACAGTACATTGCCTTTTATATATACAGTACATTGCCTTTTATATATACAGTACATTGCCTTTTATATATACAGTACATTGCCTTTTATATATACAGTATTGCCTTTTATATATACAGTACATTGCCTTTTATATATACAGTACATTGCCTTTTATATATACAGTACATTGCCTTTTATATATACAGTACATTGCCTTTTATATATACAGTACATTACCTTTTATATATACAGTACATTGCCTTTTATATATACAGTACATTGCCTTTTATATATACAGTACATTGCCTTTTATATATACAGTACATTACCTTTTATATATACAGTACATTGCCTTTTTATTATACAGTACATTGCCTTTTATATATACAGTACATTGCCTTTTATATATACAGTACATTACCTTTTATATATACAGTACATTGCCTTTTATATATACAGTACATTACCTTTTATATATACAGTACATTGCCTTTTATATATACAGTACATTGCCTTTTATATATACAGTACATTGCCTTTTATAATATCCAATTAAGGTGAGGCTGATGGACTGTTGAGGTCAATGGGGAGATGGGTCGTTTTTCTGGTCACCTTTCTCCCTCGTGTTAAGCCCCATTTGTTTTGAGATTATAAGAAGTTCGGCTCATTAGTTTGGCGATTTGAAGACCTTTCGCCCCATTTCGTTTTCAATTTTAAGACCTTTCGTGTCATATAAGTGTCGATTATTTCCTGGCGAGCGATAGCGAGCCTGACATTTTAAGAAGAATCGGCCTTCGGCCGGGATTATTTTTTACCTAAAAATTTACAAATTTACCTTGTCTAGGGGGTATTTTTCTAAGGTTGATGGAGGTCTAGCGAGAAAACTAAAAAAATCGGAAATAAATGAATTAATAGAAACAAAAAAAAAACACTAAAAAAAAAAAACGGTCCGTCTCCCCTTAAACGCAGAAGAGGTAGTAGAAGCTACTGGTATTTTAAAAGTTGCAATACAAATATAATGATATGAATAAGGCTGAGTTTAAGACGTATTACACACAATAATACTTAATTAACTTTAAATGTTAAGCGTTCCTTTTCGATTATTTTCCGAATTTGTGTATAGCTGAAAACACTCGCATGAAGTAGATACATTCGTCCAAATGACTGCTAGGCTGCTATATAAGGTACCATAGTCTCGACTTAAATGATAAATCCGTAGATATTGGGAATATGTTACAATATCGATAATGTATGTATTCTGGAAGCTGCCTTATAGTAGAGTGAAATGTAATAATGGCCGAGGACATTTGAAACTTCCTCTCCCCCCCCCCCCCCCCCTGATATTAATATGGAGGACTCAATGTATAATCATTTGATAATGTGAAGTACATGGGTGGCTCTTGATAGTAATATGATCAATAGAGCGTTAATGATGGAATACTGTTGGAAACTCTTGCTCTTAGTCTCTCTCTCTCTCTTAGTCTCTCTCTCTCTATTGTTTATTCTTTCTCTCTCTCTCCTCTCCTCTCTCTCCTCATCTCTCTCTCTCTCTCAGTCTCTCTCTCTTATTAGTCTCTCTCTCTAGTCCTCTCTCCCCCTCTCCCGCCATCTCTCCCCTCGCTCCCATCTCTCCTCTCCTCTCTTCTCTCTCTCTCTCTCTCTCTCTCTCTCTCTCTCTCTCTCTCTCTCTCTCTCTCTCTCTCTCTCTCTCAATGAAAAGTACAGTAGGAGGCATTAATCTCTAACAATTTAGGGAATGGCTAACAATATATTCCACTATAAAAATATATGGAGAGCTACCAACATTTTACACTGATAAAAATGGTAAACACTTCAACATCCGGACGAGGCAATCAGGCACCAATTCACCAGGGAGTTTAATATATTCCAGAGAGAGAGAGAGAGAGAGAGAGAGATTAAAAAAAATATATATATATATATACATAAAATGTAATCAAATACACACGGATATATTCGGAAACTTTGCAATGATGATTTTAGCTCCTAAAATTTAAACACATAATATAATTATTATAATGTAAAACTTGCAATATAAACAGCTTTGGAGGTGTAGAAAGACTTTCGTTGGGGGCTGTACAATGTGTTTATATCTTATATTATGCACAATTTGTGTATTATTTATTCATTATACAGCAATATTTATTCATTTATTTATTAATAGTAATGTTATTATTATTATTATTATTATTATTATTATTATTATTATTGAGTATCCAATTAGCTCTCACTTTAGTCTCCCTGATATTATAAACCAGCAACCGTATGCTCATTATAATAATCAGCTTAATATGGGGACCCTGTGTTGGCATAGCTAGATAGGTAGATACTAGATAGATAGACTGAGAGTTATACTCAAACCACACAGACTTTGCGATCTCGATTAGGTGGTCCGGTCTTGATACTACTAGACAAGGACAATATATAGTAGAGTAATAGGACAGCAAAGTAGAAGGCTCTCTCCCCACTCTCCGCTCCCTCTGGCTAAAAACCCGTATCGGTACCGGGAAAGAAATTAGTCTGAAAGGGAATTTACCCTTACATACCTACTCATTCATTTATATTTATCCTATCTCCATTAGATGATCGTCCAGTCTCTTCTTAAACATATCAATTGAACCCTTTCACGCATTTATGACGCAGAGGTTGCCAGATTAGCAATAAGAAATAGAGTTCTCTCACTCTTATAATTACCTCTCCAAAATTAGTTTTCTGCCCACAGCTAACTCAAAGACAACTGCAGAGGTTGAAGTAACTAAACTAAAGGTTTCTAAATACCCCTGATGGTAACAAAGGCTTTAAAGTAACAAAGGCTCAAAATCGCGTAATATGTCGGAGAGGGTGAATTACTATCAACCACCTCCCGCGGTAAACTATTCCACTCTTTGACCACACTGTATGTGAAGATATTTTGTGACAAATCTATGCATGCCTTCTTTGTTTTTAATATCAGAGAGAGAGTGAGTGAGTGAGTGAGTGAGTGTGGGGTTAGGATTGGGTGGGGGGCAGTACCAACATGGTCATCACGTTTGAAGCTGTGTTCTCCCAATCAAGTTTATACAAAGCACAAGGAACACAAATATAATACTCTTTTCTGCTGCATGGGTTCCCAGGACGACTGTTGTTACTCTCTCGCTCTCGCTCTCGCTCTCGCTCTCGCTCTCTCTCTCTCTCTCTCTCTCTCTCTCTCTCTCTCTCTCTCTCTCTCTCTCTCTCTTTAATTTTCTTCCATTACCGGTCGATATACAAAGAATCATTTCCGAGAAAGGGAACTAGTAAATAGACTTCTTTCTTCTTCACAAACTAAAATAAGACAGTCAATATCTAACTGAAAAAGTAGAACATTGTAAAATCCTGTACGCTTTGAAATTTTAAGACATTTAGGTGTCGACATTTTCCTGTCGAGCGATATCAAGTCTGCAATTAAGGAGGAATCGGCCTTCGGTTGGGTCATTTTTCAAACAAAAAATGCACAATTTCATTTTTTTTTTTTTTTTTGTCTTAAGGTTGATGGATTTCTATGGACGAAACTTAGACATACATATAATTCTCCCCTTAAAAGTAGGCTACAATGGCATACACTAACTTATCGTCCAAAACTTTCGATTTTGTAAACATCTCCGAGAATGGGAAATGACAAATTAACTTCTTCCATCACAAACTAAAATAACTGAACAGCTAACTGAAAAAAGGAAAAATCTTGCGTTTCTTGTCAGTGATAGGATTCACATAACTTACCCTACTCCCACTCTCACTCTTTCCAAATATAAAAATCTAGTCTGGAGAAGCACGGTTATCACAAAACTTGGGAGCTCATTTGACCTTCGCTTGAGGGGGGTGACCTGCTTTTTGTTATTTCTCTCCTTTTCTCTCTTTCTCTGGCTTGTATCCATTCGGCCCCATTCAGCCAACTATTTTAAGACGTTTATCCCCATCTAGGTGTCGATTTCTTCCTGGCGAGCCAGCATTATATGAAGAAATCCGGCTTCGCCGGAAAAATGTTTCTATCGAAAAATGTACAAATTTAGCCTGCTGTCAAACAAAAATAAAAAATTATGCTGGCTTGCTACCGCTCACCAGTAAAAAATTGACACCTGGATGGGGATAAACGTCTTAAAACAGTAGACTGAATGGGGCCAAATGGATGTTACGCTGGCCAGCTTGCCAGAATGCACTCGTAACTCGCTAGCGCTCGCCAGGGCAGTGAAACGGGCTACAATAATCGTAGAACGATGTTCATTCTTTCATAGAGTTCATGTTGTTACAGACAGATCAGTGGTGATCTTTATTCTTGTCTGTGACACTTGGAAGTATTTTATATCATTGATAGAATATAAGATGCATTGTGTAAAGTTAAGGAGAAAGAGCGAGGTAGGCAGCGAGGTGATAGTATGTGCGTGTGCCTCCCTCGCTCGGAGGAGTTTCCCACGCTTGTGAGTGGTCGGCGGGCCTGACGCGTCATGTGACGCTTGCTCCTCATGACGTAGTCATCTGTGATTGGGCGCCGCGGCCTTTGTTGGTGCTGGGGGGGCTCCTGCCCACGTTTCTCCTGCAGAGCTTGGCACGGCGTGCTTGGTCCTATATGTCCTTTGCAATCTGTCCCCCATATAACCCCCTATACTGCTTTTTCTCTCTCTGAACTTCTTCGTTTTCATACTTCTCTCTTTATTCAATTACTTATCCCTTCTGGTTCTGCATACGACTTCCATAGTCGGCCAGTCGTATGACCAGCACCAGCTCTCCATATATATTTGCTCTAGTTTTAGGGATTATTAGAGTCATAGTCAAATGGTATCATAGTGTTGGGGTGCTTCTAATTATTGAGCTGTTCTCTCTTATTATTTAATGCTAGACAGTGGAAGGTATCTTTGGTCGTTGTCTGAATTATGTATGTGGCAAGTCAGAGCCTGTACAACATCGACGAAGCTAGCTAGCCTGTAACCCTTGTGCATATTTTCCTTTGCGAGTGTAGCAGTATACAAGTGAAGGGCTTTTGCCTATACTTATCTGTATGCTGGCTACCTCATTTTGTTGACCTTTGTGGAGTGCCAGGGCAAGACCAGATACTAGAGATCTGGACTTACCAAGAGAGCCTCCAAGTCACTTAACGTAACATAAGGGAAATCTGTTCAAGGGGAGACAGTAGGCTACGAGCATGCTTGCGCTCCGCCTAGTTTCCTGATACCTTTTATGCCACTGCTAGACTTTATTAGTGAGAAAGACAGCATTGTGTTTATTAACTTTCATTGTGTATGCTTTAGGAATTATTCACGCCTTATTTTAGCCTAGGTTGATGCATAGTGCACAACCCAGTTTGGCTGTTACGTTGGCTAAGGAAGTACTGTTTTGAGTGGCGATTATTAGTGCTGTCACAGAGTTGTTGCACTCCCTTGGTTTATATAATATATATTTTTTTTTTCTACTTTTTGGTGTATTTAAGATACACGCATTAGTGCCCCTGCATTATTTTGTGTTTTATATTAACGAGCATCTTAGAGCATCAGACGTTTTCAGAAGATTCTTTATCTGATTGCTGTAGGACTAGACTTCCAGTGTTTTCATAGAGCATTGTAGAGTTTAGTGTTGAGTACTGACTCACACTAAAGTTAACGTAAGCATATACTCCTTTATTAAATCTTGTTATAGTTTATTCAAGCATTGTTATTACTTAAGAGCATTTTATTAACGTAAAGTACTCCTGTTGTGAGTAGGCTTTGCCGTCATCGGTAAGCCTTTGTAGAAGTGCACTAAAACCCATTTAATTGATACCCCGTTATCCAGTAGGTTAACTCTGGAGGATTTAAGTGGTTTGTTCACCGGCGTAATAGTTCGAGGGTTTGGAATTAGCGTACCGTTGTTGCAGATATAGCCTATCATCTAGTCCATTATTAAGTGCCCTTGTTTATTTCGTAGTGCCGGTCGTAACAGATACAAGCCAGAGAAAAGTAGAAAAGGACAGAAGAAAAACAGGTCAACCCCCCCCCCCTTAATTAACCCCTTCACGCATTTATGACGCAGAGGTTGCCAGATTAGCAATAAGAAATAGAGTTCTCTCACTCTTATAATTACCTCTCCAAAATTAGTTTTCTGCCCACAGCTAACTCAAAGACAACTGCAGAGGTTGAAGTAACTAAACTAAAGGTTTCTAAATACCCCTGATGGTAACAAAGGCTTTAAAGGATCCCCAATAGGCTCAAAATCGCGTCATATGTCGGAGAGGGTTAAGAGACTCAAAAACTATTTTAACTCTTTGACAGTAATCGGGTGTATTTTAACTCTTTGACAGTAATCGGGTGTATTTTAACTCTTTGACAGTAATCGGGTGTATTTTAACTCTTTGACAGTAATCGGGTGTATTTTTTGTCACCGTTCTCTGTAAGTTTGTTTACCTTATAAGGCGGGTGACCTGTTTTTGTTCTGTCCTTTTCTATCTTTCTCTGGCTTGTATCCATTTGGCCCCATTCAGCCTACTGTTTTAAGACGTTTATCCCCATCCAGGTGTCAATTTTTTACTGGTGAGCGGTAGCGAGCCAGCATATTTTTTTATTTTTGTTTGACAGCAGGCTAAATTTGTACATTTTTCGATAGAAAAATTTCTCCGGCAAAGCCGGATTTCTTCATAAAATGCTGGCTCGCTATCGCTCGCCAGGAAGAAATCGACACCTAGATGGGGATAAACGTCTTAAAATAGTTGGCTGAATGGGGCCGAATGGATACAAGCCAGAGAAAGAGAGAAAAGGACAGAACAAAAACAGGTCACCCGCCTTAACACGTACAGTATATACCAGTGATATCCTGTTCACTATATATTCTGGCAATAATTAAACGACTATATTCAGTTTAAAAAGGGCCTCCAGCAATTATAAGACTTCAAACTATCTCACTCAACCCTTTATATCCGACATATGACGCAATGTTGAGCCTATTAGGGATACTTTAAAGCCTTTGTTACCATCAGGGGTATTTATAAACCTTTAGTTTAGTTACTTCAACCTCTGCGTCATATGAGTCTGAAAGGGTTAACTATCACAGATCCTTCCTAAGCTACATAAAATCATCTAAATATAGCAAGAAGAATACAATGTAACAGACGTCGCTGGTACAGAGAGGGTTAAGGGGAGGTTTCCACTTGAGGGATTTTTTTCTTGACGCCTTTCTCCCTCATGTTTAGCCCCATTGTTTTCCTAATGTTAAGACGTTCGCCCCATTATTTTGACGATTTTAAGAACTTTCAACCAATTTCTGTCAATTTTAAGACCTTTCGTGCCATTTAGGTGTCGATTTTATCCTGGCGAGCGATAGCGAGCCTGTAATTTAAGAGGAACCGGCTTTCAGCCGGAAATTTTTTCTACCGAAAAATGTACAAATTTATCTTGAAAGGGGCTCAAGGGGGTGTAATCTTAAGCTTGAAGGATATCTACGGACCAAACTAAAAACCTCCCCTTAACATCGTGTGGGAGAACTGCCTCGCCTTGTGTGTGTGGAATTGACCACTTGCGAGTTTCATTCTATAAGGAAGTTGGAGCCTTAAACATCGATATTAAACAGAAATACAATAATAATGTAAGTTTCTGATGGTTAAAGGGTATACGTTGAATTGGGTTTTATGTATTTATGAATGTACTACGACCGTATGTTAGCTCGTAATTCTGTTAAATATCGATGTCTACAGCTCCAACTTCCTTATAGAACGAAACTCGCAAGTCGGCAATTGTGTAGGTTTATATATACCGGTATATATATATTTTTAAAGACCTCCCTCTACGTATTGTAAAATAAATGTTATCCTCCGGTAAAATGTGGGGGTGAGGGAAAACAAATAAAAACAGGTTTATTCAACACAGGGGATTTTTGTGAGGATGGAGTGACGGAAGGAGGTAGAGAGGCTTTTATTTACAGTACCTGTAGTTTTATTTTAAAGTTGGATATGGAAGTGTGTGTGTGTTTGTGTGTGTGTCTGTGTGTATGTATATTGTGTGTGTGTGAGCGAGAGAGAGAGAGAGAGAGAGAGAGAGAGAGAGAGAGAGAGAGAGAAATATGTAAGTTACAGTGTCAGTCTACGCATTAAGGGGAGGTATTCAGTTTGTTCCCTAGACCTCCATCAAGCTTAAGATTACACCCCCTTGAGCTCCTTTCAAGATAAATTTGTAAATTTTTCGGTAGAAAAATGTCCCGGCTGAAAGCCGGTTCCTCTTAAATAATAGGCTCGCTATCGCTCGCCAGGATAAAATCGATCCCTAAATGGCACGAAAGGTCTTAAAATTGACAGAAATGGGTCGAAAGTTCTTAAAATCGTCAAAATAATGGGGCAAATGTCTTGAATTGTCAAAAGCAATGGGGCCAAACATGAGGGAGAAAGGGATAAAGAAAAAACAGCCTCAAGTGGAGATCTCCCCTTAATGGCTCCTCCTCACTCACTTGATACATTTAAACGCGTGTGCATATTTTATCCATTATTTATTTTGTTTGCAGGACGGACGGACGGACGGACGGACGGATGGACGGCTACAGAAAAGGTAGGCAATAGTATTTTCTAGTATGGATTGGTAGAGGGGGGGGGGGGGATTGGTTTGAAGAGTTTGGAGAGCTAGGTGGAGAAATTTTGGGGTTGGCTACACAGTACAAGGGGGGAGGCGGGGGGGGCATTGGTTTGAAGAGTTTGGAGGGCTAGGTGGAGGAATTTTGGGGTGGCTACACAGTACAAGGAGGGAGGCGGGGGGGGCATTGGTTTGAAGAGTTTGGAGGGCTAGGTGGAGGAATTTTGGGGTTGGCTACACAGTACAAGGAGGGAGGCGGGGCGGGCATTGGTTTGAAGAGTTTGGAGGGCTAGGTGGAGGAATTTTGGGGTTGGCTACACAGTACAAGGAGGGGGGTGGGATTGGTTTGAAGAGTTTGGAGGGCTAGGTGGAGGAATTTTGGGGTTGGCTACACAGTACAAGGAGGGAGGCGGGGCGGGCATTGGTTTGAATAGTTTGGAGGGCTAGGTGGAGGAATTTTGGGGTTGGCTACACAGTACAAGGAGGGGGGGGGGATTGGTTTGAAGAGTTTGGAGGGCTAGGTGGAGGAATTTTGGGGTTGGCTACACAGTACAAGGAGGGGGGGGGGGATTGGTTTGAAGAGTTTGGAGGGCTAGGTGGAGGAATTTTGGGCTTGGCTACACAGTACAAGGAGGGGGGGGGGGGGAAATTGGTTTGAAGAGTTTGGAGGGCTAGGTGGAGGAATTTTGGGGTTGGCTACACAGTACAAGGTAAAGATAGTAGAAGATACAAAGTGTTCTGCCATCACCCAGAATACTACATTGTTTTTGGCTTTAAGTATAAATATGTTTGATATAATATTCCGTCCAAATGACATTGTATTTCTTATTTCTTGGCTCTTAATTTAATTAAGTGAAACATTTATAATTAGCATTCTCCTTCTTGTTTACTTGCCAATCACCAAATATAATTATATATTTATATATATTTTTACGCTCCCAATTTATTTATGTTTTTATTTTTTTATTGTGTTTTTGCTTGCAGGAAACGTTGATCTTGTCTTTATATGAGCGTGGCAGTCTCTGTCTTCCAATCTCTCTCTCTCTCTCTTTCACTCTCACTCACACTCACTCTCTCTCTAAATATATCTCTCACTCTCACTGTCTCTCTCTCTCTATCTATCTCTCACGCTCACTCACACTCTCTCGCACTCTCACTCTCTCTCTCTCAATGATTGGTATCAAGGATTGGTTCTTGGTCCTGTTTTATATCATCTATATGAATTATATTGATGTAGGTCTGTATAACTTGATCGCCAAATTTGCTGACCATACAGAAATATGGAACATAGTCTTATGTGAGGAAGACAGATATAGCCTACTGTCCGAATTAAGCAAAATAGTGGCATGGTCAGAAAAGTGGCAAATGTCCTTCAATATTGACAAATTTAGAATTTTGCAAACCATTAAGGGGAGTTTTTTAGTTTGTTTCCTACTCCTCCAGCAATCTTAAAATTTCACCCCCTTGAACCCCTTCCAAGATAAATTTGTACATTTTTCGGTAGAAAAATGTCCCGGCCGAAGGCCGGTTATTCTTAAACTACAGGCTCGCTATCGCTCGCCAGGATAAAATCGACACCTAAATGGCACGAAAGGTCTTAAAATTGACAGAATGGGGCGGAAATTCTTAAAATCACCAAACTAATGGGGCAAACGTCTTAAAATCTCAAAAGCAATGGGGCTAGACATGAAGGAGAAAGGGGTCAAGGAAAAAAAGTCCCTCAAGTGGATATCTCCCCTTAACAGCAAACTGTAAAAGGTTAAAGATTTCGGGGGGTTATAATATCTGAAACACCTAAACAACTTCAGAGCCATGTGCGGCGGCGGACAATAAAGCTAACCAAGCCTTGGGATTTATCAACATCCGAGAACAATATTTTGCCGTTAATCAAAAACATTAATTGCTAGACCCCATCTTGAATATGGCGTTCAGTTCTGGTCCTCGTATCTCAAAAAAAAACATTGAATAACTCGAATCCGCGCAGCGTAAAGTAACTAAGTTAAGGGGAGGTATTTAGTTTGTTCCCTGCTTTTTCATCAAGCTTAAAATTACACCCCCTAGACCCCCTTTTCAAGATAAATTTTTACATTTTTCGGTAGAAAAATGTCCCGGCCAGAGGCCGGTTGCTCTTAAATTACAGGCTCGCTATCGCTCGCCAGGAAAAAATCGACACCTTAACGGCACGAAAGGTCTTAAAATTGACAGAAATGGGGCAAAATGTCTTAAAATATCCAAACTACTAGGGTGAAGGTCTTAAAATCTCAAAAACAATGGGGCTAAACATGAGGGAGAAAGGGGTCCAGAAAAAAATCCCTCAAGTGGAAATCTCCCCATAATCCCCTCTCTAAGAAACCCACCATATTATGAAAGATTAAATACATGAAAGTTGTTCTCACTAAAGGCAAAGGAGGTTACGAGGCCAACTTATCGAATGTTTATACAAAAGCTACTTAAAGGATTTGACAGAGTAGATAACAATGCACTGTTCACGACTAATAACAACACTGCAACCCAAGGTAATGCAATGAAATGAATTAGAAAGAAGACATCATGCCTAGATTTATCTTCTTCACATACAGTGTGGCCAAGGAGTGAATTAGTTTACCAAGGGAGGTGGTTGATAGTAATTCAATTGATACGTTTAAGGGGGGTGACCTGTTTTTGTTCTGTCCTTTTCTATCTTTCTCTGGCTTGTATCCATTTGGCCCCATTCAGCCTACTGTTTTAAGACGTTTATCCCCATTCAGGTGTCAATTTTTTACTGTTGAGCGGTAGCGAGCCAGCATATTTTTTATTTTTGTTTGACAGCAGGCTAAATTTGTACATTTTTCGATAGAAAAATTTCTCCGGCGAAGCCGGATTTCTTCATATAATGCTGGCTCGCTATCGCTCGCCAGGAAGAAATCGACACCTAGATGGGGATAAACGTCTTAAAATAGTTGGCTGAATGGGGCCGACTGGATACAAACCAGAGAAAAGGACACAAATAACAAAAATCAGGTCACCCTCCTCAAGAAGAGACTGGACTATCATTTGATGGAGATTGGATGTTGGATGAATGAGTGAATCATTAGGCATGTACAGTAAACGTAAATTCCCTTTCAGACTAATTTTGTTCTATATTATATAAAAACATTCTTTATGGGTATGTCCTGACCCATAAGGATACACTTCGTCCTATTTTCTGGTACGGCTTTTTACCCGGAGGGTGGGGAGAGAGCCTTCTACTTTGCTCTCCTGTTCTTCTAATATAAACTGTCCCTGTCTAGTAGTATTAAGGCCGGACCACATAGTAGGGACCGCAAGGTCTGTGTGGTCTGAGTATCTGTGTAGCTCTGTGTAACTCTGCGTAACTCTTGGTAACACACTCTCTCCCCCTCAACAGCCAATATCCCCAGTCTCGATAATTGTCATCTCGTCCTTCAAACAATACAATTAACCCGTTGGCTTTGATCCCTGACAACAGATCAACATTAACCCCCCGGGTGCAGCTGATCCCTGGGTTGGTACACTAGGCTATTTACATGGAGAGCAGCTGTCACCTTTAGTAAACAGCTGCGTCTGTCTAATTGCCGTCACTGTGGAGATGGTAACCGTTTCAATTATCTCCCTCTCATTCTCTTAAGGGGAGATCTCCACTTAAGGGATGTTTTTCTTGACTCTCTTCTCCCTCATGTTTAGCACATTGCTTTTGATATTATAAAACGTTCGCCCCATTAGTTTAGCGATTTTAAGAACTTTCACCCCATATTAAGACCTTTCGTGCCATTCAGGTGTCGATTTTATCCTGGCGAGCGATAGCGAGCCTGTAATTTAAGAGGAACCGGCCTTTGGCCGGGACATTTTTCTACCGAAAAATTTAAAAATTTATCTTGAAAGGGACTTAAGGGGGTATAAATTTAAGCTTGATGGAAGTCTAGGGAACAAAGTAAATACCTCCCCTTAAGGGAGCCCACTTCGCCTTTTTCTCTTTCTCCCCCTCTCTCTTTGGTTTGTATACATTCGGCCCCATTTATCCTACTGTTTTAAGATGTTTACCCCCATCCAGGTGTCAATATTTTCCTGGTGAGCGGTAGCGAGCCAGCATATATATATTTTTGTTTTGACAGCATACTAAATTTGTACATTTTTCGATAGAAAAATGTCTCCGGCGAAGCCGGATTTTCCATACAATGCTGGCTCGCTATCGCTCGCCAGGAAGAAATCGACACCTGGATGGGGATAAACGTCTTAAAACAGTTGGCTGAATGGGGCCGAATGGATACAAGCCAGGGAAAGAGAGAAAAAGAGAGAAAGATAAAAAAAAGAGCCGGTGACCCCCCTTAACAAATCCAAATGCCCTGATGTGCGTCATGACGGACAGGCATCATTTACGGCTGCCACGCTAAATGGGCAGGGAATTGTCGGTCCAATATATAACAGGGGTGTGTGGGGGGTGTACTGGGGTGTGTGGGGGTGAGAGAGATGTAGGAGTGGGGGGGGGGGGGAGTGGGGGGGTCACGGGTGTAGGGGTGTGAGTGGGTATGGGAGGTGTAGGGGTGTTGACGGATGTAGGGGGGGTGTTGACGGATGTAGGGGTGTGTAGGGTTGTTTGGGGTGTAGGGGGTATGTTGGATGTAGGGGTGTGTGAGGGAGTGGGGAGGTGGAGGGGTGTTGACGGGTGTAGGGGGGGGGGGGGGGGTAGTAGGGGATGGTATGGTATAACAGTTAATCAGGCCATATAGTATGGCCATGAGTTCCTCAGGCCATATAGGTTATAATTGTTATTGGAGCCCCGTGGTGGTAGTGCCGACACATTTGGTCAATATTTCATTATTCGTAGCTAGCGACTGTGTTTGATATATGAAACCGTATGATGGGAAACGGGGGAGGGAGGGAGGGGGTTGTGTTTATGTGTGTGTGTGTGTGTGTGTGTGTGTGTGTGTGTGTGTGTGTGTGTGTGTGTGTGTGTGTGTGTGTGTGTGTGTGTGTGTGCGCGCGCGCGTGCTTTTTAATGGCCAGACAATTTCACTATTCAGTATATTGTTCAAACCATAGACCATGATCATATCCTTGAAACCTCTAGTCCCCTACCCCTTTTGTTGAGTGAATAATTAACTAATGATACACCCAACCAACATACACTCTAGCAAATATATTAAGATCCTCTCCGCCTCCTCGAACTGCCCATATTCAATACCTAGGCTATATATAAAACATTAATGACAAGGTTCCATTTAGTTTGGGATATTTTCGAAAACTCAAGACCACGATTAATGTCTTTGAGTGTACAGTGATACGAATTTAACTTTTGTGATCAAATATATTTAAATGTATTCGACAAATGTTGACTATTTATATCTCTAAAAAATATACGAGTAGTAGCAGCTTAGAGAAGTAGTAGTATTGTAGAAGGATAGTACTATTAGTAGATAATAGAGTTTAAATAAATATTAGTTTAACAGTTTGAATAATTTGGAGTTTTATTATTAGTTAAAATTATTTGGAATATCATTAGTAATAGGTAATAAAGACGCTAACCCATGATTGAACAAGGGTGACTGATGGTGGATATGATAATAGCGATAGATAGATAATTTATTGACCACCGCTTACAAAACTTTATATTATTTTTACATTATGACTATAATTGAAAGTATTAATCATTGCACAAAAAAATTCAATAATAATGAGCTGCAGTCCAACACTAAAACACCAAATAACCAAACATATCCATAAATTAGATTATTTCTACGAAGCAAACACCAAAATGAAACATTAATTATATCATGTGATTCTTATCTTTACACGTATACTGTACAGAGAGAATTTCATGAATAATTTTAATTTAATCTGATGAGAATTGGTCTGAGAACGGGTCTTCTACTGTTGTAAAATTATAGAATTGTCTTATTCTTAGAGTAAGTGTACAGTGGTGAACAACATGTCTCTCAGTGTGTACACATCCACAAGGACACAAACGTTCCTCAATTGGTAATCGGCCACGCCCCTGTCTGTTCCAACTTTCTGTCTCACTCGCTAGAGAGTGGCCACTCACCTGGAAACGTGTAAAAGATAGTCTGTCGTTCTCATTGCTAGAGTATGCTTGGTATTATACTGTATACATGAATTACATAGTGCATAGTAGGATTTGAGCACAACTTTTTTAGGGCCCTATAAATGGACCAGTATCCAACACTTTAACCCTTTTGCTGTGGTTGATGTATACAGTATATACATCCTATGTAAAAAGTGCCAACACTGTAGCCGACTTATATATACGCATTGATATTTCTGGCTGACTTGGTAGCACTGACCCATCCCACATGTTGCCAGATGCTTCCAAGAGGTTCGAAGTATGCCACTCGTACTCAGATGAGTGTGCTCTATGCATTGGTTGAGGGAGGATGTGTGTATACTGAAGAAGCTGAATATCAGCAGAAATAGGGCCACTTCTTCATGTAATTGTGACAGCTATATACCAGGTACAAATATGAGGTACATTTAATCTTCATTTCAGCATCCCATTGTCTTGTAACCAAGAAACGTGATTAGAAAAAATAAAAAATAAAATAAATGTCATCCAGTTATCGCGAGTGGAAGTGAAGATTGTTTTTTATTTTCGCTCGCGAGTGAAACTGGTGATATGGCACTAGGGCGAAGTATGTTGCACGGATTTAGCGGGAATATTACTGCCGGAGTGGCTTCTTCTCTATAGAAGGCCTGCACTAAAAGGGTAAATGTACATTTGGTCGTATTTCATGGGAGAGCTGTTTTTGCTAAAACAAAATATATATTTGTTAAAGGCAGTGGGAACAAAAATAAACAGATACAGTTCTCAGGTTAACATACCATTACTTTACCATCCCTGCCTGGGAATGAATTAATCCTTGATGGTGTAATGGTTAGAGCCTGTAAGTTCTGTATGTGATATCCTAAGTTCGAATCCTGGGAGAATCACATGCTTTCATTAACTTTATTTGGGGTGTTATTGGTGTTAAGAACGATGTTAAGAATAATGGGAGGTCAAGGATTGGCTCTAGAATTGACCTCTTTTTCCGTAGTTGGTCCGAGGGGGTCTTTTTGGGTCTCCCCTGTATCGCTGCATTAGTTTGGAGATTTTTAGGACATTTATTCGTATTGCATCATATCGCTTTGTATTGCATTGTATTCTATCGCATCATATCACATTGTACCCTATCATGTCGAGGTGTATCGAATCGGATCACATCTTACCTTATATCATTATTGATACAAGTTAAAAATAGTGTTAGTCCTGTCCAGTTAAATATTGCTGTAAAACCTGTGACAAATTGATATGGACTGATGGTGTAGAGTTAATAGAGGGCAGATCAGCCTCTGGAGACGGTTCTTTGATGAGAGAACCTTTATTTGTTATCATTTAACACTTACGCTGCAGGTCTATTTCCGCCATATTAGGATTAATTTAGGCACTCCTGATTGATTAAGCAAGTGTCTGAATTAAATTAAATTTATTCAGCCAAAATCTAGAAGAAAATAGCTTCAAAATTACTTCATAACGAGCTTCGTAGCGCGCGCGGGAGTAACCCGTAGCACTACCAAAGACATCGGCACATATTCGCTAATTATGAGCAATGGCGCGCTATATTTGCCTTTGCCAGTGCTGCAGAGGTCTCAAGAGATATGTGGGGGACCCTTCAGTGTGCCGGCTGCCGTGCTGGAGAGTGGAGGGGAACCTCACGCGGTCCTGCCCACTGACACTCGATTCTACAGGCTTTAATATGCTTTAATAGCCTGTAAATTGCTATAAATTGCATCATTTGGTAGAGTTTTGCATTGGTTATCAATATTTAAATACATTTTAAGCAGGAGGATAAATAACAAAATACTAAATTGTATGTTCATTTCCCATAGACTTTATTATGATAATTAAATTTTAAAAACTAGCTAGAGTGTAGCTTAATGTGTTGGCAACACTGCTATGAAGAAATGGCATCATATGGTAAAGAAGTGCATTGGTAACCAATATTATATTTTATTTAAGCAGGAGGATAACAAATATTTTTTTTTTTTTTACTTTGACACCCATTTCCCTAGACTTTATTTTGCAAATTCAATGTTTTTCAAATTGCTATAAGTTTTGCATTTCTTGTTCAATTTGCATGATTTTTTTTGTATTGTCTAGCTTACCTCTTTCTAAAAAATGCGGCACCTATGGGTCTGTAAGTTACATATTTTACCTATGGGTGCGGTTCAGATTTTATGTAGGGGTAACAATGCAGTGAAGTGATTTCGTTAGAAGAGCAGAACCCAACCGTTGGACCTACAGCAGTAAAAGTGCAGGAGTTTTAGAAGCATGCCCCATACTTATCTCACATAAAATATCAAGGCATAACTCTCAATAGCATATTACTAGATGCGAGATGAAAAATGGACACATTTAGTGCAATATGTCTATATAAATATTAAAGATAGTAAAAATAATTAATATAATTCAATTAAAATTCACCAGTATTTTTTTTTTTTTTTTTTTTTTTTAAAGAGACAATGAACGGAGGAAGGAAAAACACAGATAAAACAAAAAGGTCCATGTGCCTAAAGGCATCCTCCATTCATAAAATGTTTGTAACAACTGGATTTAAACATTTGTAGATTGTAAGGCAAATTATCACCATGGGCAAGCAACTATCAGTGACAATTTCAGCATCCTAGCTTAATTAGGGAAAAAGTGATTCTTTAAGCGGACCTCCGTCCTTATATACTTCAAACACACGCACACACACTTTCTCTTACTCTCTCGCTCTCTTTTTTTCTTTTGTCTTATTCTTTGCTATTCTTACTTTCCACTCCGTAGCAAACATTTGTTAAAATCACGTCCGTACTGCCCAGTAGCGGCTCCAAGGTCTGTGTACCTATGTAACTCTATGTACCTCTTTCTCGAATGCAAATATACATTTTGCCATCATTGCGAAGGGTACGTACCCTTGACTATAAAGCATATAGTCGCTGTATATTATAATGAATATATATATATATATATATATATATATATATATATATATATATATATATATATATATATACGCGGCTCTCTACATTCCGCGTACACTGTACCGTATATACCGGTATATATTACTTTGATTATTTGAACTCTATTTTATGTGTTATTGAGGGGAGGTTTCCACTTGAGGGATTTTTTTTCGAACTTCCTTTTCCCTCATGTTTAGCCCCATTGCTTTTGAGATTTTAAGACGTTTGCCCCATTAGTTTGGCGATTTTAATAACTTTAGCCCCATTTCTGTCAATTTTAAGACCTTTCGTGCCATTTAGGTTTCGATGTTTTCCTGGCGAGCGATAGCGAGCCGAGGAATCGGCCTTCGGCCGGGATTTTTTTTTACCGAAAAATGTACATATTTATCTTGAAAGGGGGTCTAGGGGATGTCATTTTAAGCTTGATGGAGGTCTAAGCAACACACTAGAAACTTCCCCTTAAATGCATCCCGTTGTTCCCCATCATACTACTATATGACCTCTCTTCAATAATCCCCCGGGCTAATAGGCTTTGTATTGTAATTTCAGTTAATTGCTCTACTGGCATTTAACTAATTGGCACCATAAACAAATTGTTTATTGTTACACAGCATTGTGTTTTTTAATATATTTTTTTATTTATCTGTTTTTTTATGCGAGTCGGCTGTTGGTTTAATACGCCGTAGGCTATATGAACTATGTATGAGCATTGAGCACTTACCCCAATTATTGTCCATGCGCCCTCTTTTGCCACAATCCTATTTTAACATATAAATTGCGGGTTGGCAAAACAATGATTTGTCACAGAAATGGTTCATTCTATTATGTGCACCATATATGGTACACGCTGGCCAGTGAATATAGTGCATTGTTGCTGTTCTCTCTCTCTCTCTCTCTCTCTCTCTCTCTCTCTCTCTCTCTCTCTCTCTCTCTCTCTCTCTCTCTCTCTCTTCATCTCTCTCTCTCTCTCTCTCTATATATATATATATATATATATATATATATATATATATATATATATATTTATTGGTAGACAAATTTAGATTTTTCGATGGGTATGTTGAGATATAATTCTGTACACTGATGAATATGATAGTTGTTTCAGTACGCGGGATTCTTGATTTTTAATAATAATTAAGACATTTGAAGAGGGTGTGTGCAAAACCTTTAACCTTCTTGGTAGTACAGTGGTACACTATCGTCCTGTTTGTGGGTCCTGAATTCGATTATCGGCAGTTGCAATAATTCAGCTTTTATTAACCCTGCACTGTACTGTGTGTAAGTGGTTAGATGTTAAGGGGAGGTTTTTAGTTTGGTATCTAAATATCCACCAAGCTTAAGATTACACCTCCATGAGCCCCTTTCAAGATAAATTTGTACATTTTTCGGTAGAAAAATGTCCCGGCTGAAAGCCGGTTCCTCTTAAATTACAGGCTCGCTATCGCTCGCCAGGATAAAATCGACACCTAAATGGCACGAAAGGTCTTAAAATTGACAGAAATGGGTCGAAAGTTCTTAAAATTGTCAAAATAATGGGGCGAACGTCTTAAAATTAGAAAAAGCAATGGGGCTAAACATGAGGGAGAAAGGAGTCGAGAAGAAAATCCCGTAAGTGGAAATCTCCCCTTAAGGACGTTTGTAGAATATAATGATATTTAATTAATATCGTGTTCATTGGCTTGTTGTTGTTGTTGTTGTTGTTGCTTGTTTTCCTTTGTACTTGTGGACTTTATATCCAAATGCTAATCTGTAGTAGTACAGTATTTCCAAATGTTTATCGTGGGGAAGTAGAGAGAGGAATACAGCACCAGTGGTACCAACAACATGGCGGAGCTTGGCTGATCTCGGTTATTGTAGGATCTCTAGTCGATACCATAGAATAGTCTCAAGTAATGCCAAAAGACCTGTTTAAGCGGGGTGACCTGGTTTTGTTCTGTCCTTTTCTATCTTTCTCCGGCTTGTATCCATTTGGCCCCATTCAGGCTACTGTTTTAAGACGTTTATCCCCATCCAGGTGTCAATTTTTTACTGGTGAGCAGTAGCGAGCCAGCATATTTCTTATTTTTTGTTTGACAGCAGGCTAAATCTGTACATTTTTCGATAGAAAAATTTCTCCGGCAAAGCCGGATTTCTTCATATAATGCTGGCTCGCTATCGCTCGCCAGGAAGAAATCGACACCTAGATGGGGATAAACGTCTTAAAATAGTTGGCTGAATGGGGCCGAATGGATACAAGCCAGAGAAAGAGAGAAAAGGAGAGAAATAAAAAAAAACAGGTCACCCCCCTTAATTGTAGGCAAAAATGTAGGAAAAAAACTCTTGTGATGGATTGATTGTACAGTAGATCAATTTAACTATTAAAACAGACTACTTTTATGATTCGATATTTATGTCTGCTCGTTTAACCCTTATTTAGCGGGCTAGGTGGTCTATTTGACCGTAGGGCCTAGCATTTTTTTTTAACCCTAAATAGGGTTGTTTCCGTGCTCATTTTCATGCCTAAATAAGACCCAGAGCGTAAAACAAGTATCTATCCCTGAAAGGGCGTAAACAGAGCTTTCCAATGACACCCGAACCATCCTTGTACGACCTCTGGTTCTCTTGCAACGATCGTGCAACACTAGTGCAAAAACCCTGAAATAAGGTAATTTCCTTACATAATTCCCTGTGTAGCGAGTGAGAAAGGAGGGGGGAAAGTAGAATACAGTTCAGTATGTCCACGGTGGTCGTGGGGAGCGGTCATAGGGTTTCTACGCTCGTCCCACCGCTCAGCTCTCTCTCTCAGCAACATTACGTGCTGAAAATGGCACTCGACAGATGTCGCGCGCCGCCACTTAGGCCAGATTTATTTCATTCGACATATGTTGCGCGCCGCCAGTTAGGGGTTAAAGCGACATGCACTTAGTATTACCGATATTAAGTTTAAATTTTGTTTTGTAATCTTTTGAAAGCAATTAATAACTTTACTAGTTGATAAAATATATAACTCAAGATGACGAGCTACATATCTCACACATAATTGTGAGATACTCTCTCTCTCTCTCTCTATATATATATATATATATATATATATATATATATATATATATATATATGATACTTCTATACTTGCCAGGATCAGGAAAAATAAAATAAATTCGTCCCGACTTGCATGGGGCTAACTGGAAAAATCCCTTATACTGTAGCCTACTCTTAAGGGGAGATCTCCACTTAAGGGATTTTTTTCTTGACCCCTTTCTCCCTCATGTTTAGCCCCATTGCTTTTGATATTATAAAACGTTTGCCCCATTAGTTTAGCGATTTTAAGAACTTTCACCCCATATTAAGACCTTTCGTGCCATTCAGGTGTCAATTTTATCCTGGCGAGCGATAGCGAGCCTGTAATTTAAGAGGAACCGGCCTTTGGCCGGTACATTTTTCTACCGAAAAATGTACAAATATATCTTGAAAGGGACTCAAGGGGGTGTAATTTTAAGCTTGATGGAGGTCTAGGGAACAAACTAAATACCTCCCCTTAATCATGGGTCCTACGACTTTTATTTGTTATTTTTTTATTATTATTATTTTTTTTTGTTTAATTTCTATTTTCCTTTTTTTTTTATCACTAACTTTTCCCCAGTATGATTTCCTTGGTCCTTTATGTACGGGAAACAGCTGGTTAACTTATTTCATTAATGCATGGGACGTCATTCTGTTTGACTGTGGTTCGAATCCTGGCTGAGACCTAACCACACAAATACATCTTCTTTGTGTGGGTGACTTTGGGTGTGGATCGTTGTGAAGAGTGTATCAAGGGAGCCCATCTCGCTTTGTTTCTCTTCTCTCCCTCTCTATTTGGCTTGTATCCATTCGGCCCCATTCAGCCTACTGTTTTAAGACGTTTACCCCCATCCAGGTGTCAATATTTTCCTGGCGAGCAGTAGTGAGCCAGCATATATATATTTTTGTTTTGACAGCAAGCTAAATTTGTACATTTTTTGATAGAAAAATGTCTCCGGCGAAGCCGGATTTCTCCATACAATGCTGGCTCGCTATCGCTTGCCAGCAAGAAATCGACACCTGGATGGGGATAAACGTCTTAAAACAGTTGGCTGAATGGGGCCGAATGGATACAAGCCAGGGAAAGAGAGAAAAGAAAAGAAAGATAAAACAAAAAAAACGGTAACCCCCCTTAAATAGTGTAGAGTTATTTGGCGTATTAAAGAGTACTTACTGGTCTAGTGAATAATGTAACTATTGGTTCCAAGTGGAGTGATATTGTGATGGTGTATTGGTATTGTGGATATTGGTGTTATGTTGAATATTGGAATTATTAATAGGGTATTTATCAGATAAGTACGTGAGAGAGAGAGAGGGTACGTGTCTGTTTGTATGGTCAAGATGTGTGTGTGTGTATGTGCGTTTGAGTGTGTGTGTGTGTATGTGCGGGTGGGTGAAAGAGAGAGGGTATGTGTATGTGTTCATGTATGTCTGTGTGTCAGGATGTGTGTGGTGCGTGTGAGGGAAAGAGAAATCGTGTGTTATGAACGAGCGTGTGTGAGAGAGAGAGTGTATGTTTGTGTGTGTGTGTATACAGTATATATGTGTGTGTGTGAAGTGTATATATGTGTATTGTCCGTGAATGTGACCCCCCCGCTTCATCTAACATTCATGTCGGAGCCCCCAGACCTCTCCTCATATGACGGCCATCTCCACCCTCATGTTTTATCCAGGCACCGAGCAATATCCAGGTTTTTTTATTTCGTATGCTTGATGTTTCTTGCGTGTTTTCCCTATTCCTATGCAGCCTTTTTTTTTTTTTTTTTTTTTTTTTGCTGGGAGATATTTTTGATGTAAACTCTGATGCCATAGTCCCTAGTTCAGTCAATAATATTCGTGAGCTTCACTTACTTCAAATTAAGAAAGTATTACTCTGGACACATATTTATGAATGTAATTTTCTATGCATTAACTACAAAACTATATATTATAAAATGTATTGAAAAGCAAGTTATATCTAAAAAAATAATCCAGATAGTTACAATTCCACAAGGGAAAACAGAGGGGTCCACAAATGTTTATAAGTGGGCTAGCGACTATGGTATCCGAGTGTACACTCTTAAGACTCAAATTCTGGCCTAGTATGAATCCTCAAACTTTTCGCTTTTTCAGGACCCCCTTCTCCCTCATGTTTAGCATATTAGTTTTGAGGTTTTAAAACGTTGTTTCTATTAGTTTTGCGATTTTGAGACTTTTCGCCCCATTTCTGTGTCGGTATTTAGACTTTTCGTGCCATTTAGGTGTCGATTTTTTCCTGGTGAGCGATAGCGAGACTGTAGTTTAAGAAGGAACCGGCCTGTGGCCGTGACATTTTTCTACCGAAAAATGTTCAAATTTATCTTGAAAGGGGGTTGCTAAGGCTTGATGGAGGTCTAGCGAGGAAACTCAAAAATAAGTAAATACATAAATATATAGCCCAAAAACCAAGCAATACCCCCTTAACACATTTGGAATCTATGAACCTAACAAGCCGATATCTGAAGCATCTGGTCTATTATACAGTATAGCATTGTATTGTCTCGTTTGTGTTCGATGCTGATTCAAATGGGTGCTTCGTTATTTATGCTCCTCCTGACTGTACTGTACACCCACGGACAAAAGCTATCTCTGACCTTCATACCTTCTTATTTATGCTACTCTGTGGTTAACATAGTAATATTAATGACTATATTGAACAAACCTTATAGAGTATATAGGCTTTTAACTCGGTTTGGTCCGGGAATATATATATATATATATATTTTTTCATATTTCGTTCCATTAGTGTGGAGATTTAAAGGTGTTTCACCCCATTAGTTTGGCGATAATAAGACACTTTACCCCATACAGGTGTGCAGCTTTGACAATTTTCCATAAACAAAATATATATACAGTATATAATATAAACTGTCTTCGTGGTGCGATGCATAAGGTGTTGATTTTCGGTGTGAGCATCCTGGATTCGAATCCACGGACTGCCACATGTGTTTGTAAATTTCATTAATCGATTTTAGGAGTATAGTTGGTTGTTGGAAGGAACATATATATATATATATATATATATATATATATATATATATATATATATATATAGATATATATATATATATATATATATATATATTATATTGTACATAATATATATATATATATATATATATATATATAAATAAAAATATATAGGTCAATTTAGTTTAAAGAGGGTGGGTCTCCGTGGCTCTTTTTGCATTTATTCTTAGTTTAAATGAAGTCTGGTAAGGCGAAAAACTATAATACATTGCTCGAAAATGGCAAAAGCAAGCAAAATCCTCAATACTAATAATATCGCAATAACCCCCAAGACGTCGGACCAGATAGTGCTAAGGCTACCACACTGTGTTTACTTGTGTACGTTAAATAGATGAACGGAAAGGAACAACTGTCACAAGCTTCTTTTCTTAAGGGGGGTCACCTCCTTTCTTTCTCTCCTTTTCTCTCTTTCTCTGGCTTGTATCCATTCGGCCCCATTCAGCCTATTATTTTAAGACGTTTATCCCCATCCAGGTGTCGATTTTTTAAGCCAGCATTGTATGGAGAAAACTGGCTTTGCCGGAGACAATTTCCTATCGAAAAATGTACAAATTTAACTTGCTGTCAATATTTGTTTTTTTAAATATGCTGGCTCGCTACCCCTCGCCAGGAATAAATCGACACCTGGATGGGGATAAGCGTCTTACAACAGTAGGCTGAATGGGACCGAATGGATACAACTCATAGACATAGGGAGAGAGAGAAAAAAAAAAAAGAGGTGGGCCCCCTTAACCTGTTCAGTACCAGTTCCGTCTTTTTCATGTTATACTGGCTACTAATAGACGATTATACTCATGTTATACTGGCTACTAATAGACGATTATACTCATGTTATACTGGCTACTAATAGACGATTATACTCATGTTATACTGGCTACTAATAGACGATTATACTCATGTTATACTGGCTACTAATAGACGATTATACTCATGTTATACTGGCTACTAATAGACGATTATACTCATGTTGTACTGGCTACTAATAGACGATTATACTCATGTTATACTGGCTACTAATAGACGATTATACTCATGTTGTACTGGCTACTAATAGACGATTATACTCATGTTATACTGGCTACTAATAGACGATTATACTAATGTTATACTGGCTACTAATAGACGATTATACTCATGTTATACTGGCTACTAATAGACGATTATACTCATGTTATACTGGCTACTAATAGACGATTATACTCATGTTATACTGGCTACTAATAGACGATTATACTCATGTTATACTGGCTACTAATAGACGATTATACTCATGTTATACTGGCTACTAATAGACGATTATACTCAGTTTAAGAAGGGCCTCTAGCAATTATCAGACTTCGAATTATCTTGGTTAACTTTTTTTCTATGTGAGTGAGGGAGACAAAAGGCAGAACTGCCTGTATCAAGTGCCTCCCCCAGAGTTGAAAGAGTGTCAGGGCCAAAATCAAGGGACGTTCGAGCCAAAATGCCTGGGCACACGGAGTTTGAAGCAATTTAAGTCATAGGAAGAGGGAAAGACTGATTCTGGGAGAGAGCTCCACAGCTCAGCAGTTAAATAGAAGAAAGACTGAGAATAACGTTGGCGAGTTGCATAGAGTAGGGGTGGGATTGTGTTGCAAGACGGGTACTACGAACCCTACATAGAGAAGGTGGTATACACTGGGAAAGCTCTGAGGAACACTGATTATTGTAGTAGCAATAGAATGACGAGAGAGATGCAACATTGCGGCGAAGAGAGAGAGTTTGCAGAGATTGGTGAGTGGACGGGAGTTAATGATACGAAAGGCTTTACTTTATACTTTGCCTATGAGTGTGGTGTAAGAGGATCCTCCCCACACATGTGAACAATACTCAATACAAGAACGCACTGTGCCCCTGTACAGAGCATGAAGCTGCGCAGGGGTAAAGCACCCTTTGAGGCGGTTGAGCACACCCAGCTTCTGGGAGGCTGCCTTAGCAAGACTGGTAATATGGTCCTTCCAAGTGAGAGCAGAAGAAAAGGAGACACCAAGAATATTGAGAGATGATGAAGGAATGATTTGTGTATTGATGCTAGAATATGTTTTAAAATACGTCGCCGGTACACAAGGGGTCAATTTGTTGTCTTGTAATGTATTCTATGTAATAGCTGTTAAAGGTAAACATTGTCCGCTAGGTTAAATAAATACACTATAGTCTAAATAAATTATATATTATACTGTATATACAATTGCAAATTAATTTATGACATATTGTAGATAATTGAAACACTGCAAGTGTTAAGGGGAGGTTTTTAGTTCGTTCCCTAGAGTTCCATCAATCTTAAAATTACACCCCCTAGACCCCCTTTCAAGATAAATTTGTAAATTTTTCGGTAGAAAAATTTCCCGGCTGAAAGCCGGTTCCTCTTAAATTACAGGCTCGCTATCGCTCGCCAGGATAAAATCGACACCTGAATTGCACGAAAGGTCTTAATATGGGGTGAAAGTTCTTAAAATCGCTAAACTAATGGGGCAAACGTTTTATAATATCAAAAGCAATGGGGCTAAACATGAGGGAGAAAGGGGTCAAGAAAAAAATCCCTCAAGTGGAGATCTCCCCTTAATATAATGCGAAAGACATACTGCACTGTATATAATAAATGTTTACAGGTGAGGAAACTTTTAGGTTGGTAGCTGGAACAAAATTATGTCGTCTTCTGTTTCGTTTTTGCCTCATTGCCGTCAAATATATGCTAATAAATGTTTACAGCTGAGGAAACGTTTCTGTTGGTAGCTGGGACAAATGTTTGCTTCTCTTAGTCTCTTGTTCTTCTTCTTCGTTTCTAATATCTTCTTTTCCTTCACTTCCCTCTTCCTCTTGTCACTCCTCCACTTCTTCCCATCTTGCCTTTCCCCTTGTTCTCTTCTCGTATTCCACCACTTCCTCCTCTTCTCATATTTCTCTTCTCCCCCTTCTCTTCATCCACCATTTGCACCTCTTCTCTTTCTCCTCTTCGTCCACCTCCTCTTTCTCCTTTCCTCTTCTTCTTCCACCTCCTCTTCTCTTGTCTTCCCCCTCTTCTCCCCTTCTTGTTCTCTTCTCTTCCTCTTCTTCTTCCACCTTCTCTTCTCTTCCTCCTCTTCTTCCACCTCCTCTTCTTCTTCTCTTCTCTTCCTCCTCTTCTCCCCTCCTCTTCTTCCACCTCCTCCTCCTTCTCTTCTTTCACCTCCTCTTCTCTTCACCCCCTCCTCTTCATCCACCTCTTCCTCCTCCCCTTCTTCCTCTGCCATCATCACCTCCTCCTCCACATGTCTTCCCTATTTCCTCCTCCTCCTCTCCTGTAGTGCCTTGAGCTGCTCCTCCAAGGCTAATACTTTATCCTTGAGAGCTTCCGGTGCCGGCTTGATTATCCTGAGAGAAAACATAAATATATAAATAATGGTAGTATTATCGCGGCTTATTTTCTACTCTGAAGAATTGCATTTATTATTATTAGCATTATTATTATTATTATTATTATTGTTATTATTAATATTATTATTATTATTATTATTATTATTATTATTATTATTATTATTAGGGGTTCAACCCCTACAGGAACCCCTATTGTAATCATTAATAATAATAATAATAATAATCTTCTGGTTACTTATATAGCGCCCGTCTCTCCTCCTTCGAGGATTCGCAAGCGCTTGGCTTTCTTTAGTCTACCAGAGACCATTACCCATCCCCCTTGCTCATGGGGAGATGGTAACCGCCGGCTGTATCCCAGAAAAACTGTTCAATCTGAGCGGGGATTGAACGCGAGACCTTCAAGGTGGGAATCAGGCACGCTATCAACTGAGCCAGCCGGACGGCTATTCATCCCGGTTATTCATCCAAATTATCTTTACTCGCCGGTTTTGACGCAATAACTCCAGAACCGCTTTTTGGATCGGGATCAAACTTTCCCAAGAGGTGCGTTTTTGTATTGGGCAACTTTTGATATGCTAAACATCCGGCATGGTGGCCAAACAGGTCCGTGGCAGCCAATTTCCCGAAATTTGATGCCTAAATACCGTCTCTCCCACTCATAGGAAACGATTGGGCTTTGGCATATGGACTCCACTACTAATCCTCCGCAAATGTTATAGAGAAGGTTTTGCTTTTGCACGTGGGGTTTTTTCCGGCAATCTTGAAAAAAAATCTAATTCCACTTTAAAATTCCACATCTTGAAAACTACGCCGATGATCAAAGCCATATTTGCGTAGTTGGGTGAGGCTCGCGATTCCGAACGTTTTGATACCAAAAGAATATAAATGGGTGGAATAGTTTGGCCGCAGCATTGAAAACTGTCTATTCTTAAATGACTTTAAAACCGCATTCGCTACCCACACAAAGTTTACCGTCTACAGCCTATAGGCTTCCACGCATCCCCCAGTTTTGCTTAATAACATAGTCGATTTATTATTCAGATCTATTATTTTTGTTTTTATTTAACTCTCTCAAAACAGTTAATAAGAGTCCCTACGAATTCCACCAATTATTTAGCCAACCTACCTATACATACCTACCCTACCAAATAATAATGATAATTCAAATTTATTTTTGGTGAATAACAGAGTATTGGCTAAGGTTTTTAACAATTCCTCCCTTTGCCAAATGCTTAGTTTAATAACAAAGATATGGACCTTTAAAGTTTTGGCAATTGCTTGTGTGACTCTTATTTTAACCATCCTCTTTCAACCCTAAGTGTTACCACAAAATACCGCTAGATCCTTTCTCAAAAGTCGCTAGCATGTTGCTACATAGTTAAACAATGTTAGAATAATGCTGCAATTTCTAAAGAGTTTTGGTTTGTTTGTTTTGCAAATGTTACAATGTAATATGACTAGAATGTCTGAAATTTTCAAATTATCCCTAGTAAATGTCTCTAGATATAAAAGAAATGTCTGCTAGATTGAAGTAAATAGCTCTACATTTAGCGGTAATATGTAGCGTTACAACTGGCAACACTGCAACCACCACCTCCCTCCCACCCTCCCCAGTATGTCTCCACAAAATACCGCTAGATCCTTTCTCAAAAGTCGCTAGCATGTTGCTACATAGTCAAACAATGTTAGAATAATGCTGCAATTTCTAAAGAGTTTTGGTTTGTTTGTTTTGCAAACTTTACAATGTAATATGACTAGAATGTCTGAAATTTTCAAATTATCCCTAGTAAATGTCTCTAGATATGAAAAAATGGCTGCTAGATTGAAGTCAATACCTCCACATCTAGCGATAATGTAGCGATGTTGAAACTGGCAGCACTGTAAGTCCTCCTCCTACCCCGAAGACAGGACCCACTTCCCTCCCACTCATCGCCCAATAATTATGGTCTGAAGTTTGCATTTCCTTATCTTATCCTGTGTATAATTGTAAGCCTTCCACGTGTCTCTATTAAGTAATGATATTTAACAGGATTCATTATTTAAATACAAGGCTGAATATTTATCGGAAGTAGTTATTTGCCTTCGGAAAGCTGAAATATAATGTTTGCACAAATGGTAGGTATACCTATTTGCTCTGTGCTAAAGAAAGAGAGAGAAAGAGAGAATTCCTTTTCGTTGCCTACTATATCCTTTCCTCCTCTCTCTCTCCATTCCCTCCCCTCCCCTCTCTATCTCCATGCTCTCGCTCTCTCTCTCTCTCTCTCTCTGGGCCTAATGTAAATATTTGCGCTATTTATAACTCGCCCTAACGGGCAAAATATTGAGTGGAGGGAACTAAAATAGTGTGTAATAAGAAGAGATGGCCATATCTCCCCATAGACGTCAAACTTAGATAGTGACGGAAGTGGAGGGTGTGTTTGTGTGTCAGATGGGATCGCCATCTCTCTCTCTCTCTCTCTTTCTTTCTTTTGTCCAGTATTGTATGACACCGTATTTCACTTTCGCCATTTTACTTGCAGCAACAACATCCAATGGTAGGTTGGGGCTTGTATTATAATCAAGTAAACAATTATTATAGTTACAGCAACAACATATACAGTATACTGTACTAGAGTGGTGGGGGATGTACACATAGGCAATTATACCTTCAAAAACAACATTCCAAGTAGTGTTGGGGCTTGTAGTACAAGGTTGAAATACAAAGGGAACACTTCATGACGGCCACAACAAAAATAGCCAAACTCATAAACGGCCACTACCAAAAACACCACTCTCCTTAAGGCCAGTCCAAATCAACAACTCTACCCAAATCAACCAATCTACCCAAATCAACCAATCAACCCACATCAACAACTCAACCCAAATCAACCAATCAACAAAAATCAACCTTGCAACCTAATTCAATAACAAATTAACTTAAATCAACCAATGATCAACCTCTCAGCCAAAATCAACCACACAACCCAAATTAACCAATCAACCCAAATAAAATTATTAACAGAAATCTACCACTCAACCCAAATCAACAGATTAACCACTCAACCCAAATCAACCACTCATCCCAAATAAACCAATCAACCCAAGTAAAATCAACCATTCAATCAAAATCAACCACTTAGTCAAAATCAACCACTCAACCAAAATCAACCACTAAACCCATATCAACCACCCACCTCAAATCAACCACCAAACCCTAATCAACCACTTTATTGGTATTGATCCCACTCGGTAGCCTATTCCACATATCTACAACTCTGTTACCAAACAAATAGAGGCAATTAAATCCCTTACACAGCCAATCTCTCTCTCGCTCATGTTTGTTTGCACACTGGTACAAATGAGGAAATAAAATGGAAGAAATAGCCCAAAAATGAATTTATCTATAGCCTACCGGTATATATTGCCGGACACCTTGATCCCCGAAGGGGTGACCACGAACGAAACGCCTGCGTATTTCAAGCTCGCTTGAGTTATCACTCGATCGTCTTTTAGAGCTTTTTGGCCCGGGTTAATTACCACACCATCGCGTCATAAGGAGTTTGATGGGGTTAAATTGCTAGATACATAGAGGAAGAGGAATTCCAAGTAAAGCTAAACAAAAATATATAAGATATTTTTAACATCTATCTATCTATCTATTGCCTGACGCCGTGATCCCCGAAGGGGTGGCCACGAACGAACCGCCCCCATGCACCTCTGTCCCCAGTCAGTCGACGCCCCTCCCCCCAACCAGCACCGCCTTCGTTCATGTAGTTCCTCACTCCATCCTTCCACCTCATATTCGGTCTACCTCTCCCCCTCTGTCCCTCCACCTCGCTCTCGTACACCCTCTTAGTCATTCTCTCGCTTTCCATACGTTCCATATGGCCGAACCATCTCAAGTTGTTCCTTTTCACACTTTCCAGCACATCTACCTCCACACCACACCTCCTTCTTACTTCCTCATTAGTCTGTCTATCCCTCCATGTAACTCCGCACGCACTCCTTAAGTAATTCATTTCCACTGCTCTCACTCTTGGTCTGAGTCTCTCAACCAACGTCCATGCTTCGCTTCCGTAAGTCAGTGTCGGGATTACCACACTGTCATGCAAGGACTTCTTCACTTCCATACTGACCACCCTATTTCTTGTTACTGCTTTTAGCGTTCCTACAACCCTCTTCCCCTGTTGTACCCTCTCCCGCACCTCTTCATCTATAGTCCCATCTTTACTCAACACACTAACCCAGATACTTAAAAGAGTTGACGATCTCCATAGCCTGACCGTTCAGCTTCACCTCACACTCTGTGACTTCACCCCTTTCGAAGACCATAACCTTGCTCTTCCCCGTATTTACCTTCAAATTCCGTTTTTCGCACACTGTTCCAAACTCATTTACCAGACCCTGCAACTCCCATTCATTATCACTCATCAGAACTGTATCATCCGCAAACAGCAGTATAGGTAGCTTCCATTCAATTCCCTCCCTTTTCAGCGATACACCAACATCCACTGCTCTTGATAGTATTTCTTTCATAACTCCATCCATATATACAGTAAACAACCATGGGGACATCACACACCCCTGTTTCAAACCAACATTCAGGTCAAAGAACTCGCTCTATTCACTCTCCACACGTACTGCCGCCTTTGCACCCTCATACATGCTCTTCACTGCTTTCAGCAACTTGCCCTCTACTCCGTATATTCTAAGTACTTTCCACAAACCTTCTCTATCCACTCTGTCATAGGCCTTCTCCAAGTCCATAAAGGCAACATACACCTTTTGTTTCTTCTCCAGATACTTCTCCACAACACAATTCAGGGTAAAAAATCTGATCTACACATCCTCTTCCCTTCCTAAAACCTCCCTGCTCGTCGCCTATCCATTTCTCCGTTCTCACTCTCACTCTCTCAATCACTACCCTACTGTATACCTTCCCTACTACGCTTAGAAGACATATTCCTCGGTGGTTACCACACACTCCTCTTTCCCCTTTGCCCTTATATAGGGGGACTATTATGCCAGTCTTCCAGTCATCGGGTGCACTCCCCTTCTCCCATGCTAGTTTGCACATTTTCCATACCCATTCTATCACTATCTCACCACCATACCTCAACATTTCCCCACACACTCCATCTGTTCCTGGTGCTTTCCCCAACTTCACTCTTTTCATGGCTTCCCACACTTCTGACCTCCTGATCCCCACCTCCTCCTCCACTACTTCTCTTCTTCTCCCTCCCATACCATATCCAGCTATGTTTGCTGGCTCTTCATTCCTTTCATTTAGCAACTCACTGAAGTACTCCCTCCATCTTTCGACTCTCTTGCTTCTCGGCTAGCATTCTCCCATTCTTATCTTTCACACCCTTACTGTTTCCCTTGCTACCTTCCCTAACTTTCTTGACTTCTTCCAGAACAGTTTCTTACTCTCCCTCCATTTTACACTCAGATTCCTTCCAAATTCCTCATCTACTCTTCTCTTACTTTCCTTCACTACTCTCTTCACCACCCTCTTACTCTCCACGTACCTCGCTCGTTTCTGTCTCTCGGAATCTTCATTCCCTCTACTACCCAACCACTCTCTATATGCTTTCTTCTTTCTTCCACAGCTATTCTTACCTCTTCTGTCCACCATGCTGTACCTTTCACTCCCCTCCCTCTTCTCCTCACTCCACACACCTCCTCACATGCTGCACAGATCTCATCCTTAAACACCTTGCTCATCTCCTCCACTTCCTCCATAACTTCCAGGTCGAACCCACCTAGTCGTCTTTCCACTGCTCTCCTGTACTCCTCCCTGACTTCCTCCTCCTGCAACCTCTCCACCCTCCTCACCATTCCACCCTCCTCTCGCCTCCCTCCCGCTCTCCTCACCCACTTCTTTTGTATCCTAACCTTAGCTACCACTACATAATGATCAGACAGACCCCCTCCAATACCCCTATACACCCTAGCATCCATCACAGATTTCTTCATTCGTTCATCCACACATACATAATCAATCAATGACTTTCGTTCCACCACTGTCTTATCCTTCATCGTCAACATCCGTTTCCATGAATCCCAACATCATTTTTAACATGAGGATGCTTATAATAATTTGTACCTCTGTAGTTTCTCCATGGCTAACCAAAAAGGTCACATTCCTAAAAATCCCCAGCCAAAAAGGCCAAGCTTCTGTACAGAAAAAAGGCCACACACCATTACCCTTATGGTGACCCTATCAAATAATCAAAACAACCACACTTCTTAACCCGATTCCCGCGGGGCCCCTCATATGACGGAGACGATTTCCCGGCTATTTTGTAGCCTGTGAGCCAGGCCAGCTTTTGCAAGCAGCACGGATGGACGTCAGCCGGAGCCTACAGACCCCGCCACGACACTGAGGTTTGTGTGATAGAGAGCTCACTTATGTGCAGCATCACACATAGCGAAAACAGAAAATAATTGGTAATTTTTAGCGATTTTGCCTATCGGATTTGGTAATTTTTAGCAATTTAACCATTCGTTTGCAAGATCAATACAAGAAAACCAGACGTCGTACAGGGATGATTCAGGAGTAATTTGAAAGCTATTACCGTACTTTCACGAATACATAATTGTATTACGCTCTGGCTTTTGCTTATGCATGAAAATGAGCAGGGAATGAAGGCAATTTCGGGCAATTATGCTTACTCGTACAGGATTAATAGCTTTAACCAAAATGGTCACACTCCTTAACCCTTCTCTAGCGGGTGCTCTGTGGCCGTTTTGGGCCTTTCTGGGCCATTCTGACTGCTATATCAACCATCAGTATGAAAGGAACTGTATTGCGCCGAAAACTAGGTGGAAATCGCTACACAATGACGCCACATACAGCTACGTAGCACTCGTGGAGCACTGACAGTGTTACCTCGAAGATGGAAGTTTAGCTGATTTTGCTACCTTGCTCACTTTTAGCGAACTATTGGTTACACTGTCATCCTCACGCGCGGTGGGGGAACTGGAGTTAGTGTGGGCCGGGAGGCCACAGATGTCGGACGTATGGATCATTACTATCCCACCCATTTTCACTCGATTTCCAACCTTTTTTCACCCGTTTTTTGCCAGTTTTTTCAACTCGACTTATGTGGTGAGCCTCTTTTTAAGGGTTAATGGTCTAAGTGGCCATAGCCAAAATGGCTACACTATATTCCTTCTGTACTTTCTCCATGCCCGATAAGATACATGATATTTTGATATATTATGTGACACAGCCCTTGTATCCAACACAATACCCTGCGTGCAACCCCGCTCGAACCCCGCACAACATTGCTTGCAACTTTAATTATTATTATTAGTAGTAGTAGTAGTAGTAGTACTAGAAGTAGTAGTAGTAGTAGTAGTAATAATAGTAGTAGTATCCTCTGCCATACTATATCCATAGCCAGCTGGTAGTTGAACCCGCTTTCTGTGTCAGACCTTCCTTACCTTTCCACAAGGAACATGGTGAGGATCAGTGAATTTATTGTTACGTGGTTTCCTTTATAATTTTGTTTATATTATAATATTCTGTTTCCAAACAATGACCTTTGATGTTGCGATGACATGTGGAGTTAGTTTCCATTCATTCATGCATTCAATAAGTCATTCATGCATTCATTCATTCATTCAGTAAGTCCTTCATTCATTCAGTAAGTCCTTCATTCATTCAGTAAGTCATTCATTAATTAATTCAGTAAGTCATTTATTCATTCATTCAGTAAGTCATTCATTCATTCATTCATTCAGTAAGTCATTCATTCATTCATTCAGTAAGTCATTCATTCATTCATTCATCAGCCAGTCAGTCACCCACTCAACAATTAGGTAATGCATTTATCCATGTATGTACTGTATATATTTAACTATATATTAATTCTAAGTATATACGAAAAATCGTATCGTTTGGGCTTGTACTGAATTTTAATAGCGAACACAAAACAGCATAATATTCCTTTGCTAGCCAACTTGAAATAAATGTAAATTAATGTAAATATATTGTGATGTTCCGACAACACACACACATACACATACACAATGGAGGGATTATAATACTTCAACACACACACATAAAGGAAGGATTATAATGCTAAAAAATGCACACACACACACACACACAATGGAAGGATTATAATACTTCAAAACGCGCACACACACACGCACACACAATGGAAGGATTATAATGCTTCAAAACGCACACACACAGACAATGGAAGGATTATAATGCTCCAACACGCACGCACACACACACACAGACACACACACAGACACAGCTAGACACACACACAGGCATCAAAGCGAATATGGCGATTGCTCCATTCCTCTGAGACCATGCGAATCAGAGAGTGCTTGTACATGGAAGCAATAACTCTCACGTATATTGCCTTACTGCACTACAACCGATTTTTGCGTTATATATTGCAATATAGTAATATCGCATTTTGTTTATGTTTCAACTTTACTTCCGGAAATAGGCCAACAACCTGTACAATCGCGCTAATAAGTGATGTCTCGGCACCAAGTATGTTTTGATCAATAATTGGTATCAGCAATATCTATGCTTCATTTCTTCATATCGAGTGAAATATACAAACATATTCCTACAATTACCAACCCTGTTCAACATCTGACTGACATTAATACAGCACAGAGCAAGCCAAACGTAATGACAGCTGGGACATAACTTATTAGCGCGACAATACATTAAGTCGCTCAACACAGTGAAGTCTGGAGGTCTTATTCCAATGGCGTGTGTGAAAGTTCGAGTGTTGCAACCGGCTCCTCGTTCGTTATTAATTTGACTTAGACTTGCGACTCCCCGTGGCCCAGTGGCCCGTTGCAACTCTGACTTCTTGAAACTGCATCGCCAATGTCTCCCTGTCTCGTCTCACACACACACACACACACACACACACACACACACACACACACACACACACACACACACACACACACACACACACACACACACACACACACACACACACTCTCTCTCTCTCTCTCGCAACCATCACCTATTGCGCTGATTAGTCACAAGTCACTGCCCCCATAGCATAGTTTGAAGAATTTTTAGGAACAGTGAGGGTATTTTTATGGCGTGACAGTGAACTTTGTGGTGATGCAATGAAACTAAGAACAGCACATACTCGTATTTCCATCCCAATAATATCTTCCCATTGATTTCTCGGGACACAGTAGTTTATTGATTTAACTGTATTAACTCGTGTTCCGCCCAATGTTTTGGCGATATCATGACATTTTGTCACATTAGTTAGGCGATTCTAAAACAGTTTGTGCTTTTCAAGTGTCCTTTTCTTCCCCTGGGGAGCGATAGCGAGTTTAGAATTTAGGAAAACGATCTTCTGCCATGTATTTCTACCGAGCTATGTATGAATTTAGCTTGAAGGAAAACCAGGTGAATGTTGTTTTTAGCTTGAAAGGATGTCGGGGGAATGTTTTTTTAGCTCGGAGGGTATCAAGGAGGAGAACTAGAAAAGAGTGCTCGAAAATAGCAAGATTAAGGGGAGATTTTCACCTAAGGTATATTTTTTCTGGACCCCCTTTTCCCACGTGTTTAGCCCCATTAAGTTTTGATATGTTAAGACGTTCGCTCCATCATTAGGCAATTTTAAGGCCTTTGGCCCCATTTGTTGTAAATTTTAAGACCCTTCGTGCCAATTAGGTGTCCATTCTTTCCGGCGATCGATAACGAGTATGCAATTTAGAAGGAACCGGCCTTTGGCCAGGACAGATTTCTACCAAAAATTTACAAATTTATCTCGAAAGGGAGTCTTGGGGGTATATTTCTAAGCTTGACAGAGGTCTAGGGAGCAAACTAAATACCTGCCCTTAATCAAAACCTTCAATTATAATATAAAACACAGCACAGCAGTAAGAGTTAAAGAGGACAATACAATAACTCGCCCGGATATTGGTTTTATTACTGTTGTCTCACAGTTCCATTGTGCGTTGGAATGTAGTAATATCACATGTAGCTATGTGTAACAGATTTCTCTCATATTTTCTCTCTCACTCTCACACACGCTATCTCTCTCTCTCTCTCTCTCTCTCTCTCTCTCTCTCTCTCTCTCTCTCTCTCTCTCTCTCTCTCTCTCTCCCTCTCTCTCTCTCTCTCTCTCTCTCCCTGTGTTTATATATATACCAACACCATTCTTTGTACGGTCGCGCTAATAAGTCATGTCCCGGCTGGCATTATGTTTCGCTTGCTCTATGCTGTATTAATGTCTGTCGGATGTTGAATAGGGTGGGTAACTGTAGGAACAGGTTTGTATATTTCACTCGATATGAAGAAATGAAGCTTAGATATTGCTCATACCAATTATTGATCAAAACATACATGGTGCCGAGACATGACTCATTACCACGACGTCTGTACTAAATTGCAAGTCGAAGTATGGTAACTATTTCTCTAACAGCCAAGGATAGAAGGTAACTTACAATTTGCACGTGAATATAGGATAATATATATACAGCCAGGAAGCACCAACACACACACACACACACACACACACACACACAGAGCCCGTAGCCTAGTAGGTAGAGCTCTCGTCTCACACACGAGGGGTCGGGGGTTCAATCCCCGGCCGGGCGGAGACAAATTGGGCTTGTCTCCTTTCATGTGTTAGCCTCAGTTCACCTAGCTGTAAATAGGTACCTGGAATAAGTGGACGACGTTGTGACGTCCCATCTTGGGTTGGCAAAAATGGTACAAGACGAGATGGGTATCATAATTATGGTTCACCTAAGCTGATGGCTACCTAAGCCTTCGGGCGAGACGGTACCGTCTATAGTGAGAATGGTACCATACAGATCCACCCTAAGCCTTCGTTTCCGATGTCGCCAATTGGCTAAAAATACAGACTACACACACATCCACAGCCATTCCAACGATACATATAACACCTACACATATAGGAGGCGGGAAATAACGAGCATGCTCACTCCCGCAATACAACTAGAGTAAGTACAACTAGAGTAACTAGAGTAAGTACACACACAGGAATCAAAGGGAATGCAGGGATTACTTCATAACCCTTGACATCGTGGTAACTATAAACTGCTTGCAAATGGAATCTATAACTCACCACCTGTGTAGTATTAACATTACTATTACTATATCGATAGTACATTGAAATATATAATGTTTGTGTTTCAAGCGTAAACAGTGTATAGACGTTATATACTGTACATATTGTGTGTGTGCGTGTGTATATAGTTGAAATGAAGTTGGTGTTGATTTTCATTCTTGTATAATGTTCTTTGTATTATTTAACACATGCAATTAATTTTACAGCGTGCACTATTGTACTCAACATCTTAAAACACTTAATACCCAATTTCTTCATCTTACTACCCGTTCGGAACCTCCAGAGGATTATCCCTTACACTTCAACAATACAAAAATCAATCCTTCATCTTCTCTCAATATTTTTGGTGTCTCTTTTTCTTCTGCTCTCACTTGGAAGGACCATATTACCAGCCTTGCTAAGGCAGCCTCCCAGAAGCTGGGTGTGCTCAACCGCCTCAAGGGGTTCTTTACCCCTGCACAGCTTCTTGCTCTGTTCAGGGGCACAGTACGTCCTTGTATTAAGTATTGTTCATATGTGTGGGGAGTATCCTCTCACACCGCACTCCTAGAAAAAGTAGAAAGGAAAGCCTTTCGTATCATTAACTCTGTCCACTCATCAACTCTCTGCAACCTTTCTCTCTACACCGCAATGTTGCATCTCTCTCGCTATTATATCGCTATTCTATCGCTACTACAATAATCAATGTTCCTCAGAGCATTCCCGGGTGTATACCACCTCCTCTATGTAGGGTTCGTAGTACCCGTCTTGCAACACAATCCCACCCCTACTCTGTGCAACTCTCCAACTCAAGAGTGAAACGTTATTCTCAGTCCTTCTTCTATTCAACTGCTGAGCTCTAGAAGTCTTTCCATCTTCCAATGATATAAATTGCTTTAAACTCCGTGTGTCCAGGCATTTTAGCTCGAACGTCCCTTGATTTTGGCCCTGTCACTCTTTCAACTCTGGGGGAGTCACTCGATACAGGCAGTTCTGCCTTTTGTCACTCTCACTCACATACTGTAGAACAAAAAAACACACACGAAAAACTACACACACACATCATCATAAAATTCATACACACGCAAGACTACACACACACACACACACACACACACACACACACACACACACACACACACACACACACACCTGCATCAAAGCGAGCATGAGGATTGCCTCATTCCCCTGTTAGCGTGTGAACCAGACTGGTTGTACAGCATATGGCAGCAATAACTCACTCTTACTGTATATTGCTTTACTGCACTATTACCGATAGCTGCGTTATATGGGGGACTGCAATAATATCGCACGTGCAGTATATATATATATATATATATATATATATATATATATATATATATATATATATATATATATAATGGAATCAATTGATTCTCCTACTGGGAATCGAAGACGAATAAGGAATATGAAGACCAAAGCGAACAGGAACATATTTGTTTATTGGCAACGTTTCAACACTAATCTTGTGTCATTATCAAGCCTAAAAAAGAGAAAGAATAAAACCTATCGTGAATATCATAAAATCATCACATGTTAAAATTGAAAATGTATTCAAAGGATAAAATTAACGAAAATATAGCTAAGGTTCATTACATTAAGACATTAAAAGTAGAGATATTTGATAAGTGAAAAAGGAATAAAAGAGTGAGAATAATGTAAACAATAATAATTAATGTTAGGCAAAATAAAGATAGATGAGGGTGGCGAATTTAAAAGTCAAGGAGTGAAAGGGGCGGGGTCGACTAAAATAAGGAAACAGGAGTACAAATGGGCACATATATCTATTTAAACATATGCCTACACGTACCAGCACAGGACACTAAAAGCAGAGGAGGGGCGTGGAGGTCTCGTGGGTGCCTAGAGACGGGCGGAGGTGGTGGGTGAGGAGGGATTCAGCTGTCACACGTGTCATGTCGTCTGTTGCAGTGAACAATATGGTAAAATCCTGGCTATTTATAGTATGATCTGAGGTTTCTCTGTGGTTTCGGATAGCAGAATATGATGGCTTTGACAAAGGGAAATTGGTACGGTAAGATTGACCCTTGTGTTCCGAGATCCTCGTTGAAAGTTGGCGTTTGGTTTGACCAATATACGTAGCATTACAGTTACTACACTTGTACTTATATACAATTGAGGATTGTAGAACACAGGGGATACGATCTTTAACTTTGAACAGCTGGGAGATTGTAATTTGAGGCTTGAATATTACCCTTAATGAAATATGAGGAAAGAACTCGGAGATCAGTCTTTGAAGACTGATTTATTATTTATTCATTTATCTATTTATTAGTGTATTTCTATCACAAGGTGGTGTTCAAGTATTCATGACTACGACCGTATCTCTGCTTAATCTTTGATGAATAACTAAATGAGGTTAAACAAAAATAACTAAAAATAACTAAAAGAGTTCCAATGTTCTCCAACCTTCCCATGTCAGAAAATGGTTTGGGATTAAATCTATCTATCTACTGTATGTATCTATTGCCAGACGCCTTACTGCCCTTAATGGGGGTGGCCATACACAAAATGCCACCAAGCGGACCTAACCTCTGTAAGAGGGACAACCCATGCCAGTTTACTGAAGGACTTACAGGATTGACCACTCAATTTAGGGTCCAACCTTTTATGTATTTTTTAGCACTATTTTTCTACAGTGGTATGCGGCTAATCCATCCACTAACCTGCTTCACCCTAAGGTAGCAGTACGGATTTGTATAAGGTTTACTCCCCTAGACAGGTTGCCGACCAAGGCTAACGAGTTTCATCCACCCAGATTTGTATAAGGTTATCTCCCCTAGATGGGTTGCCGACCAAGGCTATCGAGTCCCATCCGCCCATACAAGGATTAAATACGTGCATGTAATAATATTATAAAACAAAACTGTGTTTGAATGCAGGGACTCAATATTCTAAATGTTTATATTCAGGTTTAATTGTATTATACATATTTAGGTCATATACCTTCAACAGCTAACTATGTGTTCTATTAGATCGTACAATGGCACCTATAAGATCCAACTACTTGAACTGACAACACCTTAGGACGTCAACAGTTTATTACACAATGACCCACCATGCAGTTACTTCAAAACTCACGTGATGAAGCCATAACACCTACCTACCTACCTTCTAACATAACAACTGATCCGACTGTTGCTAGTAATGTTTCCAAAGCTCAATTTCTCCATCTAATTTTTTTTTTTTTTTTTTTTTTCTATATTCCAACTTACTTCCTCTCGGGCATAGGCTGAGCCTTAACATTCACCGCTTTACAATGAACAGTGAAGCCCGTGAGGTCTTGTTCCAGTCTAGGGAGTGAGACATGTGAAGCACGTAGAGTACAACGAGCACCTGCCAGCCTTCACATGAGGCACGGTGCTCACTCATGGCCCGAAACGACCCCATCTCTGAAGCCACCTCGTTCCCGTGCTTCACTGTCTCATCCCCTACACTCGACTCTCACACTTACACACACACCGCCACCTGTTGAGCAGATAACTCACCAGGCATTGCACCCCTATAGCATATTTTGAATATGGGAATATTCATACAGTGCTATTTAATCAGGGAACAATGAGGGTATTTTATTGACGTTTCGGTGGGCTTTGTGGTAATGCACTGATACTAGGTACAGCACAAATTCCATCCCAATAATATCTTCCCATTGATACATCGGGATTTGAACTACCTGTCACAACCTTCGACACAATAATCCCCTACTCTTAAACAACACACACATCGACCCTTCATCTTCTCTCAATATTCTCGGTGTCTCTTTTTCTTCTGATCTTTCTTGGAGAGATCATATTACCACTCTTGCTAAAACAGCTTCCCAGAAGGTATTCTCTTGTCCCTCTCCATTGTCATCTTTAATTGATCTTCGAGTGATTGTTACTTCTATTGTTGTTGTTGCCAATCAGCAGCCCATGTTGTTGTTGCTGCTGTTATTGTCGTTGTCTTTGTTGTTGCTGTTGTCGTTGTTACTGTTATTGACGTTGCCCATGTTGTTGTTGTTGTTACTGTTGTTATTTGAAACGTTGTAGTCGGTGTTACTACCGTTGTTATTGTTGTGGTTCTTGTTATTATTGTTGTTGCTGTTTTTGTTGTTGATGATTGTTATTGTCCTTTCAATTACAACAGTTATTGTCGCTGTTATTGTTCTTGCTTTTGTTGTTATTGCTGTCCTGTTTGATGTTATTGTTGTTGTATTTGTTATTGTCTTTTTTCATTGATAATGTTGTTGTCATTGTTGTTCTTTAAGATATTGTGATTATTGCTCTTCATGTCGTTGATGTCCTCCGTTATTACTTTTATCCTTGTTATTACTATTAGTGCTGTCTTGGTTGCTGCTCTTGTTGTTGTTGTTTGTTGTTGTTGTTTTTTGTTTTTGTTGTTTGTTGTTGTTGGTTGTTGTTGTTGTTTGTTGTGGTTGTTGTTTGTTGTTGTTCTCTTGCCCTTCAACAACTATTTGCCTTTGTTAGCCTGCGCGGCCCTTATTCTAGCCTCGATTTCAGCTATTCTGTTCGTCAGCCTCTTGTTGTAGCCCTCGTCATATCTGCCACACACAGAGGGAGAGAGAAATGGGACCAGTTGTTATATTTTGACCAGAGCAAGAGAGAGAGAGAGAGAGAGAGAGTGAGAGTGAGTGAGAATAGATAAAAGAGAGAGAGTGAGAGAAGAGATAAAAGAGAGAGAGAGAGAGAGAGAGAGAGAGAGAGAGAGAGAGAGAGAGAGAGAGAGAGAGAGAGAGAGAGAGAGAGAGAGAGAGAGAGAGAGAGAGATTAATTCATTCAACTCCAGTTAGCCTACTGTTTTAAGTCGTTTGCCCCATTTTTTTTATTTATTTAATTATTTTTATTTATTATCACCACAACTGCAGTACATTCATTTATCATTATGCACATACATTATTACTAGACTGTCCACAGTCATGGGCCCAATTAAGCTAAAATGTTTTAAGGGCAACCCTACAGTAACTAGGAAACTAAGCCAAAGAAGGAAGAAAAACAAATACAAAATGACAATATTTAAGAAAAATAATAAATATGAAATAATAATAATACAAATAATAACAATAGTAATAATAGTACCACTAATGACTACCATTAGCATGAATAACAATATAAATATCTTTAATTATAATAGTTATAATAACAATAGTTGCGTTAGTAATACTAGTAACAATAGCAACAATATTGTATTAGTGAATTAAACTAGTTATTGAACAGTGGTGGGTTATGATGGCGCGAACCAGGTGTCTGTGAATATATAGCATCGAACCAGGTGTCTGTGAATATATAGCATGTTCCAACTATCTCTCTCTCTCTCAAAAAAAATATATATATATACTGTATATATTTATCTGTGTTTTATGAGGTCTAATTAATAGTTTGACATAAGACTCTTCTTCAAGTTTTCTTTGAATTTTGCTAAGGGAATATTCAGATACATAGTATTTGTTATTTAATTCCAAATATATATACCTTGGTAAGATAATGGAGTTTTCCGATGGTTCACTTTTTGGTAGATTTTTTTTTTTTTTTTTTTTTTTTTTTTTTTTTTTTTAAGGTTTCCTCCCTAGACCTCCATCAAACTTAAAAAAACATCCATCAGAACCCCCTGCTAGATTCATTTATAAATTTGTCGTAAAAAAATGTTCCGACCAAGGGCCGGTTACTCTTAAGATTACGGGCTTGCTATCGCTCACCAGGGAAAATCGACACCTAAATGGCACGAAAGGTCTTAAAATTGACAAATTGGGGCAAAATGTATTAAAATCTCCAAATAATGGGCCGAACGTCATAACATCTGATAACTATTGGGGGTAAGCATGAGGAAGAAGGGTGACCAGAAAAACAGCCCATGTCCCCTTAAGTAAGCCCACCTCTCTCTTTGGCTTGTATCCATTCGGCCCCATTCAGCCAACTGTTTTAAGACTTTTATCCCCATCCAGCTGTCAATATTTTCCTGGCGAGCGGTAGCGAGCCAGCATATATATAATTTTGTTTTGACAGCAAGCTAAATGTGTACATTTTTCAGTAGAAAAATTTCTCCGGCAAAGCCGGGTTTCTCCATACAATGCTGGCTCGCTATCGCTCGCCAGGAAGAAATCAACACCTGGATGGGGATAAACGTCTTAAAACAGTTGGCTGAATGGGGCCGAATGGATACAAGCCAGGGAAAAAGAGAACAGGAGAGAAAGATAAAAAAAAACGGTGACCCCCCTTAAAAAAATCTGGGTGCTATAAGTTTGTCTCCAGGTCTCGTTTCATAGGTTTGCAAATCCCGTTTTGTGTGTAGTTCATTATACAATTCAAGAGTTATGGGACATAGAAAGGGTCTTGTACATTAATATTGCAATTTGGTATTATACAAGTAATTTAGTTTTAATATATTCATGTTTTTAAATGCCATGTACGTATGTTCATATGATGGTAATCTACATTTAGCTCTAATCGCCTTTTTTGTAGGACAGATATTGTATTAGTTATGTTTGATTATGTACCGAAATAGGCTTCGATTCCATAGACTAAATAAGGCTGTATCATTGTTTTTACGTTTACGTAGTGGAACCCGCAGAGGGCCGCTCTCGGGCGGCATGATATGCGGTAGTTGTGCATGGGGACTAGTGGTTGGGGACAGGATCAGGAACAGGATCAGGATTAGGGATGTAATGACTGTATTCCTAGTTCTCAAAGAATGAACTACATGAAATGGGAGGTGTTTCAACGCTTGGATACTACAGGAAAAAAAAATATTGTCTATATATGTCCGTGCTTGCCTAATAGGTGTGGTATTTTAGGTTGTGGCTGCGTCTCGTAAATCGGATACTTGTAGGGTGTAAATATATATCTTTGTCTACTAAGTTGTTAGTGATTTTATATAACATCTGTTGTCTGTGTATTTGTCTTCTTGTTGCAAGTGGGTCTAGTCTAATGTCTTGTTTGAGCAAAGTGATTACGTTGTTGAGTTTAGAGTTCTCAGAATATATTGTGCAACATAATTGTTAAGTTTGTATATAATTCCGGCAGATTTTACTATTTTGGAAAATATGTATTTAATATGGTGTTCAAAAGTTAAATGTGTATCAAGGTGTATATCCAAGAATTGTACGTTATCAGTTTATGATATTTGACTATTATTTCCTTTCGAGCGGTAGCGAGTGTGCATTCTTTAAATAGCTATCTAAATGTGTACATTTTTCGGTAGTTTTTCAAAATTGGTGATTCGCTTTCGCTCGCCAATAATAATTCGTAACGTATTGGAACGAAACGACTTCAAACTTTAGACTCAATGGAGGTAAATTGCTGTTGTTGTTATGGCTAGTGTTGTTGTTGTTGCTGTCATTCCTGCGGTTGTTATTATTGTTGTTGTTGATCTCTTTCTTTACCACCAACAACTACTTCCCCTTATAACCTATGCAGCCAGTGAGTATTGTAATATCGGTAGAAGAGAAACAGAGATGCAACATTATAGCGAGTAGAAATAAATTATAGAGAATTAGTAAGAAGGGGTGAGTTGATAAGACAAAATGCTTTTGACTACCCTCTCAAGGTGTGGGTTATGGGTGGAACCTTCCCTCACATGCGAATAGTACTCGATATATGGGCTCCTGTATAAAACAAGAACAAAATAGTACTCGATATATGGGCTCCTGTATAAAACAAGAAAAAAATAGTACTCGATATATGGGCTCCTGTATAAAAACAAGAAAAAAATAGTACTCGATATATGGGCTCCTGTATAAAACAAGAAAAAAATAGTACTCGATATATGGGCTCCTGTATAAAAACAAGAAAAAAATAGTACTCGATATATGGGCTCCTGTATAAAACAAGAAAAAATAGTACTCGATAATATGGGCTCCTGTATAAAACAAGAAAAAAATAGTACTCGATATATGGGCTCCTGTATAAAACAAGAAAAAAATAGTACTCGATATATGGGCTCCTGTATAAAACAAGAACAAAATTCAGGGTTATTGAACCCACAGAGACGGTTGAGCACACCAAACCTCTGGGAACCTGTTATAACAAAAGTGGAAATGTGGTCTTTCAAAGTAAGCTCAAAAGAAAAAGAGACACCAAGAATATTGAAAGAAGACGAAGGGTTGAGTTGTGTGTTGTTGAAGAGTGAGAGAGAGGAATCGTGTGGAATTTTATATCGGGTAGATTGATGAAGTAAAATTTTAGAAGCAATGAAAACAACAAGGTTATCTTTGTCCCAACTGGAAATTATTGATAGATGTGCTTTGCCCTCATCACGTGAGTTTTGAAGTGACTGCATGGAGGGTCGCTGGAGAAAGCTAGTTGAATTGTGTAGGGTAGAGTCATTTGCATATGAGTGGAAAAAACTAAAGGTACCGCTGAGAAGGATATTAATGAATATTTTAAATGGATTTGGAGATAGGACAGACTCTGAGGAACACCAGTGTTGTTAAAAAGAAGAGAGCGATAGCCATCCTCAACCGTAGCTACGGAGGGGTCAGAAAGGAAATTAGATATAGATACACGATAGAGGAATAGAAGCCAAAGGATGGTAGTTAAGAAACGAGATTTGTGACAAACTCCATCGAAGGCTTTGGATATGTCTAGCGCACTAGAAAAGGTCTCCCCCGAAGACCTGGAAGGAGGATGGCCAAGAGTATATACATACACATACAAGTAGAGTGGCTCTTCAGGAAACCATACTAGTAATCTGATAGTAGATTATGGGAAGACAAATGCTAATGAAAAGTGGAATTAAGAATATATTAACAAACTTTAGAGATGCAAGAAATGAGAGCAATTGCAGAATAGATGGAAGGTTAAAAGTTGTCTTCGAGGCAAGTTGTATTATATGAAAATATAAGCTACTGGGAAACTAGAGAACTAGAGAGACATCGCCAATTATTATTTTATCAACTCTACGTAAGCAGTGTGGTATCGCGCACACAGACACCGTCCGTATAATGTGCACCACCAGTCAGCTTATCCGTCGTCATCCGTTGTCCGTCAGTCTGTCCGGAAACTCCTCCTAGACTGTTCGATGGATTTCATCAAATTTCACAGGTATATCCATTTGGTCAATATTTCAAATTTTTGTATTATTTTAAAATGTCTTAATTTTCACTATGCAAGTTATTGGTAACATTGATATCATATTAAGCAAAAATCGATCAATATTCCAAAGGGTAAGGTCAAAGGTCAAAATCAGATTTTTAAGAGTATTTCTTATACTAACTGATGGATTTTAACCAAATTTCAAAGCACAGGTATATTCATTTGGTAAATGCAAAGATCAGCCAAAAATAGATATTCAATTTTACTTAAAGGTTAAGGTCAAAGATCAAGGTTAAGAATATGGTCAATATATAGTATTTTTTTGTTTTATTCAAATTTCTTCATTTTCACTACAAGTTACCGGTAACCTTGATATTATATTGACCAAAGCTTAGATCAATATTCCGCAGATGAAGGTGTATGGTCAAGATCAAAGGTCAAAACCAGAGTTTTACTAGTATTTCTTATACTAACTGATGGATTCTCACTAAGCTTATCATATAAATTCGGAATATCTAGGCAAAGGTCATACACAAATATATGAAATTCTATTAGAAAAGATAGGGCCACAGGCTAAGGTCATATATAAGGTAATTATGCTAATTTCTTTAAATTTAATGCAAGCTTCACAAATTTTGGCGAGATAGTTTTACTATAAATGCAAATTAAAACAATAAACTTTGAGACACTTATCATAAAGATCAAGATATAGGTCAAAGGTCAAGGTCAACTATTCTACTATTCTAAATTAAACTAACTGATGAGTTTTAATCAAATTAGACAAACTTATTTGATATTCCAGGGGAACGTCAATGCAAAGAAAGTATGACTATTACATGAAGGCCAGGATTTCAGGTCAAGGTCAAAGGTCAACAATTAATATTAAGTATTAAGGAACACCCTGTTCTTAACATTAATCCTCCATTAAAGCCCCAATGCGCTTGAGTAAATTAATGAAAGCATATGGTCCTCCCAGGATTCGAACTCGGGACACCACACCAAGAACATAAGATCTAAACCATTACACTACCAACATTACTAACATTTCGGAAAACTGGCCGACTTTGATGCTTATTACTTAAATAACATGTCAAATATCATATAAATATTACAATAGTTAAGATAAAAAACAGAAAATTCAAAACAAAGAGTGTTTGTTATTTTCCCTAAACTCCTCCTAGACTGCTTGTTGTATTGTCATCAAAATGTGCAGGCAAATGCAGTTGGTCAATGCGACGATCATCCAACTATTCAGTATATATATATATATATATTTTACTCAAAGGTCAAGGTCACTGTATATGGTCACTATTTCTTATATTAAGTTTTCATACACATTGTACCACATTCATAAAGCTGGTAAATGCAAATATTAGAGTTAGGATGACTAAATTCTCGATGAGAATTTCAATTTCTAAGGTCAAAGGTCAACATATGGGTTTTACTTATATCGTAAACTAGGCCCTAATTGTAAGATTCTCACTAGGCATATAATGTATATTCAGAATTCCTAGGCCAAGGTCATGCGAGAATAAATATAATTCTATTTGATAGGTCAAGGTCAAATATATTGTAAACCTACTCATTTCTTTAATATTCATGCAAACTTCACAAAATTCGCTGAGTCAGGTGTACTTTAAATGAAAATAAAAACAGTAAAATTTTCAGACATGATGAAGCTCAAGATGAAGGTCAAAGGTCAAGGTCAACTATTCCTTGTATACCTCTGAAACTTAATGATGGGCTTTACTGAAATTTGGCACACTTATTTGATTATCCAGGGCTACATCAATGCAAACAAAAATAATAATATTACAGAAAGGTAAAGGTCAACTTTCATAATTAAAAAGATTACTCACATTTAGGCAAGCTGACAGTGTTAGTTGCATTTGACTTAATTAACATTTGTTTATTTATTATAAACATTGTAATAGTTAAGGCAAAACAAGAGTGCTAATCCCTTTCTCTGATCTCTTCCTAGAGACCTAGACTGTTTAAGATATTGTCACCGTATTGTGCAGGCAAATTCGGTTGGTCAATTCGACGATTGTCCAAATATTATGTTTTTGTTAATCAAAGGTTATGGTGAAAGGTGAAGGTCACAGAATATGGTCACTATTTCTTTCTTTTCTATAGTTTTATTTCGAATTACAACATATTCATAGCACTAGATAATGCGAAAATTGGTGTTATGCTGACCTATTTTTAGATAAACATTCCAATTGTTAAGGTCAAAAGGTCAATGATCAAAATATAATTTCAAAATTAATAGTACTAGTAGTTGTAGTGTAGTACTTGTGGCCGATTGAAGGATTGCCTAATCGATGCTTTATGTGGAGCCAACAACTGTGCAGACTATTCTGTCATGAAGCTTTTACACCAACTATGCAGACCACACCATGATAAGAAGGGCGGGTCCATCAGCATCACGCACGATGAAGTGGGAGACCTAACGAACCCACTGCGAACCAAAAATCATCCCCTTAACCCTTTTGTTGTGGCCGATGTACATATACTTCCAATATGGAAAAAAGGCCAATACTGACGGTAATGTACATTTGCGTTTTGGTAGTACCATCTGAGTTGGTTGCACCAACCCATCCCGCTCATTGCCAGACGCTTCCAGTAGGTTCTAAGCTTGCTACACATACTCAGATCAGTGTGTTCTGTGTCTTGGTTGAGGGAGGATGTATGTACAATGAAAAGGTGTTTTATAAGCTGAAATTCAACAATGATATGGCCCCTTCTCCTTGTAATTGTGACAGCTATGAACCAGATGCAAATATGAGGTTCTTTTCATCTTCATTTCATTATCACATTCTGTTTTGTAAACATAATAATTATAAAATAACTGTAAATATCATCTGGTTATCGCAAGTGGGAGTGAAGCAAAAAATTGCTTGTGAGTGAAAATGCGTGACTGGTTGCTCAACGACAGACGACACAAAGTAATGGACAATTTTCCTGGGTGGGGTGAGGTGGTAGGGAGGGGGTGGTGAAAGTTATAGGGAGAGTTCGACCCAATCTTTTCATTGCATCCCCTTCCAATTTGCTAAGGGCGACGGATATGGTGCTAGGGTGACGTACAAGCACTTCCCTATAAAAGGCCCGCACCAAATGATTAAATGGTGAGATTTTGCTGCACACGATGGCAATCACATCAAATGAAGCATGGGTGGATGTCAGTGCAAGAGGCTGTTGTACAAGAGGATATCTGTACATTCTTTGACATAAGAATATTCAAGCCAATGGCCACTAGCTGTAGCAAACTATCTCTGGAGGCTGCTGCACATAAGAGGAACGAACAAGAAATGGTCAAGCCATATGAGGGAAGAATCCTACAGACTCAACAAGGCAGTTTTACCCCACTTGTCTTCACCACATCTGGAGGGATGGGACTCAGGGCTAAGTGCTTCTATTCTAGCTAGCAGAGACCATTAAAGAGAAGAAGCAAAAGTCTAGGAGTCATATAGCGGCTTGAATGAGGTGCCGCCTATCTTTCCCCTATGTCGTAGGGGAAGAAGACTATCACCGAAACCAACGACAGTAGCAGACATGGACTATGAGCTAGCAGTGGCAGAGAGTCGCATCAGGATGAGACTAGATTTGGGTTTCATTGTATAGTCTAGGAATAGATAATTTTTTGATATTTGTAACTATGACTGGAAAAAACATATGAGCAGAAAAACTAGAAGGAAACATGCAGGAGATGTTTGTGGACATGCAGTAATGCAGTGGACATGCAGTTTTGGTCGCTCTTCTGTAAATCTAAGATGGCTTATTTTAGAATAGGAAAAGGGTGGCATCTACTATTTAAAAGTAATAGCAGAAGTATTAGTATTAGTAGTATGATTATTGTAGTAGTAGTAGTAACAATATCATTATTGTTACTATTACTTTACAGTAGTAAAATTCCATGGTAAACTAAAGAGTATCAATACTTACTTCACTTCGGTCTTGACATCTACTTCATTTTTAATAGTGTTTGAGTCTCCCCCTGCGATTGGTGGTGGGCCGGGAACCCCAACTGGCTGTGTACCGGGACTTACAAATGGATTCGGACGCGGGCCGAAAAAGATCGGGAAGCTTGGGAAACCACCCGGATTGGGAAATTGTGGTCCTGAAACATTAGGTCAAAGATGAAAAGTAGTGGTATTGTTGTTGGTTTATTATTATTGTTGTTGTTAGTGCTGTTATTGCTGACATAAATATATATGTAACGTCAGCTTGAAAGTACTAGGAAACCTTTAAGAGAAGGGGAGGAGAGAGTAATTCCAGATCTCATTCTCCCTCATGTTTAGCCCCATTTGTCATATGATTTTAAGGCATCTTTCCCATTAGTTTGCCTATTTTCAAACCTTTCATGCCGTTAAGCTGTCAATTTTGTCCTGGCAGGCGATAGCAAGCCTGCAATTTGGGTGGAACCGGCTATTTGCCGGGGCGTTTATCTACCAAAAAATTAACAAACTTATATCACATATTTTTGTAAGTTTGATGGATGTCGATGGAGGAAACTAAGAAAATTTATAGATACAGAAATAAATGAATAATATATATATATATATATATATATATATATATATATATATATATATATATTGTATATAATATATATTGTATATATATACAGTATATATATATATATTTTTTTTTTTTTATTAATTCAATGTGAATTAGGGAGACAAAAAGCAGAACTGTCTGTGACGAGTGCTTCCCCAAAAGTTGAAAGAGTGACAGAACCAAAATCAAGGAATGTTCAAGCAAAATGTCCTGGACACACGAAGTTTGAAGCAATTTAAGTCATAGGATGAGAGGAAGATGGATTCAGGGAAAAAGTTCCAGAGAGCTCAACTGTTGAATAGAAGAAAGATTGGGAATATCGTTTCATTCTTGGGTTGGAGAGTTGCGCAGAGTAGGGGTGGGATTATGTTGAAAGACGGGTGCCACGTACTCTACGCAGAGGAGGTTGTATACATTGAGATAGCTTTGAAGAACACTGATTATTGTAATAGTGGTAGAATAGTGAGAGAGATGCAACATTGCGGCAAAGAGAGAGAGAGAGAGATTGTAGAATGTTGGTGAATGGACGTGAGTTGATGAGACGAAAGGCTTTCTTTTCTACTTTGTCAAGAAGTGCGGTGTGAGAGGATTCTTCCCACACATGTGAACAATACTCAATACATAAACACACTCTCTGTACAGAGCAAGAAGCTGTGTAGGGGTAAAAAAAAAACAGAGGCAGTTGAGCTCACCCAGCTTTTAGAAAGCCGTTTTAGCAAGGGTGGTAATATTGTCTTTCCAAGTGAGATCAGAAGAAAAGGAGACACCGATAATACTAAGAGAAGATGAAGGGTTGATTTTTGTATTGTCGAAGTATAAGGTAAAGTTGTTCGGGAGTTCTTGACGGGTGGATGAATGGAGAAACTGGGTTTCGGAAGCATAGAAAGCAACAAGATTCTCTCTGCCTCAAATGGAAATGGTTGATAGGTCAGAAGATAAGTGTTTTATGGCATCATCATGTGATTTTTTGAGTGATTGCCTGCTGGGGGTTCTGAAAAACTAGTTGAGTAGTTAGTGTAAGGTAAATTCATCAGCATATGAATGGATTTTACTAGAGGTACAATTGAGAAGATCATTAATGAATACCAGAAAGACAATTGGAGATAGGTCAGAGGCCTTTGGGACACCAGATTTGATAGGTTGAGGAGGTGAACGATGACCGTCCACAACCGCAGCTATGGAACGGCCAGAAAGGAAATTGGAGATAAAGGCACATATAGAGGGATACAAACCGAAAGAGGTTAGCTTAGAAAATCAAAGGCCTTCGATATTTTCTAGTGCAATAGAAAAGATATATATATATATATACTGTATATATTGTACTGTACATATTCCCTTATTTCCTTACCAGGGCTTGGGTCAGCAGCAGTGAAGGTATTATCCAGCATCACTATCACCACCACCAACAACACTAACACACCTGCAACACAACACCACACATTAGTACAACAACACCACCACATAACATACTATATAGTTTATTTTTCATATTTGTATATGATTGAAAGAGACAAAAGGCAGTGAAGGCAGTGACCCTCTGCAAAGGGGATCACAAGCTGCTTCAGGAGTACCTACCTACACTCCTGAAGGCAAACAACCTCCCTCCCATCATCATCCCGCCTCTTCCAGGACCATCTTCACCACCCAGCCTCATACCCACTCAGGGTATGAGGCCAAGAAGCCACCAGAGAAGGCGACTGGATATCCAGAATCCTCTCTCAAAGCCCACGCCACCACCTGCTGCAGCAGTTTCTGACTCTCCACCACCATCACCAGCCAACTGTGCAGGATCTGCAGCAGCCTCCACTCCATCACCAACCACAACTGACCATCCGGTGGCAGCCTCCTCCCCTGCGTCGACGGAGTACACAGAGTCCACCATCGGAGAAGAAATCGACGTGGAGGGGATCGAGGAAGATGATGGAGATGTCGACTTGGGGGCCACTGCTGACGAGCTCCAGAAGACCTTCGCCGAGCTGACCAAGAAGATCAAGGCAGCTGCGGCAGAAGGAAAATGCCCCTCACCAGAGATCAACAGACAGTTCTCAGAGTGTCTGCGCCAGAGAAATCTTCTACAGTGAAAATGCACTCAACTAAAATGAAAAAACAGCAACGCAGACCGCCTGCAAGCTTTTACCTACTACTTTACTTCCATATCTCCCCCACCTATATCTTCTACTACAAGTCTTATATCCTTCACACTTTTCTATCCCCCATTTCATTCATTCATTCAAAAGGCAATGGCGTCTGTAACAAATGTCTCCCCTAATGTTGAAAGAGTGACAGAGCCAAATTCAAGGTGCACGTGGATACTATTGGTTCTAGCCCACTCATATGCAATTATAACTATATGACATGATGTTTGGGATAGAACTTGTTTTTCAATAACTAGTATACTGTATATTGTTTTGCAGTTGATGCATACAGCATTATATTCATAAAATCTGACACACAGAGTTTGGAACAGTTTAAGTCATAGGATGAGAGAAAGACAGATTGAGGTAGAGTTCCAAAGCTTACTAAGTCTTGTTGAGTAGAAGAAAAACTGGGACAATCGGTACAGTCTTGGGTTAGAGAGCTAGCCAGAATAGAGGTGGGAGTATGTTGAAAGGCGGGTGCCCCCACTTTTTTCAAGGAAGGAGGTATACTGTACAGTAAGAAAACTCTGAAGAGCACTGATTATTGCAATAGCAGTAGAAGAGTGAAACATATGCAATATTGCGGCGTGTACAGAGAGACTGTTGGGAATTAATAAGAGTAACAGGAGGTGAGTTGATGAGACGAAATGCGTTTTTTGAACGATAACGAGCCTGTAACTTAGACTTGAATATATAATATTTGTTTTCCTTTTTTCTCATACATGGTACCAGATTTTGTATATATATTTTGTTTATAAAGGACGTCAGCTGAAAATATCACATACATTTTGACCTTTTGTCCCAGAATCATGATCGCTGTAGCGAACGTAATTGGACGAAACATGATTGCTCTGATTGCCAATTGAACTCAATCCTAACCGTTCATTCCCCAGAAGTGGCTAACGAACAGACTGGCCGAGCCATCCAAACATTAAGGAAATCCTGTTTCAGTCGCTTACAATTGTATTGCATCAACCATAAGGGGATAATTTATGTACATATTTATTTATTTATTTATTTATTATTATTATTATTATTATTATTAGTTATTATTATTATTATTATTATTATTATTAGTTTTCTTAGTTTCCTTCCTAGATTTCCAGCAAGTTTTAAAAACTATCCCCAAGACCCCACTTCGAGATAAATGTGTACACTATTTGGTAGAAAAATACCGTGGCCAAAGGCCGATTCATAAATTGCAGGCTCACTTTCGCTCGCCAGGAAAAAATCAACACCTAAATAGCATGAAAAGTCTTAGAATTGACAAAGAAATGGGGCGAAAGATCTTAAAATAGCCAAACTAATGGAGAAAGCGTTTTGAAATCTAAAGTTGTTATACCAGTGTTTTTACCAGGTTTTGAGATTGGATTTGGTAGATTCTACTTAACTAGAGAAGTCAAAATCACACAACACATGCACCGAAGAAATAACGGATACATATAACACCGAGTACATTGATGAAACAGTCTTTATTAATAGACTCCTAAGGTTAACAATACTAATAGTTATACGTGGATAAATGGTTAACAAAATATAAATGCCAAGCACGGCAAGGATCCGCAATGGGACTAGGAATCTATGAGCTGTATCTCTCATGAAGTTATTCACACAATGTTATCAGGAACTCATAAGAACCCGTATTAATATCAGAGTAAAAAAGGTGGGACTCGACCTATTTGTTAATGATACACTGGATGGTCTTTTATCGAAGGAACATAGATAGAGTTAATATTGATGGACTCTAACTTATTTTGACACCTTCGCACTGGTGTAATTTAGGTGGAGTCAATACATGGGGACTATCGTTTCTAGCTACTCGCTGGGATACACTTTAGCGAGAAAAATAATGGAGTCAATATTGATGGACTCTAACTTATGTTGACACCTTAGCACTGGTGTGATTTAAGCAGAGTCCATACTCGGGGACTCTGTCGTTTCTAGCTAATGTCACCTTCTTTCACTGGTGTATCATTTTGAACAGCCTCGGATGCGGACGGAACCAACGTTGACGAACCACGACCGACTAAGGACATGCCTTCGGACATTCTGAGAATGGCTACGTGGAATGTTAGTGGCATGAATGATGGAACAAAAGAGAGAGAGGTTCTGGAAGTGTTAGTGAATGCCAGGCTGGATGTATGTGGAATGACAGAGACCAAATGGAAAGGTTCAGATGTGAGAGAATGGGAATGTGGAATGGGTGTGTGTGCTGGAGTGAGTGAAGGAACAGCGAGAGAAGGTGCATGTTTGTTTGTAAGTAGCAAATGGAAGGAATGTGTAAGAGAGTATGGGTCTGTGGGTTCAAGGATTGTGTGGGTGAGAATGAAAGTAGGAATACAAACGTGGGTGATTGTATGCGTGTATGCCCGACAGAGGATATACTTGAAAGAAAGAAAGAGGAGTTCTGGATGAATGTGGAGGCGTGCCTGGAGAAGTTTGACAAGAACGAAAGAATATTTCTGATTGGGGATATGAATGGTAAGGTGGGTGATAGGAAAGTTGAGGGAGTGGTGGGAGGGTGGGGGGTACCATCAGAGGTGAATGGGAATGGTAGTGCACTTGTGGACGTATGTGTGGGAAGGAGGCTGTGGATAGCCAACACCTTCTTCCGACACAGAATGATCCACAGGTACACGTGGAAACGGATGTTGACGATGAAAGATAAGACAGTGGTGGAACGAAAGTCATTGATTGATTATGTATGTGTGGATGAACGAATGAAGAAATCTGTGATGGATGCTAGGGTGTATAGGGGTATTGGAGGGGGTCTGTCTGATCATTATGTAGTGGTAGCTAAGGTTAGGATACAAAAGAAGTGGGTGAGGAGAGCGGGAGGGAGGCGAGAGGAGGGTGGAATGGTGAGGAGGGTGGAGAGGTTGCAGGAGGAGGAAGTCAGGGAGGAGTACAGGAGAGCAGTGGAAAGACGACTAGGTGGGTTCGACCTGGAAGTTATGGAGGAAGTGGAGGAGATGAGCAAGGTGTTTAAGGATGAGATCTGTGCAGCATGTGAGGAGGTGTGTGGAGTGAGGAGAAGAGGGAGGGGAGTGAAAGGTACAGCATGGTGGACAGAAGAGGTAAGAATAGCTGTGGAAGAAAAGAAGAAAGCATATAGAGTGTGGTTGGGTAGTAGAGGGAATGAAGATTCCGAGAGACAGAAACGAGCGAGGTACGTGGAAAGTAAGAGGGTGGTGAAGAGAGTAGTGAAGGAAAGTAAGAGAAGAGTAGATGAGGAATTTGGAAGGAATCTGAGTGTAAAATGGAGGGAGAGTAAGAAACTGTTCTGGAAAGAAGTCAAGAAAGTTAGGGAAGGTAGCAAGGGAAACAGTAAGGGTGTGAAAGATAAGAATGGGAGAATGCTAGCCGAGAAGCAAGAGAGAGTCGAAAGATGGAGGAGTACTTCAGGGAGTTGCTAAATGAAAGGAATGAAGAGCCAGCAAACATAGCTGGATATGGTATGGGAGGGAGAAGAAGAGAAGTAGTGGAGGAGGAGGTGGGGATCAGGAGGTCAGAAGTGTGGGAAGCCATGAAAAGAGTGAAGTTGGGGAAAGCACCAGGAACAGATGGAGTGTGTGGGGAAATGTTGAGGTATGGTGGTGAGATAGTGATAGAATGGGTATGGAAAATGTGCAAACTAGCATGGGAGAAGGGGAGTGCACCCGATGACTGGAAGACTGGCATAATAGTCCCCCTATATAAGGGCAAAGGGGAAAGAGGAGTGTGTGGTAACCACCGAGGAATATGTCTTCTAAGCGTAGTAGGGAAGGTATACAGTAGGGTAGTGATTGAGAGAGTGAGAGTGAGAACGGAGAAATGGATAGGCGACGAGCAGGGAGGTTTTAGGAAGGGAAGAGGATGTGTAGATCAATTGAATTGTGTTGTGGAGAAGTATCTGGAGAAGAAACAAAAGGTGTATGTTGCCTTTATGGACTTGGAGAAGGCCTATGACAGAGTGGATAGAGAAGGTTTGTGGAAAGTACTTAGAATATACGGAGTAGAGGGCAAGTTGCTGAAAGCAGTGAAGAGCATGTATGAGGGTGCAAAGGCGGCAGTACGTGTGGAGAGTGAGCAGAGCGAGTTCTTTGACCTGAATGTTGGTTTGAAACAGGGGTGTGTGATGTCCCCGTGGTTGTTTACTGTATATATGGATGGAGTCATGAAAGAAATACTATCAAGAGCATGAATGTTGGTGTATCGCTGAAAAGGGAGGGAATTGAGTGGAAGCTACCTATACTGCTGTTTGCGGATGATACAGTTCTGATGAGTGATAATGAATGGGAGTTGCAGGGTCTGGTAAATGAGTTTGGAACAGTGTGCGAAAAACGGAATTTGAAGGTAAATACGGGGAAGAGCAAGGTTATGGTCTTCGAAAGGGGTGAAGTCACAGAGTGTGAGGTGAAGCTGAACGGTCAGGCTATGGAGATCGTCAACTCTTTTAAGTATCTGGGCAGTGTGTTGAGTAAAGATGGGACTATGGATGAAGAGGTGCGGGAGAGGGTACAACAGGGAAGAGGGTTTGTAGGAACGCTAAAAGCAGTAACAAGAAATAGGGTGGTCAGTATGGAAGTGAAGAAGTCCTTGCATGACAGTGTGGTAATCCCGACAACTGACTTACGGAAGCGAAGCATGGACGTTGGTTGAGAGACTCAGACCAAGAGTGAGAGCAGTGGAAATGAATTACTTAAGGAGTGCGTGCGGAGTTACATGGAGGGATAGACAGACTAATGAGGAAGTAAGAAGGAGGTGTGGTGTGGAGGTAGAGTGCTGGAAAGTGTGAAAAGGAACAACTTGAGATGGTTCGGCCATATGGAACGTATGGAAAGCGAGAGAATGACTAAGAGGGTGTACGAGAGCGAGGTGGAGGGACAGAGGGGGAGAGGTAGACCGAATATGAGGTGGAAGGATGGAGTGAGGAACTACATGAACGAAGGCGGTGCTGGTTGGGGGGAGGGGCGTCGACTGACTGGGGACAGAGGTGCATGGGGGCGGTTCGTTCGTGGCCACCCCTTCGGGGATCACGGCGTCAGGCAATAGATAGATAGATAGATCATTTGTGTGAGCTTTCATTATTTAATCAACACTTTGAAGTTGAAGTAGGTAGTGAGATGTGATGACAGCTGCTTGATCTTCTAGTTCTCCGTTGGGCCGTTCAGGTGGGCCTGCCGTGTGGATGAGTCGTTTGGGATACAGATGGATTAGCTGGTTTTGGATCTCAAATGATAGTTCCTTGATGTCATGACATTGGGCACTCTCATCGGACTAACGCGAGTAATTTAGCTAGGGCATGTCCTGGGGCTAGAGCTACTCGTCTATTCTTATCGTTATGCTAATCGATGATGAAGTTCCTTTACGATACTTTTGACTTGGGGTCTTGAATATGATGTCTCTAGTGTCATGACACAGTGACAACGTATCGGGCTAATGGGAGGAGATAGTAAGATCATGACTTTACTAATTTCACTTGATCCGCCACTGACCGTTATGAGAGGTTCAAAGAACTCGGGGGCGGTGTTGAGAC
>CM064550.1:11495774-11539368 GCA_032716605.1 Paralithodes platypus
AGCAGATTTATCAGCTAAAATAAGGTCATAATATATATATATATATATATATATAAAACCAAATTGATCATACTTTTAATCCATCAGAAACCCACATTATTATTATTGCATTTCTCTTTATTATCAATGTTCACGGTTCCAACTTCCGTATAGCCTAAAGCTCGCAAGTGATCAATTAGAGGCCGTAAGAAGAGAAAATAAAACGATACGTATCTGGTCATTGGACACAAAATGATCAGAATCCTGTAAAAACTATGGTAGAGCCCGAGTTACCGAACCCAATGTCTTATAAGCGGTGATGAACGACGCCCCAGGGTGCTGTTAGTCACACACACACACACACACACACACACACACACACACACACGCACGCACGCACGCAGGCACGCACGCACGCACGCACGCACACACACACACACACACACACACAGACAGACAGACAGACAGACAGACAGACAGACAGACAGACAGACAGACAGACAGACAGACACACACACACACACACACACACACACACACACACACACACACACACACACCCCCCCTGTGGTTCCTGTGGTGAGTAGTTTCAGGCAGTAGTTGCTGCCCGTGGCCACGCTGATGCGCCGCCACTAGTATAACCCGTCTGCTCGTCTCTTCGCCATTTGTTCTATGATGCTGTTGCTGGCAGCACACACACACACACACACACACACACACACACACACACACACACACACAGCCCGTAGCCTAGTAGGTAGAGCTCTCGTCTCACACACGAGGGGTCGGGGGTTCAATCCCCGGCCGGGCGGAGACAAATTGGGCTTGTCTCCTTTCATGTGTTAGCCTCAGTTCACCTAGCTGTAAATAGGTACCTGGAATAAGTGAACGACGTTGTGACGTCCCATCTGGGGTTGGCAAAAATGGTACAAGGCGAGATGGGTATCATATGGTTCACCTAAGCTGATGGCTACCTAAGCCTTCGGGCGAGACGGTACCGTCTATAGTGAGAATGGTACCATACAGATCCACCCTAAGCCTTCGTTTCCGATGTCGCCAATTGGCTAAAATACAGACTACACACACATCCACAGCCATTCCAACAGTACATAAAACACTTAACATGCATTTCACGCAATACATTCCCAGTTAAGGAGGCGCGATAATAATGAGCTTAGCTCGCATTGCGTGGATTCCCCTTGACGAACAAGTAACTAAGTAACTAAGAGTAACACACACACACACACACACTCACACATTTTGTTTTCTATGTGTATGAAGGAGACAAAAGGTAGGTTGCATGTAACGACTGTCACCCCCCAAAGCCAAAAGAGTGACTGGGCCAAATTCAAGAGACGTTGGGATCAAAATGCCTGGACACATGGAGCAGTTTAAGTCATAGGATGAAGGAAACATTGATTGAGGGAGAGAGTTTCAGAATTCACTTGTTGAGTACAAGAACGACTGAGAAAACTTGCCAAGTTTGGGTTGGAGAGTTGGACAGAATAGGAGTGGGACTGTGTTGAAAGGCGGGTGCCTCACACTCGCTGTAAAGGAGGGGGTATGCACTGAGAGAGCTCTGAAGTACACTGGTTTTTGTAATAGCGATAGTAGAGTGAGAAAGATGCAACATTGCAGCATGTAGAAAGAGATTGTAGGGAACTAGTAAGAGGAAGTGTGTTGATGAGACGAAATACTTTTGACTCTACTCGTTCGAGAAGTGCTGTATAAGTGGAGCCTCCCCACACAAGCAAACAATACTCAATATAGGAGCGCACTGTGCCCCGATACATAGCAAGAAGCTGTGCTGGGTGAGGAGCCCATGGAGCCGGTTGAGTACACTTAACTTTTGGATAGCTGTTTTAGCAAGAGTGGTAATATGATCTTTCCGAGAATGGACGGATGAAAAGATACACCAGAATATTGAGAGAAGATGAAGTGTTGATGTGTGTATTGTTGAAGAGTAATTGATAGTCTTGCGGAAGATTGTGATGGAGAAATAGAGGGAGAAATTGGGTCTTGGAGGTCTTGAGTTGAAAATAACAAGATTTTCTCTACCCGAATCAGAATTAATTAACAGATCGGATGATAATGAAGCGCTCTATGGCCCTCTTACATGAGTTTTGGAGTGCTTGCATGCTGAGTTGATGTGAAAAATGAGTTGAATAGTGTAAGGTAGACTCATCAGCACATGAAAGGATAGGACTAGAGGTACAGTTGAGGAGATCATAAATACATATTTGAAAAAGAATTGGAGACAGGACAGAACCCGGAGGAAAACCAGAGTTGATAGGTTGAGGAAGTGAGCGATAGCCGTCCACAACTGCAGCTATAGAGCGGTCTGAAAGGAAATTAGAGACAAAAGCACAGATAGAGGGATAGAAACCGAAGTAGGGTAATTTGGAAATTAGAGATTCGTGCCAGACTCCATCGAAGGCTTTCGATATGTCTAGCGCTATAGAAAAAGTCTCGCCAAAGTCCCGAAAGGAGGATGACCAAGAGTTAGGTCACGGGTAAATTGTCCTGGCAGGAACTCAGCTTAACACAACCTTCTCCTGTCACTGACTGAACTTAACTTAGTTCTTAGCTTATATCTAACTATCAATCAAAAGGAACAAAGAACAAAATATCGGACATTTGGTTACTGTGAGCGCGCTTATTAAAAACATAACCGGAAAGGAGAAAGTGAATCCCTGCCCCAAGTTGTAAGCTGTTGTTGACTTACCTTGTGCTAGGAGGGTGACTATTAATAGCCATGGCGGCCATGTTGGTGCCCCAAGGGTCAGTCTGGATGTCAAGCTTGAGGTCACCAGCAGGCAGGAGTCCATGGTCATGACTGGGGTCATGGTCAGGTAATTGGTCAAGTGGTCTATATACGGTAATTGTTTCAGATATTATAATGTGCTGAACTAGTTTTGTTCACAATTAGTTCATTAGTGCTTTGAATATACAGATTTCACTCACTCTAAAATATTGGTTTCTTAGTATATTTTATTATATTTTTTCCTTCACAATAGGGTCCTTAATGTCTGAATATAGTTATTTTTCGCTTTGTGGTCCTAATATAAAATTTCATGATGCTTTAAGATCTAAGTTTATACATTACTTTTCAGCCACTCATAGGTCGTAGAAAGGTATATTGTTAATTTGTCTGCCACGATAAATAACAATGTTTGTGTTAAGTCACTGTAGAAGTCAAGGAAAGTTATTTATGTGTTCCAACACAATACGCTCCTTAGAATCTGGACCTAAAGGGTTATTTATTTGTAGTTAAAATAAGTGTTGAGACACCTGAAGATCCAAGGATTTTTTTGTTTATTGATTGTTCTTACACATTAGTGTGACACACTTGGTGTGTCAATAGAAATATTGTGTCATTTTGTGCCTATTTAAAATGTCAATAAGGTTTATATATTACTAGATCTATATACACAATATTATCCTATGAGTGTATATATAAATTGCGTTGTCTTTTTATGGTCATATACACTCTTTTACCATTCTGAGAAAGTTTTTTTGTTTTATATATTTATTGCTGTTACACAATAAGGGCCTTAGTGTCTAGAAAAAGTGTTTGTCTCTTTTTGGTTTTATTAGCAATTGTTCCGTGACTTAAAGGTACTTGGAACACTTCTTAATATACTGTACAGTGTTTTATGTAGCCCGAATGTGGTTTGTCACATTATAGGTTCATAAGTATCATAATATTGCTGTTATGAAACACAATCATTAAAGCTTATAGGAGTTTATTGGTCTAACAATGTATTTGATCAATAATGTTTTCTTTCTTTTCATTAGAGCTACCACTGTTATTAGGTATAAAGTCAATTGTTTCTTATCTTTACTCTCACTGTTACCATTTAGGGATTTCTGGTTGTATTGGTCTTTGTAAAATATGTTTCTCTATCTCCAAGCTACTTAATAACGTAGGCATGTGTTTCTATAGCATCAATGACGTAGCCAATTGTTTCTATAGCATCAATGACGTAGCCAATTGTTTCTATAGCATCAGTAACGAAGCCAATTTTTTCTATAACATCAATGACGTAGGCATTTGTTTCTATAGCATTAATAACGTAGGCATTTGTTTCTATAGCATCAATGACGTAGGCATTTGTTTCTATAGCATCAATAACGTAGGCATTTGTTTCTATAGCATTAATAACGTAGGCATTTGTTTCTATAGCATCAATGACGTAGGCATTTGTTTCTATAGCATTAATAACGTAGGCATTTGTTTCTATAGCATTAATAACGTAGGCATTTGTTTCTATAGCATCAATGACGTAGGCATTTGTTTCTATAGCATTAATAACGTAGGCATTTGTTTCTATAGCATCAATAACGTAGGCATTTGTTTCTATAGCATTAATAACGTGGCATTTGTTTCTATAGCATCAATGACGTAGGCATTTGTTTCTATAGCATTAATAACGTAGGCATTTGTTTCTATAGCATCAATGACGTTGGCATTTGTTTCTATAGCATCAATAACGTAGCCATATTTTCTATAGCATCAATGACGTAGGCATTTGTTTCTATAGCATCAATGACGTAGGCAATTGTTTCTATAGCATCAACACGGTTATATCCTTGGTATATACTTATTACGATGTTTTCAATTGATTACATAAACTCTTTATTTATATATTCACATAATGTCAAATAATCCGTTGAGTCTCTGTAATTACTATCACTGAACAGAGCAAGTTTATATCATTAATTTGTTTCCTTTCTGTATGTTTAGTTTGTATTCTCCCTTCTATTAAATAATCAAAGAATATTAATACATTTGCTATGAATTTATAAATATGTGTCATCCGCGAATATACCACCATTACTTACGAAACTATTGTAACCACCACCAGTTATTTGTATTTATTTATCTACTTCTGTCTACTTTCTGTTTATTGTCTTAACTTTGTCTACTTTCCGTCTACTCTGTCCACTTTCATCAATGTTCCGTCTAGTTTCTGTCGACTTTCATCAATTTTCCGTCTCCTTTCCGTCTACTTTCTGTCAAACTTCCGTCTCCTTTCCGTCTACTGTCATCTATTTTCATGAGGTGAGGACAGGTTTTGAGTCCCCCTCTTCAGGTTTCAGTACGGCCGACAGTTCTGAAGTTTGTTAAAGAGTTTTGTCTCCTTCAGCGGGTCATTTGGAAACGTTGGCGGCGTCTGGGGGATTGGTCGAACGTTTTGGTGGGGTTTTTTGGTGTTGGTGGTGATGGTGTTGTGGTGGTGGTGTTGTTATTGGTTAGTGGTTGTGTTGAAGGTGGTGTTGTGGTGTTGTGGTTGTGGTGGTTCGTGTTGGTGTTGGAGGTGGTGTTGTTATTGGTTGATGGTTGTGTTGAAGGTGGTTGGTGGTGTTGTTGGTGTTCTGGTTTGTGGTGTTGTGGTGCTGGTTGTGGTGGTTCGTGTTGGAGATGGTGTTGTTGTTGGTTGATGGTTGGGTTGAAGGTGGTATTGTAGGTGTTGGTGTTGTGGTTTGTGGTGTTGTGGTATTGTTGGTGGTGGTTGTGGTAATTAGTGTTGGTGTTGGAGGTGGTGGTGTTATTGATTGTATTGATGGTGGTAGGTGGTGGTGTTGTGTATGATGGTGGTGGTGGTGTTGTTTTGTGGTGCTGTGCTTGTGGTATTATTGGTGCTGGTTGTGGTGGTTAGTGGCAAGGTGTTAGAGGTGGTGTTGAAGGTGGTAGGTGGTGTGGTTGTGGTGGTTCGTGTTGGTGTTGGAGGTGGTGGTGTTATTGGTTGATGGTTGTGTTGAAGGTGGTAGGTGGTATTGTAAGTGGTGTTGGTGTTGTATATGATGGTGGTTAGTGTTGGTGTTGGAGGTGGTGGTGTTGTTGGTTAATAGTAGCGTTGAAGGTGGTTGGTGGTATTGTAGGTGGTGGTGTTGTGGTAGTGGTGTTGTTTTGTCTCATTCATCGGGTCATTTCGTAACATTGGTGGCGTCTGAGGGGTTGATCACTGTTTGGGTTATTATTGGTGGTAATGGTTTTCGTCCTGTTTTTGTCGTTTTTGTTGTTGTGAGGTGATGGTGTCTGTTATGGATGTGATGGTGGTGATAGTCTTCGTCCCGTTGTTATGGTGGTGGTGATGGTGGTACTAGGTGTTGTTGTTTTGATGGTGGTAGTGATGGTAGTCAGGTGGATGGTGGTGGTTCAAGGTAGTGATGGTGTTGTTTTTGTTTGATAGTAGAATGTTGGTAGTTGTATTGTTGATGTTGTTGTTGGAGGTAGTTATTTGTGCTGGGATTGGTTGTGGCTGTGATATAATGTATTTGCGTTTATTTATTTGTGTGTGTGTGTGTGTGTGTATATATGAGAGATATTCTAACTTTTGTATGTGTAATATTGGGTACTATATAATATCCCCCCCCAAAAAAAAAACAAACAAACTCGAGAATCGGAATACGGGGGCAATTCCTTCGTGGCCACCCCCTCGGAGATCAAGGCGTGTGGCAATAGATAGTACGTGAGTTGATCTAAATGCCGGTATCACACGAGAGCTTTTATAGTCAACATTCGATAATCAACATTTTTCTGGCAACAGTTCCGTTTTTCTGGCAACAGTTCCGTTTTTCTGGCAACAGTTCCTTTTTTCTGGCAACAGTTCCGTTTTTCTGGCAACAGTTCCGTTTTTCTGGCAACAGTTCCTTTTTTCTGGCAACAGTTCCGTTTTTCTGGCAACAGTTCCGTTTTACTTTGTTTGCTCTGGTGCCGGAAGCTAGACTGGTGGTAGATGAATGTAGGTAACAGAAATGTATCAAATGTTGACCTCATAAGCTGCCAGACCAGTTTTGAGGATAAATGTTGAGGGAAAAAGCGCTCGTGTGATACCGGCTTAAGGGGAGATGTCCACTTTAGGGATTTTTTTCTTGACTCCTTTCTCCCTCATGTTTATCCCCATTGTTGTTCTAATTTTAAGACGTTTGCCCCATTATTTTGACTATTTTAAGAACTTTCAACCCATTTCTGTCAATTTTAAAACCTTTCGTGCCTTTTAGGTGTCGATTTTATTCTGGCGAGCGATAGCGAGCCTGTAATTTAAGAGGAACCGGCTTTCAGCCGGGACATTTTTCTACCGAAAAATGTACAAATTTATCTTGAAAGAGGGTCAAGGGGGTGAAATTTTAAGATTGCTGGAGGAGTAGAAAACAAACTAAAAACCTCCCCTTAAGTATTGTAAGAGTGGTTGTGTTTCAATATTCCTGTGTTGTGTTTAGTAGACGGTGTTGTTGGTGGCTTTTAAGGGGGGGATGGGCCGGTTTTCGGGACCACTTTCTCCCTCATGTTTAGCCCCATTAATTTTCAGATGTTAAGATGTTTGCCTCATTAGTTAGTCGATTTTAAGATCTTTCGTCCCATTTCGTCGTCAATATTTAGACCTTTCGTGCTATTTAGGTGTCGATTTTTTCTCTGGTGAGCCTGTAATGTTGGAAGAACCGGCCTTCGGCCGGGAAATTTTCTACCGAAAAATTTACAAATTAATCTAGAAGGGGGATCTAATGGATGTGTTTTTAAATTTGATGGAGGTCTAGGGAGGAAACTAGACAAATAATGAATACATGCAAAAAGTGAAAAGTGAAAGTAAGGGGAGATGGGTCGTTTTTATTTGCTCATTAATGTATCTTTTCATGATTGTATTATTTTCATGATTGTATTATTTTCCTCCCTAAACCTTCATCAAGCTTAAAAAACACCTGCCCAAGACCCTCCTTCAAGATAAAAGTGTACATTTTCTATAGAAAAATGTACCGGCCGAAGGCCGGTTTCTCTTAAATTACAGGCTCGCTATCGCTCGCCCGGAAAAATCGACCCCTAAATGACACGAAAAATCTCAATATTGACAAAGAAATGGGTCGAATGGTCTTAAAATCCCTAAATTAACGGGCCGAACATCATAAGAGCTTAAAACTGATGGGGCTAAACATGAGGAAGAAAGGTGACCAGACAAACGGCCCACCTCCCCTTAAAGCAATGTAATATGTAGCTCCTCCGTATCGCGTTCCGGTGGGAATGGTCGTTAAGGGGGGCCACCGGATTTTGTTCTTCATATTTCTCTCCTTTTCTCTCTTTCACTGGCTTGTATCCATTCAGCCCCATTCAGCCAACTGTTTTAAGACATTTATCCCCAACCAGGTGTCGATTTCTTCCTGGCGAGCGATATCGAGCCACCATTGCATGGAGAAATCCGGCTTCGCCGGAGAAATTTTTCTATCGAAAAATGTACAAATTTAGCTTGCTGCCAAAACAAAAATATATATATGCTGGCTCGCTACCGCTCGCCAGGAAAATATTGACACCTGTATGGGGGTAAACGTCTTAAAACAGTAGGCTGAATGGGGCCAAATGGATACAAGCCAAAGAGAGAGGGAGATAAATAGTTAGTCGTTGAATAGTAAACAATGCTTGATTCACTTCCTAGAACTGTCGAGTTATGTCCCTTTCTTTAGTTGGCACACAAGTTGTCATTACATTTACAGAAAATTATCGATTTAGGCTGTGTGTGTGTGTGGTGTGTTAGTGTGTGTGTGTGTGTGTGTTAGTGTGTGTTAGTGTGTGTGTGTGTGTTTGTGTGTGTGTGTAGTGTGTGTGTGTGTGTGTGTGTAGTGTGTGTGTGTGTGTGTGTGTAGTGTGTGTGTGTGTGTGTAGTGTGTGTTAGTGTGTGTGTGTGTGTGTGTTAGTGTGTGTAGTGTGTGTGTGTTAGTGTGTGTAGTGTGTTGTGTGTGTTAGTGTGTGTGTGTGTATGAATGAATTACCTTCCCGTGGTGTGAGTAGTTCTGCAGTATACGATTTAGTCACTGGTATTTAAGGGGAGGTATCTAGTTTATTCCCTAGACCTCCATCAAGCTTAAAATTAAACCCCCTTGACCCCCTTTCAAGATAAATTTGTACATTTTTCGGTAGAAAAATGTCCCGGCCCAAGGCCGGTTCCTCTTAAATTACAGGCTCGCTATCGCTCGCCAGGAAAAAATCGCCACCTAAATGGTACGAAAGGTCTTAAAATTGACAGAAATCGGGCGAACGTTCTTAAAATCGCCAAACTAATGGGGTGAACATCTTAACAACTCAAAAGCAATGGGGCTAAACAGGAGGGAGAAAGAGGTAGTAAAGAAAAAAATCCCTCAAGTGGAAATCTCCCCTTAAGAAGAGGAACGACCCGCTTTTTTTCTTCTTCTGAGTAGTAGACATTTGATCCCATTCAGCCTTTACTGTTTTAAGACGTTTATACTCAATCAGTTGTCGAGTTACACATTTTGGATCATGCTTCAGACAGCTTACTTAATTTTTAAATTTTTCAGTAGAATTTTTTCTCCGGCGACACCGGATTTGTCCATACAATGATGGCTCGCTCTCGCTCGCCAGGCAAAAATCGATACCTGAATGGGGGAAAAAACGTCTTAAAACAGTAGGCTGAATGAGGCCGAATGGATAAAACTCAGAGAGAAAAAGCAGGCCGTTCCCCTTAAGGGGAGGTATTTAGTTTGTTCCCTAGACCTCCATCAAGCTTAAAATTACACCACCTTGAGTCCCTTTCAAGATAAATGTGTACATTTTTCGGTAGAAAAATGTCCCGGCCGAAGGCCGGTTCCTCTTAAATTACAGGCTCGCTATCGCTCGCTAGGATACAATCGACACCTGAATTGCACGAAAGGTCTTAATATGGGGTGAAAGTTCTTAAAATCGCTAAACTAATGGGGCAAACGTTTTATTATATCAAAAGCAATGGGGGGCTAAACATGAGGGAGAAAGGGGTCAAGAAAAAAATCCCTCAAGTGGAGATCTCCCCTTAAGGTACGTTTAGGTCTTGTATTATAATAAGTGTTTATAAATATTAATGAATTGCGTTGGAAAGTTTAAGTTGAACAGAAGAGGCGAGTTACCTTACTTAAGGGGAGATCTCCACTTGAGGGATATTTTTCTTGACCCCTTTCTCCCTCATGTTTAGCCCCATTGCTTTTGATATTATGAAACGTTTGCCCCATTAGTTTAACGATTTTAAGAACTTTCACCCCATATTAAGACCTTTCGTGCCATTCAGGTGTCAATTTTATCCTAGCGAGCGATAGCGAGCCTGTAATTTAAGAGGAACCGGCCTTCGGCCGGGACATTTTTCTACCGAAAAATGTACAAATATATCTTGAAAGGGACTCAAGGGGGTGTAATTTTAAGCTTGATGGAGGTCTAGGGAACAAAGTAAATACCTCCCCTTAAACACGAGTGGAAGGGTGTAATTAAGGTGAGTTAGTGTGTGTGTGTGTGTGTGTGTGTGTGTGTTGATGTGTGTGTGTGTTGACGGATTATGAGTTAATACCGTCACTTAAGGGGGGTCACCTCTTTCTCTCCCTCTGTCTTTGGCTTGTATCCATTCGGCCCCATTCAGCATACTATTTTAAGAAGTTTACCCCCATCCAGGTGTCAATATTTTCCCAGCATATACATATTTGTGTTTTGACAGCAAGCTAAATTTGTACATTGTTCGATAGAAAAATGTCTCCGGGGAAGCCAGATTTCTCCATACACTGCTGGCTCGCTATCGCTCGCCAGGAAGAAATCGACACCTGGATGGGGATATACGTCTTAAAACAGTTGGCTGAATGGGGCCGAATGGATACAAGCCAGGGAAAGTGAGAAAAGGAGAGAAAAATAATAAAAAAAAAAGCCGGTGACCCTCCTTAACCCTTTAAAGATTATGACACATATTGCCAATAGATCCTGGTTATCAGTAGAGGATTTTATGCAGCTTAGGAAGGACTTGCGGGAATTAACAGGGTAATGCCTATCTTAATTAACCCTCTGACTTCCATAAACCTTGCCTTTGTCTGAATAAAATCATTTAATAAGTATCACCCCGTTCTTAACCCTTTGAAGCTCTGACGCGTTTTACCAGTTTATTTTGGCTATCATTAGACGATTTTACGCAGCTTAGGAAGTATCTGTGGGTATTAAAGGGGTAAATACCATCTCAATCAACCCTTTGACTTCCATATACCGTTACTGATCTGAATACAATCGTCTAATAGTAGCCAGAAACAGAACAGAAACGCGTATTGGAGCTTGAAAGGGTTATCATTAATCATCAATTACAAACCCCAATGTACTTGAATTAACTAATGAAAGCATATGGTCCTCCCGGGATTCGAACTTGGGACACCACACCCAGAACATAAGCATCTAAACCATAGCCATTAAGGGGAGGCAGACCGTTTTTCTGGACCCCCTTCTCCCTAATGTTTAGCCCCACTAGTTTTGAGATTATAAGACGTTCGGCCCATTATTTTGGGGATTTTAACACCTTTCGCCCCATTTCGTTGTCAATTTTAAGACCTTTCGTGCCATTTAGGTGTCGATTATTTCCTGGCGAGCGATAGTGAGCCTGCAAATTTAAGAGGAATCGGCCTTCGGCCGGGACATTTTTCGTACAAATTAATCTTGAAGGGGGGGGTCTAGGGGGTGTTTTTCTAAGCTTGATGGAGGTCTAGCGAGGAAACTAAAAAAATATACGAATACATGAATTAATAAACCAAACAAACGGCCAGTCTCCCCTTAAACAGAACACAAATGCGTAACAGAATCTGGAATGGGTAAATTCTGGAAATGCGACACAACTTTGTAAATGCGAATATTCCAGGGTCAGTGTCTGCGAGTGTGCGAGTGTCTGCGAGTCTGCGAGTGTCTGCGAGTCTGAGTTTATGTGCAAGGAGTTTCGTTTGTGCTGATGCGAATGTGTGTGAAATGCTTATGAGAGAGAGAGTGAGAGTGAGAGTGAGTGTGAGTGAGTGAGAGAGAGAGATATTTACATAGATACACTGAGCACACAGACCTTACGATCCCAGCGAGGTGGTCAGGACTTAATTCTAGTAGAGATAACTAACCCGAGAGTAAGGTACAGTGGAAGGAAAGGATATCAAAGAAGAAAAGAGAGAGAGAGAGAGAGAGAGAGAGAGAGAGAGAGAGAGAGAGAGAGAGAGAGAGAGAGAGAGAGAGAGAGAGAGAGAGAGAGAGAGAGAGAGAGAGAGAGAGAGAGATTACCGAATTATGCCACTGGATTTCTTAGATGTATTTTTACCTGGCAGATGCGATTATAATTATATAAGTCAAGATCCTATTCAGCGAGTTTTCAGGTGCAGTCAATAGTAATGCGAACGTTTTTGAAGTGGTTATAAAGTCTAGTCTTACACGAACTTTTTTCCGTCAATTTTTACGGGCAATTGTAGTTTAGTATCTTGAACATTTATGTTGTATCATAAATCAGCAAATCTACCTTCAATCTACTTTCCGACGCCAATGTGACAGAGCCTCAAAATATTACTAGAACAAACTTGCACATCGATCGAAAATTGCCGGTAAAAGCGATCGTGTGACACCGGCTTAATTAAGGGGGATGGTTAACTTTTTGGGCGATTTTTGAATGTATTCATTATTTTTCTAGTTTCCTCCCTAGACCTCCATCAAATTAAAAAAAAAAAAATCCATAAAATCCCCCTTCTAGATTAATTTGTACATTTTTCGGTAGAAAATGTTCCGGCCGAAGGCCGGTTCTTCCAACATTACAGGCTCACTATCGTTCGCCAGAGAAAAAATCGACACCTAAATAGCACGAAAAATCTTAATACTGACACAGAATTGAAGCGAAAGGTCTTAAAATCGACAAACTATTAACTAATGGGGCAAACGTCTTAAAATCTGGAAACTAATGGGGCTAAACACGAGGGAGAAGGGGGACCAGAAAAACGACCCATCTCCCCTATTAAATTCCACCGTTTCATCCTAGAGCTGTTCCTTGATCGTCTTTATTGTTTTTGTCTTTCTTTCACACTTAACCCTTTCAAGCTCCAATACGCATTTCTGTTCTGTTTTCTGGTCATTATTAGACGATTTTATTCAGATTAGGAAGGGTATATGGAAGTCAGAGGGTTGATTGAGATAGTCTTTAACCGTTTGAATACCCACCGAACCTTCCTAAGCTGCATACAATCGTCTAATGATAGCCAAAATAAACTGCTATAACGCATCCGAGCTTCAAGGGGTTAATGGAAACACTCGGGTGATGATAGTGTTAGGCAGAGGTGAATAACGTCTTTGGTTGAGAACAACGAAACACGAACACTAGGATATATGGAAAGGACTTTAAGGGGAGGTCACCGTTTTAAGGGGGGTCACCGTTTTTTTTTGTTTATCTTTCTCTCCTTTTCTCTCTTTCCCTGGCTTGTATCCTTTCGGCCCCATTCAGCCGACTATTTTAATACGTTTATCACCATCTAGGTGTCGATTCCTTCCTGGCAAGCGATAGCGAGCCATCATTATATGAAGAAATCCGGCTTCGCCGGAGAAAATTTTCTATCGAAAAATGTACATATTTAGCCTGCTGTCAAACGAAAATAAAAAACATTTGCTGGCTCACTACCGTTCACCAGTAAATAATTGACACCTGGATGGGGATAAACGTCTTAAAACAGTAGGCTGAATGGGGCCAAATGGACACAAGCCAGAGAAAGATAGAAAAGGACAGAACAAAAACAGGTCATCCTCCTTAAGGGAGATCACCGTTTTTTTTTTTTTATCTTTCTCTCCTTTTCTCTCTTTCCCTGGCTTGGATCCATTCAGCCCCATTCAGCCAACTGTTTTAAGACGTTTATCCCCATCCAGCTGTTGATTTCTTCCTGGCGAGCGATAGCGAGCCAGTATTGTATGGAGAAATCCGGCTTCGTCGGAGAAATTTTTCTATCGAAAAATGTACAACTTTAGCTTACTGTAAAAAAAAAATATATACAGGTATATGCAGGCTCGCTACCGCTCGCCAGGAAAATATTGACACCTGGATAGGGGTAGGCTAAATGTCTTAAAACAGTAGGCTGAATGGGGCCGAATGGATACAAGCCAAAGAGAGAGGGAGAGAAAGAGAACAAAAAAACGAGGTGGGCTCCCTCAAAAGATAAGAAGCTGCAGTACATCCTCAGACAGAAGACGATGTCACACGAGCGGCAATTTTCTCGACCAAGTTTTTTTTCTCACAATATTTCGAGGCATTTTTTTTTTTTTTTTTTTTTTTTTTTTTAACATTGGTATAGGGAACTAGATTGAAATTACAAGCGATGACACACGAGCGGCAATTTTCTCGGGCAAGTTTTTTTTCTCACAGTAATTCGAGTTTTTTTGATCATTGGTATCGGGAAATAGACTGAAATTAGAGTAAGTCTGGTGGCTGAAGACTAGTAAAAGTTTAGTTACGAAGTTTCCGGATTAGAATAGCTCCAAAATATTGCGCGGGGAAAAGTGTTCGAAGTGATACCGGCTTGATTGAGACGACCAGTTTGGTGATGAAGAGAGGTCCACCAGAAGTCCCCCCCCCCCATTAATCACTTGCAGCGGGCATAAAGGGAACACAAACATTACTAAAAACAAGCTATTTAGTTTTGAGGTTGGATATGAAAAGCCTCTGGCATGCCAACCTGCACTACATGTTTAAAGATGTTTTAGTTATTATTATTATTATTATTATTTTTATCATTATTATTATTATTATTATTATTATTATTATTGTTATCATTATCATTATTATTATTATTATTATTATTATTAGTATTATCATTGTTATTATTGTTGTTTTGTTTGTTTTACTCAGGGGATGGGACTATAAACTATTTTCAGGTGTAATGATGCGAATGTTTGTGAAATATTTATCCAGGCTTATACTTTCGACACTGCATAATTTAAGTTTGTTTATATTCTGAAGTTGCGATTATGTGTATTTTGTGTGAATATGTGATTCTGTGTTGAGGTGTAATGCTACGATGGTTTATGGGGTTATTAATCAGTATATGTTGACCTTTGACACTGGATATTTTAAGTTTGTTTTGACCCTGGTGGTGCGAGTGTGTGCGAGTTTTCAGATATTATGCTACAAGTGTTTGCAAGTGTGTGTGTGTGTGTGTGTGTGTGTGTGTGTGTGTGTGTGCGCGAGTTTTTATGTTTAATGCTACGAGTGTGTGTGTGTGTGTGTGTGCGAGTTTTTATGTTTAATGCTACGAGTGTTTGCGCAGTGTAAATACCAATGCTGTCCTCTCTCGCTAGATAAATATAGTTTGTTTTGACATGGGAGGTGCAAGGGTATGAGAATTTGCAAGTGTAATGCTCCGCGTGCTTGTGAAGTACTGTAGCTATAACTATTTTGTACCTTTCTCACTGGATAATTAGGGTTTGTTTAGGCTCATTTGGTGAACGATGTGCACGATTTTAGATGTAGATACGAGGGTGGGAAGTATATATCATTGTTTTGATATTTACCACTGGATAAGTAAAGTAATGTGGGTATTAACTTCGGAGGTGCGAAAGTTTATGATGCATTTATAATAATGTTTACCTTTTTTCACTGGGTATTTATAGTTTGTTTTGACTCTGAAGGTGGGAGTGTGTGTGTGTTTGTGAGCCGGACAGGTGGTGCGAGTGGCGTGTGTCTGTGTGTAGGGTTTCATCAACAGGTAGACAGCGAGGGGCGACGAGTGAGGGAGCGAGAGGGAGAGAGGGCGAGATCCTTCCCCCTCCACGGCTGCCGGGTAACTGACTTCATCTCCCGTGAGTCCCGTGTTACACCTCCTCGATACTCCTCTAGTGGTGGTGGTGGTGGTGGTCAGCTTCGTATAGTCTTGCGCCGAGATCATCTTAACAGTAACTGGTCCGACGTCTTGGGGGTTATGGTATTAAACTAGTATTGAGGATTTTATTTGGTGTTGCCATTTGCGAGCAATCAGTGTATTTTAGTTTTACCACCAAGGCTGACAAAAACGCCTTCCCAGACTTCTTTTAAACTAAATAAAGGCCCACCCAGGCCCCCTTCAACCTAAATTTGTAAATGTTTCGATAAAAACAAAAAACGTCCCGACTGAAGGCCGATTTCTATTAAGTTACCGGCTCGCTATCGCTTCCTCGGGGAAACAAGAAAAACTAATGGGGTGAAACTTCTTAAGATCTCCAAAATTAATGGAGCGTTATAGGGGGTGTGGGGGAAGAGTACCGAAGTAGGAAAGTCTTCGGGAATGGCCACACACATTTCACTATCCACACAGTTCTTGTTGTTGTTGTTCCAAAGGCTGCCTGGCCGAACAACCCCCTATCCACACAGTAAAAATTAACACCTATTGTAAGGGAGTGTTTTTCTGGTCTGCTTCTCCATCATATTTAGCCCCATTAGTTCTGAGATTCTAAGACACTTGCCCCATTAATTTGGCGATTTTAAGACAATTCACCCCATTTCTGTTTTCGATTTTACGGCCTTTCGTACCATTTAGGTGTCAAGCTATAGCGAGCTTGCAATTAATAGGAACCTGCTTTATCTACCAACAAATGTACACATTTAGCTCGAATATCTTGGAAGGATTCTGTTAAAGCTTGACGGAGGTCTAAGGAGCAAACTGGAAAAAACCCATAAGACATAACCAGTGTTCTAATAATTTATGTGGTCTAATGTGGATAGATAAACCGAAACAAATATGTATATCCCATTCAGTTCCGGTGATATCCTTTTAATTATCTTCCGGCAACTATTAAGGGGAGGTATTTAGTTTGTTCCCTAGACCTCCACCAAGCTTAAAATTACACCCCCTTGAGTCCCTTTCAAGATAAATTTGTACATTTTTCGGTAGAAAAATTTCCCGGCCGAAGGCCGGTTCCTCTTAAATTACAGGCTCGCTATCGCTCGCCAGGATAAAATAGACACCTGAATTGCACGAAAGGTCTTAATATGGGGTGAAAGTTCTTAAAATCGCTAAACTAATGGGGCAAACGTTTTATAATATCAAAAGCAATGGGGCTAAACATGAGGGAGAAAGGGGTCAAGAAAAAAATCCCTCAAGTGGAGATCTCCCCTTAAACGATTTTATTCAGTTTAGGAAGGACGTCTACCTTATTAAAGGGCTACAGACCACCTCAGTTAATCATTCTAACTATATATCCTTCCCAATAGACCGAAAACCAGGCACTACCCCCTTAATAGTGTTGGAAGAAGGGAATTGGAGTGTAACCTTCCTTCCTTCCTTGAGCCCAGTGGTAGAGTGAATTATCTTGCCTGCTCATAGCGAGAGCTTGAGGCATTCGCTAAGGGAAATTGTAATGTCAGTCAGAATGGAATTGCCCACTTGCGAGTTTCAGGCTATAAGGAAGTTGGAGCTGTAGACGTCGATATTTAACATAATTTACAGCTAAAATACGGTCCTAGTACATATATAAATACATAAAACCCAATTCAACATACCATATATCCATCAGAAACCTACATTATTATTGCATTTCTGTTTAATATCGATGTTTGCAGCGCCAACTTCCTTATAGCCTGAAACTCGCAAGTGGCCAATTGAGGTTGTGTCTACGGATTCACGCATTCTGTCGTGTCTAAGTGGGAGACATTGTTTACAGAGTGTTTATAAGATGTAAGTATTAACAAATTAAAATAAGCATATCAGTGTGGTCAGTTTAACGTAAGGATTATGAAGGTGAAGTTAAGTCTCTCTCACTATTCTACCGCTATTACAATAATCAGTGTTCATCAGAGCTCTCTCAGTGTATACCACCCCCTCTTCGTAGAGCACGTAGCACCCGTCTTGCAACACAATCCTACCCCTACTCTGTGCAACTCTCCAACCCAATAGTGAAACGCTATTCTCAATCTTTCTTCTATTCAACAGCTGAGCTCTGGAACTCTCCCAGAATCAGTCTTTCCCTCTTCCTATGACCTACATTGCTTCAAACTCCGTGTGTACAGTTTTTTTTGGGCTCGAACGTCCCTTGATTTTGGCCCTGTCACTCTTTCAACTCTGGGGGAGGCACTTGTCACAGGCAGTTCTGCTTTTTGTCTCCCTCACTCACATAACACAAATGTGATTATCTGAAGGGGTTAGTAAATTATAAGTGGTTAAGGGGAGATCTCCACTTGAGTTTTTTTTTTCTTGACCCCTTTCTCCCTCATGTTTAGCCCCATTGCCTTTGATATTATAAAACGTTTGCCCCATTAGTTTAGCGATTTTAAGAACTTTCACCCCATATTAAGACCTTTCGTGCAATTCAGGTGTCGATTTTATCCTGGCGAGCGATAGCGAGCCTGTAATTTAAGAGGAACCGGCCTTCGGCCGGGAAATTTTTCTACCGAAAAATGTACAAATTTATCTTGAAACGGACTCAAGGGGGTGTAATTTTAAGCTTGATGGAGGTCTAGGGAACAAACTAAATACCTCCCCTTAATCTATAAAAGGGTGTATTACATATATATAATATTATATATAGAATTGTCTGTAGATTGCTGGTGGAACTCAGTATGGTCAAATAGTGACAGAGTGACAATGAGTGACAAAAAGAGTGGCCTAAATATATAGAGTTACTTTAAGGGGAGATTTCCACTTGAGGGATTTTTTTCTGGACTCCTATCTCATGTTTAGTCCCATTGCTTTTGATATTCTAAGACGTTTGCCCCATTAGTTTGGTGATTTTAAGAACGTTTGCCCCATTTCTGTCAATTTTAAGACTTTTCATGCCATTTAGGTGTCGATTTTATCCTGGCGAGCGATAGCGAGCCTGTAATTTAAGAGGAACCGGCCTTTGGCCGGGACATTTTTCTACCGAAAAATGTACAAATTTATCTTGAAAGGGGGTCTAGGGGGTGTAATTTTAAGCTTGATGTAATTCTAGGGAACGAACTAAAAACCTCCCCTTAACTAACATGCTACCTATGATTAAAACGAGTGTAGTTTACATGCTACATATGCACCCTCGTTAAAAAAAATTGTTCCATCAACATTCTTTACATAGTTCAGATTAAATATATTTACACCTAAATAAAGGGTTCCTATATGAGTATGTCTTCTAAAGATGAGAGTTTCTGTTATACACTTCAAGAATAGAAAGACGTTCATTCATGCGATTGAGAGCAATGAATGCAATAATTAGGATGCAAATGATGATCAAAATAGGTGCTGAAAGAACAGGGATGGCAAGGGTGGGATGATAGTACTTGACGTAACTAAAGTCCTGAATAGTGTCTACAGTAGATGAGGTGAATTGATTTGTACCAGAGAGGTGTTTGTAGAGATGTTGGGAAGTGAACTGCACATGTCATCAACCTTGTACAATCTCGCCACTTCAGTGAAGTGGTAATTAGTTAGGTACAAGATTACTAAGTATGTGAGAATGGTACAACTATCAGGGATGATGACAAGACCAGAAACACGACCTTTACAGGAGATTGTCATGGAGATTTCTGAAGAGAAGAATAGGTGATGAAAATGTTTAGCATGAATATGAAACAATTGTTTCTTGGGGATTTCTTTGAACTGGCAGTTTTCTAAGATGGAGTAATTTTGTTTTAAGTTATATGGGGCATCTCTCTTCGTTGTGAGGGATTAACTTGAAAGCAAATGCTGGGCAGATGGACAAGGTGTTAATAAATGTGTGACAAAGGTTTGACCAATCAAGGTTCCTTAACCAACAATGGTAGTTCTCAGTGTTGGAAATTAACAAGTTGTCAAGGATAGCAATTTGTCATCTAGGAACATGGGGAATGGGGTGATCTTGTTATGAGTGACAGTGAATTTAGAAGCAAAGGGTACAAGGATTATACACAGGTATTTCATACATGTGTACTTCAAGGTAACCATAAATAAATTATAATAAATCAAGTGGAAGAAGCGGTGTCAAATTGAATTCGGTAGTTGGTATTTTATGACATTTCTTAGTTCAGCAAGGGGAAAAAGATCCATGGAGACTAATCCAGTATCAACAAAACGGAGTGCGTTCTTGAGGTGTCTGAAATCTGACTCTAATTTCATACTTGTGATTTCATTATCAATATGCGTTGAGATTCCCAGAACTTTCTCTAAGAAGAAAGTTTGGGTCGCAACTCTATTTACTGCCTTTTCCGCTTGAGAAATCAATATCTGCAAGGTGTTTACGTGGTCGGTGATTTGGTTGATAGTTTCCAACGGTACATTGACAATTCTGTCCTGTTCAGTCAGACTATCTTCTAACGTGTCTACTCGAGTATTAACATTCTGAATGTCGCTGGAGGTTGCAGTTCCAAAGATTGTCTTAAGCAGCTGCGTCAATTAGTCTTCATTTGATACGTTTTTTTTTCTATTTTCTTGCTTACCCTTTAAGTATATTTCAGTGTACATGTTTTCTAAGTGATTTTCTACTATTGCTGTTTTCCAGTTATAGTTGGTTAATTACATTACTGTGATTTGCGGCTATATCTATGTTTCTTTTTAAATAACTGTCTATTGTGATCTGAGCGGTTCTTAACCTACTGATAAGTTCCGTTACTGGACTCAATAAATTCTCGATTTTTGTATTATCGAAGCGTGCACCAACGACATCGGAGATCAGGTGTGTGTTCCACACTTCTTGCGGTAGTGTTCCATGGCGTAGGTCCTTTAGGTCCCTTCGTCCTGGTTGGAGACCACAGCAGAAGAGTGTGGAGAGGGTCAGGTAGGCTGCGATTAGTCCCACAGGCTTCCTATAATATTAGTCCCACAGGCTTCCTATAATATTAGTCCCACAGGCTTCCTATAATATTAGTCCCACAGGCTTCCTATAATATTAGTCCCACAGGCTTCCTATAATATTTATACGGAGGAGTACGGTGTGGCGTAATAAAGTTAACTAACCTATTTCCAAGTAATATTGGATCACTATGGATGCTAGTAACTTGATATAACTGGATGTAGAGTATTTAGCTAGCTAAAAGGAGTAATTACTCCAGATTTAGAGTGTAAATAATAATGCGTAAATAAAATTATCCTTATATACACTAGAACACAAAGGATTACAATTATTGAGTGTATGCGATCACAGTTAAGCTACTAAACTTACATATTCTATGAGTATTTGAATACATAGAATAATAAGACAATTATCATAAATAACTACATGAAATCTATATAATGAATATTAAATATTTGGTCATGATATACTGTGCATCATACACAATCATACAGTAATCATGAGTGATTTCTTAGTTTAAGGGGAGATGTCCACTTGAGGGATTTTTTCTCGACTCTTTTCTCCCTCATGTTTAGCCCCATTGATTTTGAGATTTTAAGACCTTCGCCCCATTAGTTTGACGATTTTAAGAACTTTCGCCCCATTTATGTCACTTTTAAGATCTTTCGTGCCATTTAGGTGTCGATTTTTTCCTGGCGAGCGATAGCGAGCCTGTAATTTAAGAGTAACCGGCCTCCGGCCGGGACATTTTTCTACCGAAAAATGTACAAATTTATCTTGAAAGGGGGTCTAGGGGGTGTAATCTTAAGCTTGATGGATATCTAGGGACCAAACTAAATACCTCCCCTTAAAGCAAAAACAAGGTGTTAGGTATAAAAAAGGTTTAGAGTTACCTCATTCTGAAACATCAGTGTAGCCAAGGTGTAATCCACAACAATAGTATTCACGCCCCTGCAGTAGATCTGAGATTATATTGGTGGTATAAGTGTCACAGTTCTATCATTGCAGGTAGATTTGGGTGGTGTATTTTAGCTTTCTTCAATCTTTTCAGGTGTTAGGTTTCTTTATACGAGCTTAAGATGGTTGGTGTGAGGTCGAATTTTCTTATCTTTAACTAGGTGTTTTATCCTGGCCGAATTATTGTTTAAGCTAGTAATATGATAGGGTCCTTTGAAGAGAGGATGGAATTGTCGTGTATCACAGCAAACACAATATATCTGGGTTTTAATTTCTGTGTTTTGTTAGATTATTGTTATACTTTACCATGTTCTCTTTACTAAGTGTTAGTTTATCATTAACCGGCTTGTGTATTCTCTTAAAAATATTGATATGATGGTTAATATAGTTATCGTTGTAAACTGGTTTTGTCTGTTGGTCAATCATACAGGGTCTCGAGAGTTGTATCTTCGCCAAAGACAATAAAGTGGGGTGATTCACCCGTAGAAGTGTTTGGCATTCCATTCAGTGTACATTCTATGTACGGAATGAATTCATCCCATATTTCCTTGTCTTTGTCTAATAAAATATTCCACAACTCCTGTATAATCTAACGGTTGGCCCTTTCCACAAGCCCATTGCTCTGTGGTGAGTACGGGTTAACTGTGGTGTGATTCATTACATATTCACTACACATCAGTTTCATAGATTTGTTTACGAATTCCCTACCATTGTCAGAGATGATGGTTTCTGGGTTTGTAAACTCACAAATTATGTTACTAATGATTGTTTTAACTATTGTGTTCGCTTCTTTGTCTTCAATGGGTGATAGGATAGTAAACCGGGAGAAGTGATCACTAGCTACAAAGAGGTAACTCATGCCATTATTGGACTTGGGCAATTGCAAGAGGTCATTGACAATCACTTGAAAGGGCTTACTAGGGACTTGGTAATTGTGTAGATTAGCTTGGGGTGTAAGCTTAGGATTTGTTCTATCACAACTCTCACACGTATTTACTGTATGTGATCTGCAATATTTGTCTTCATGGTTTTCCAGTAGAACTGTTTTTAAGCCATGATTATAGCTCTTCCAAGCCCAGGGTGACCAACAAAGTTTGAACCATGAATGTAAAGAAGGGTTTCTTTTACTTAGTGTTAGGTATAACGAGTTGAAGTATTTGCCTTTCCAACTGATTTTTACCTTTGATCTCTCGTTTGTGATATAAGATGTTTCCTATGATAGTGTATTCTGCAAAATTTACTTCTACTCTTTTCTTTAGTTCATCGATATTCTGTTCTAGAGCAAGAATTATCTCAATCAGTGACGGATCAGCTCTCTGGGCTACGATCAGATCCTCATCAGACAACTTGAGTATGTTTATGTTCTCCACAATAGCAGGGTTACGAGAAAGGGCGTCCGCTACCACATTTAGGTAACCTTTAATTTAATTGTTCTTAGGGTTGAAACTCTGCAATATGAACTTCCACCGTGCTCTTCTTCCAGATAGGTTGTTTTGGTCAAACAAATTTAAGAGGGCTTTATGGTCAGTCCACACTTTTATTTTATAGCTAAGGAATTTGTTCTTGAAGGAATGGAGTGCCCATATCAATGCTACTCCTTCAATATCAATGATAGAGTTAGAGGTTGGAGTTTATCTCTACAGTCCTTTTGCATAAAACATGCTCCAAAACCCTGTCGGAAGCGTTGATGTGGATGACGAATGCACGTGAATAGTCTGGATAAGGAGGATTAGTTATTGCAGCTTTCAATTCTAAGAATGATTTAAAATGTTCTTCTTTCCAAATAATATAAAAAAAATCTAAGTAGATTGAACAAGGGCTTGGCTCTCTCAAAAAAACCTGGGACAAAACTCCTATAGTACCCACTGAGTCCCCAAAACTGGCGTAACTGCTTTACGTTTTCTGGTTGTGGGAAATCCGGAAATGCCTTAGTTAAATATAGGTTGGCTTTGATTCCTTCAGATGACAATTCGTGGCCAAGAAATTAAACTTTAGCCTCAGTCAGATATGACGCGATCGCGTGTATAAATGGTTTGGCCCAAACATCGATTATGACGCAATCGCGTGTATACATTTGGGAAACTTAGTGTTGACTTAAGTTATTATACACGCACGCGTGTATAATCGCGTGCAGGTGCTCGGTGAAGGGCAACACTAAATGTGGAGCTAGTTGGCAACTTCCTACCGAGCCAGGTAGTACCAGAAATAACAGTTCACCCAAATAGTGGCAAATAGTGTGTCGTTTGTCCACAGATAAATAAGTTTAATTAATCAGACTGAGGGGGTTAAGAAATGAATTTTTTTAGTTTGACTTTTAAACCGACATCTTTAAGTTTATGCAAGATTTTGTTCAAACTCTCAATGTGTGATTCAATATCAGGGGACATGATTATCACTTCATCTATATATATTTGGATATCTCTTCCTAGGTGGCCTGCAAGAATTTTGCACATAAGCCTTTTGAAGAAGAATGGACTAGTATTGAGTCCTTGGGGGAGTCTATTGAATTCATAAGTGCCTGAAGGAGTAGAAAAGGCTGTGTATTTACGAGAGTCAGTGTCCAGATCAATTTGTTGAAAGCCAGATCCCAAATCAATTGTGGAGAATATTTTGTTCTTTGCGATCAAATTACTCATGACTTCTGAGATGGATGGCATATAAAATCGGTTATCTTATTATTACATTATGTCATTCAGTTTCCTAAAGTCAACTACTAATCTTTACTCGCCTACTTTTTTCTTAGGTACGAGAAAGATGGGTGAACGGCAACGGGATACTGATGGCTTAGTTATGTCTTGGCTTAGCATGTCCCTAACGTGAGCTTCTATATTCTTGTTGAGCATGACTGTGCTTATATATAGCCTGGACAGTAGATGGAGCGAGTTTCTGCGTTTTTTAGTACAATTTTGTGTTTTAGTTCATCACAGAAACCTATAGAATTACCCTCTAACATTATGGTGTTGTTATATAATTATATTTAGTAGCTTTGTGGTGTCTTTGTGGTGTTCAAAATCAACTGTGTTTAATTCGTTACTAATTCTTTCTAGTTTATCCGTTTCATTTTTGTGGATAGATGCATGTGGAACTGTTGTTTGTGTGTTATTAGCTACATCTGTAAACATGAATGGAAATAGGTCAGCCTCTGAGTTGCATTCCATTCTTCAAGCGCAAGGGAAAATCAGTGTAATTTATTATTATTATTTTTTTTTTTTAATTTTTGCTTTCATAAAGGGCTCCATTGATAAGGATGCCTTTAATGCAACAGGTGTCTGAGAGGGTAACAATACTGAGCCTCTCAAAGTTTTTAGGTGTGTCATTCACATGACTGATACTTTGCTAAGATATTTTGGTTCAATGCTCGTGTCACAGTTTAATATTACATCAGAGGTGACAGCATGATTTATAATCATGTCTTGTATGCTAACTTCAGATTCCTGATAATCAGGGGGGGGGGGGGGGGAGAGTGGTGTGAGTCTGGTTTTCACTGTGTGAGATGATTGGGCGTTAAAGTGAGTTTGGTTTTACTTTAAATTCTATCCTAGTTTTGTTTGTGTGTGTGCAATTGTGGTGTTTAATCCTTTGAGTACCAGCGACGTGTGTTATATTTTTTTTCTAGCTATATTTAGACGATATTATGCAGCTTAGGAAGGATTTGTGGTAGTTAAAAGGGTTGGTTGAGATAGTTTGAAGCCATATTTTTGCTAGAGGTCCTTCCTAAGCTGAAAAAAATTGTCTAATAGTGGCTAGAATGTGATAACAAATACATTCCTGGTATTGTGCGGGTTAAGGCGGTATATATTGTTCTTGTTTCCTCTTTAGACCTCCATGAAGATACTAAAACACCCCCAAGACCCCTCTTTGAGATAAATTTGTGCATTTTTCGTAAAACAATACTCCCTCCTAAATTGTAGGCTTGCTGTTGCTATGATATTTTTTTAAGTTATTATAATGGATTTTGCTTGCTTTTGTCACTATCGAGCAATGTATTTTAGTTTGTCTCCTAGTTCGACAAAAACGTCTTCCCATGCTTCCTTCAAATTAAAAATATGACGACCCAGAACCCCTTCAAGCTATATTTATACATTTTTCGATAAAAAAATGTCGCCGCCTAGGGCCGATTTCTTCTAAGTTACAGAGGGTTAACCCTCTGACTCCCACAAGTTATCTCTAAGCTGCATAAAATCATCTAATGGTAGCCAGAAAAAATGGCGAAAATAATCATCATATTAAAGAGGTTAAGATATTGTTTAGATATACTAAATATATTGTTACACACGGCCACAACTTTGAAACCCACCAAGAAAAAAATCATACTTTAACCCTGTTTGGTCAGATGTAGATCTTCTTGGAACTCTCCTGTTTCACTCTATTAGTTAGGAGATTTTAAGACGTTCCACCCCATTAGTTTAGTGACGATTAAACTCCTCACCCCATTCAGGTATCACATTTTCTGGGCGAGCGATAGGAATCATGTAACTGAGAAGAAATTGGCCTATTCAATCGAAAAATATGAAAGTTTTGCCTGAAGAGAGCTGTGGTGGTCGAGTGGTGAGCACGCTCGCGTGTGAATATGCAAGACCCGGGATCGAATCCCCGCCACGGCGGACATTTAGTGGGTGTGGTAGTACGTCCTAGCATGTTTCACATGCTTGCACCCAGTCAGGGGACATCCTGACGACGTATACAGACTAAACACACATAACAAAGCCACTCCAACACCTTCCTCTCTCTCCAACACCCTCTCAACACTCTTCTCTGAGCTAGTGCCTGTATAGAATCGTAAGATTCAGAGTCGTAAAGATTCCAGGACGAGCTCAATAACGGCGGATCCCCAGATTGGCCGTGGTGATTGCACCTAAACACTTACAAAAAAGTTGAAAGAAGTCTGGGGAAACGTGACTGTTAGCCTAATGAACAACCTAGAATACACTCGTAAATGACAAAAGCAAACACAATTCTCAATAATAGTTAAACAAAATATGATAATAACCCCCAATAATAATAATAATAATAATAATATTTATTCAGTTAGCAATTTACAGAGTTGGTACCACATAGTTTGTTATAAATACGACATGTACCAGCCTTGCATACCTAATTAAAATGTTACCCCTTAAATGTAAATTTTCTCTATTTCTGATGTAATAGAAAACTGTTATTTTGGGGTAACTATTCTCTTATACGAAAAATGCGCAGTCTTCCAGAATAAATAAATTACTTTCTTACATTTAAGCACATACTTAAAAGGTATTATCCTGTGTAGCGGGGAGACCTGTACTTTTATCAATAATTTGGTAATGTTACAATATATTTGTACAGATTACATTCATAAATAGTTCACTAATATACTAGATTAGGTGAGGTTAGGTTAGGTTAATGATATTGTTTAATGTTTCTTAGTAAATAGGCATCTGGAAAACAGTTCTACCCGCTACACAGGATCTTACCACTTAAAACATTGATTTGTTCTTTATAGAGAGTGGATAACAAAACTGCATGGGAGAGTTGCCTTCCAGCCTCCCTCGCTCCCATACACTCAATGTATCCCAACATTCATCAGCGATAGGCCGTCCTCGATTGTATTTCTTGTTTGTCATAGTCACAGTCTCCCAAATTGCATGTAATTACTTTAGCCTTCGTTAATAGTCATCACAAATTAACCCTTTCAATCTCCAATACGCGTTTCTTTTCTGTTTTCCGGCTATTATTAGACGATGTTATTCAGATTAGGAAGGATATATGGAAATCAGAGGGTTAAATGAGATAGTCTTTACCCATATAATTCCCACAGATTCTTCTTAAACTGCATAAAATCGTCTAATGAGAGCCAGAATGAACTGTCAAAGTGCGTCACGAGCATCAAATGGTTAACCCTCTCCGACATATGACGCAATTTTGAGCCTGTTAGGGATACTTTAAAGCCTTTATTACCATCAGGGTTTTTTACAAACCTTTATTTTAGTTACTTCAACCTCTGCAGTTGTCTTTGAGTTAGATGTGGGCAGAAAACTAATTTTGGAGAGGTAATTATAAGAGTGAGAGAACTCTATTTCTTATTGCTAATCTGGCAACCTCTGCGTCATATATGTCTGAAGGGGTTAATATGACTGGTAGGAAGGTAATGTTGAGTGGTGATATCATTAACAGGGCCCCCGGTGCCTGGGTCAAATGGTCGATGCCAAGATATTCTGTTTGATGGCGTCAGTTCCTCCAAAATTACAGGCTTGCTATTGCTCGCTAGGACAAAATTGACACCTAAGTGGCACAAAAGGTCTTAGTATTGACAAAGAAGTGGAGCATAAAGTCATAAATTCAACAAACTAATGGGGCGAACGTTTTTAAAATTCCAAAGCTAATGGGGTTACTCATGAAGGAGAAAGGGTCCAGAACAAAAAGAATACCTCCCCTTAAGTTACAGGAGGCAGTATATTTATTTAATCTACCTTTGACCACGTTTTGGGGGTTATTATGGTACAGTATGTTGGTTTGTTTATTACTAAAGTTGTTTTTATTATAATTGCCATTTTAGAGAAATTTATATATAGTTTGTCCATTAGACTAACCGCCTCCCCAGACCCCCTGCAAGCTGAAAAAAAAAAAAAAAACATATACAGTATGTATATATATACCGGTATATATATATATATATATATACCGGAGAGAAAGAGAAAAAAAGCGTGGTGGGCTCCCTTAAGGAGGTGATTGGTAGATCGCATACCTCTGCCAGCGTAGTGTTGGCCAGTGTTGAGGATATATGTTGAGGGAAAAATGCTTGGGTGATACTGCCCTAACACTATCTGGTCCGGCGTCGTGTGGGTTATTATAGAATATTTTGTTTAATTTTCTTTCTTCAAACTACTTCAAGCTAAATTTTTACATTTTTTGATAACAAAAATCTGACGGGCGAAGGCAAATTTCTGTTATGCTACAGGCTTGCTATCGCTCACCCAGAAAAATTTCGACGCCTGAATGGGGTAAAACATCGTAATTAACGCCAAACTAATGGGTTGAAATGCCTTAACATTTCCAAACTAATGTAGTGAAACTGGGAAGGCACTCCTCAGACCAAATAGGGTTAAATTGAATAACACTCGTATAATGATGCAAATCAAGTAAAGTAAGCTACCCCAGCCGAGATCATTATAGATCCCGGGACAGTCCAATGTTAACCTTTGAAGATTATGACGCATTTTTACAGTTTATTCTGGGTACCATTAGGCGATCTTTGACAGTTTAGGTAGGATATATGGGAATTATATGGGTAAAGACTATCCTTATTAACCCTCTGACTTCCATATACCTATCCTAATCTGAATAAAATTGTATACAAATAGCTAGAAAACAGAAACAAAAAAATTGTAATCGAATTTTTGGCATCACCCAAGCCCATTAGCGGTGGACGTATCGATCCCACAGTATCCAAGCCAAAATTATACTAAAAACGTGTCTACTATATGACAATTTTTGCTTCCATCACCTCTGTCAATGAATTTGTAGGAGGTTATGTTTTCTCCTCCGTTTGTCTCTCTGTGTCTGTCTGAACAAGAGATCTTAAAAAGCTATAAACTGATATACACAAAATTTGGTGGGCACAAAGGATATGCGCCAAGTAAGAAGTGACTCAATATATGAGGCGATCAGTAGAGCGCAAACCCCCATCAGCGTAGGCAGCTCATAAAGTTATGGGCCGAAAGCCGTGCTGTGAGTCAATCAGTATATTTTGGTTGTTATAATGGTCCATGATATGGAGGATGTGTTCTAAAATTTTGAAAGGAACTGAGGTTAAAGAAACAGGCCTATTGTTAACTGGGAGGGTTCTGTCTCCGGATTCGCCAAAAGCCAGTCGTGGGGAAGTTCTCCGGTACTAAGAGTCTCTGAGAATATATCCTGCAGGATAGGGGCAAGAATGGCAGCATTCGCCCTAAGTATCCTGCAGGGTATATTGTCTGGTCCAGTCACCTTGTCAACGTCTACCTCATATAAGAGTTTCTTGATTCCACGGGTGTGTATAGTCAGTGGGGGTATAGTCAGGTGTGGTGATGGTGAGAGTTCCAGCAAGTCTGATTGTTCTTGTGTAAAATCCGACTGGAACGGCGAATTAAGTGCATGTGCTTTATCCTGTGGTTGTGTGACCAGAGAATCTTTATGTAATAATGTTGTTATACCAGTCGAGTCTTGTTTGCGTGCTTTGAAGAAGCTGTGAAACATTTTGTGGTTTTGTTTGTTGTTTGTGAGAAAAGTGACATTGTACTAAGTTTCGGCTTGTTTCATTTATCTTTGTAGTTTTTTCTGTGAATTCTTATAGTATTCCCAGTGTTTTGTGTCGTTGTAACGTTTGGCTGCTTTGTATGCTTTTATCTTGTGTCTGTGAAGTCTGTGCAGATGTCTATTGAATCATTTGGTTTCTGGAAGGCAACTCTCCCAAGCAGTTTTGCTATCCACTCTCTATAAACAACAAATCCATGTTTTAAATATGTTGTTAAATGTAAGAATACAATTTGGTGCGATTTTACTATAGGGGCGCGCATTTGACAGGTACCACCAAGGATTAAATACAGATTTGTTTTCGGTTTCCACACATCCAACACAAAGCTACACCCTTTTCTGGTGTACGAAACACTAAAAAAACAATGGGGACACTTTAATATTAATAATATTAGACAAAATATATAGATAACTCGGTGGAAAAGTTGCGTTCGCGGGAGTAACCTTACCTTACCTTACCTTACGGCGATACTGGACGCAGGTCTTGTTAGTCCTCTATGTCCAGATCTTGGTCATCATCCCCGGAGTTCACTGTGATGTGGTGGCCCGGGGTGGAAATTACCTTTTCCTCAAAATGATACTTGATGGGTTGGTCCTTCCAGAATTTGTCCAAGAGCTTTTCAAAATATATCACATACTTAGCTTCAACTATATCATTAGGCAAGCTATTTCACACATTCACAATTCTTGAGCTGAAGGTCATGGGTCGCAATTGGGCACTACACTGCTCCTTAGCCAGATTTGTTGCCACGGGTTGGTCCTTCACTAATTTGTAGCAATTATGTACGATTAAGTACGACAGGTTGGGTAAGAGGTATCCTCACCAGGATTCGAACCCACTCACTCCAGGTATATTTGGGAGAGTCGGGCACCGTAACCACTCGGCTCATGGCCGAGTGGTTACGGTGCCCGACTCTCCCAAATATACCTGGAGTGAGTGGGTTCGAATCCTGGTGAGGATACCTCTTACCCACTAATTTGTAGGTTTAAGTTACCTTGTTGGTCGTACATGCCGCTCATTATCATGTACACTCACCCGTACTAAAAGTTGCTCAGGGGTGGGTCCTTCCATCCCCTACTCCACCCTGGGCAGGTGGAAGGGGGGAGTTGGGTCCAAGTCTACCCCCACCTTCCACCCCCAAACTATCCCCAACTCCCCCACCCTCCTTCTCTAGTTAGTGATTGGAGGCGATTGTTCTCATGAATTGTAAATTATTGTTATACCATCTTTGCACATGCTTACAATGGCCAACATTTATTAATACAATATACTGTATAATTGTATTCTCAAAATGAGTCTATACACACATGGGTTACAAGAATCTCGGCTGTATTGGTCTTCTCTCTCTCTCTCTCTCTCTCTCTCTCTCTCTCTCTCTCTCTCTCTCTCTCTCTCTCTCTCTCTCTCTCTCTCTCTCTCTCTCTCTCTCTCTCTCTCTCTCAACACTGAGACTACGAGGTCATCTCATTAATTTTTTTTAAATAGGTAATGGGTTTGACAATGTGGATCATAGCAAACATTTTAGCCTAAATATGAATACAATACGCAACCATGGCTGACAGTTAGCATTGAAAAGGTTCAACACTAGTATTTGTGGAAATTGTTTCTCATTTAAGATCTGATCTACATGGAACAAACTTTCCTCAGAAGTTGTAAACATTTCCTCGGTAGAGCAGTTCAAGAAGAGTGGATAGTATTTTGCACACTCTGTAAGGAGTGTAGTGCACTGAACAATATCTCGCATTCGACTTCGAAAATTTCCCCGAAATGGACGGCAAGGTCTTTGATATACTAACTATTCCTTGTAACTCTTTCATAACACACACTTTCTACAACCAAGATTTTACGGGTCTGAATGGGGTATATTTCCCTTCATTAGAGTGTGTGATGAGTGTTGCCTGCATTCGATACATATAGAGAAGAGTTGATGGTAAAATTGTCTATTAAACCTATGCATTTTTTCGGGGTGTGTAGAGGCGAGAGGCTGGGATCACAGATATAGACAGCGAAGGGGGAAGTGAGAAGGCGAGCCCTGCTACTCAAGGGCTCGATACTCAAACCTTACTAAAAATTAACACCGACTTTGATCGTAAGTTGTATCGAGTTCTACATGTAATTGATTGAAAACGAAGTTCTACATGTAATTGATTGAAAACGAAGTGTATAGGCCACATATAATTAAATGCACACCGTTTATACTATGTATGGTATTAAATAAATGGGAGAAACTGAATGAAATGGTAAACGAAACAATCAACAATAGTCGCAACACTATTACAGCCAATATTTGCCTTTAGACCTTTCCTTTAATATTAAAAAAAGCCCGACTGTGTAAGTAATTTGAAAACCTAGGAGTAGATCGTAGAGGAAAAGTTGATGTTTATTGCAATAATGGTGAACATAATATCCTGAATAATATATGATATTGGAATTAATTACGGTATCACTAGCCTATATTAAAAGCATATCACGTCTTGGTCGTGGATTGTAATGCAATGAGAGAGGGACACACACACGCAGAGAGAGAAAGAGAGAGAGAGAGAGAGAGAGGGAGAGAGAGAGAGAGAGAGAGAGAGAGAGAAAGGTAGAAGACCAATACAGCCTAGATTCTTGTAACCCATGTGTGAATAGAGACTCATTTTGAGAATACAATTATACAATATATTGTATTAATAAATGTTGGCCATTGTAAGCATGTGCAAAGATGGTATAACAATAATTTACAATTCATGAGAACAATCGCCTCCAATCACTAACTGCCAGCTAGAGAAGGAGGGTGGGGGAGTTGGGGTTAGTTTGGGGGTGGAAGGTGGGGGTAGACTTGGACCCAACTCCCCCCTTCCACCTGCCCAGGGTGGAGTAGGGGAAGGAAGGACCCACCCCTGAGCAACTTTTAGTACGGGTGAGTGTACCTCGATCATGTATCCCCTTACACGTCTATAAGCCATGGTAGGGATGTTTAATGTTTTCAAAAGTTCTGGATAGCTAAGTGACTTAATCCCTGTACCAACTTTTAGGATCTTCTGAGTTTTTTTTTTTTTTTTTTTTTTTTTTTCTATATTCCAACTTACTTCCTCTCGGGCATAGGCTGAGAGCCTTAACATTCACTGCTTTACAATGAACAGTGAAGCCCGTGAGGTCTTGTTCCAGTCTAGGGAGTGAGACATGTGAAGCACGGAGAGCACAACGAGCACCTGCCATCTTGCCTTCACATGAGGCACGGTGCTCACTCATGGCCCGAAACGACCCCATCTCTGAAGCCATCTCGTTCCCGTGCTTCACTGTCTCATCCCCTACACTCGGACTCTCACACTTACACACACACAACGCCACCTGTTGAGCAGATAACTCACCAGGCATTGCACCCCTATAGCATATTTTGAATATGGGAATATTCATACACTGCTATTTAATCAGGGAACAATGAGGGTATTTTATTGACGTTTCGGTGGGCTTGTGGTAATGCACTGATACTAGGTACAGCACAAATTCCATCCCAATAATATCTTCCCATTGATACATCGGGATTTGAACCCGGGACCTTTGGATTACCAGGCCAGTGGCAAGACCACTGCACCACACCTCCCCATTCTCATTCTGCTGCTCAACTTCTGCTTCAACTTCAACTTCTGCTTCAACTTCTGCTTCTCAACTGCTCTTATGTCCTTTACCTTATATGGAGACCACACCGACTGAGCATATTCCAAATGGGGTCTGACTATTGTTTTAAAAAGGTTACTAAAGTTGGATATGTCCAAGGATATAAAAGATCTTCGTATCTTTCCCATTATTTGATTGGCTTTATTCACTTTGTCCTGTATGTGATTTTCGAATGATAGATAACCATCTGTTGTTACGCCAAGATCGTTTTCTTAGTTAACTTTCTTTATTTCAGGTACTTGGTTGTCCTGTGTCTTTAGGTGATAGTCAGTTTCTCTTGGTGTTTTACGTCGATTGTGTGTTTACATTGTGCTCGAGGTTATAGTAGGCTACTTCGCGCATCTAACTAATTTCCCAATATTGGCGGTTCAATTAAAATTTAGGCCGCAGCATACAGTATGTGTTGAGGGGGGCGTTGCTCCCTCATCCCCCCCCCCCCCCTTGACTTATTGTCATCATCATAATATATATTACCAGCAGGGGGCAAAAAAACCCCAGCAAACTTAACTAACGCCGGGCGTCTTGTCAATAAACTGACTATCGGAAGAGGCGGTAAACTCCCGATTTTTGGCCCAAACGCGCTTCTTTATTCTCGTCGAAAACCACATTAAAAACATTATTATATTGTTTCTATTACTATAGTCCTACCACTCCAAGTTGGCGGTTCTGATGGCAAGAAATGGTAGCACTGAAGGTCACACTATATCATGTGTAATGCGATGTCACGGCTGATAACTCGTACACGACCTCTCTCTCGCTCATTTAACTTAATTGTCATTATTAATTATTTAAATACAGTGACAACCGACAGGTGATATTGTTCAAATTAGGATGGACCCCATAAGAGAGAGAGAGAGAGAGAGACTGACCCACACCTGGCCTACCTGCCCGGGTCACTACATTTGACACTTGACTTTTTTCATATTCTATATTTACCTATCAGTACAAATCCCAACACACACACACACACACACAGACACAGACACAGCCCGCAGCCTAGTAGGTAGAGCTCTCGTCTCACACACGAGGGGTCGGGGGTTCAATCCCCGGCCGGGCGGAGACAAATTGGGCTTGTCTCCTTTCATGTGTTAGCCTCAGTTCACCTAGCTGTAAATAGGTACCTGGAATAAGTGGACGACGTTTTGACGTCCCATCTGGGGTTGGCAAAAATGGTACAAGGCGAGATGGGTATCATATGGTTCACCTAAGCTGATGGCTACCTAAGCCTTCGGGCGAGACGGTACCGTCTATAGTGAAAATGGTACCATACAGATCCACCCTAAGCCTTCGTTTCCAATGTCACCAATTGGCTAAAAATACAGACTACACACACATCCACAGCCATTCCAACAATACATATAACACCTACACATATAGGAGGCGGGAAATAACGAGCATGCTCACTCCCGCAATACAACTAGAGTAAGTACACACACACACACACACACACACACACACACACACACACACACACACACACACACACACACACACACACATCCATGCATGAATGATGGATGATGTGGATCATAAATATATATTTTAACTACTCTCTCTCTCTCTCTCTCTCTCTCTCTCTCTCTCTCTCTCTCTCTCTCTCTCTCTCTCTCTCTCTCATGAGGTCCTTCCTAATTTGAACAATATCACCTGGCGGTCGTCACTGTGTAATAATTCATAATGAGAGAGAGAGAGAGAGAGAGAGAGAGAGAGAGAGAGAGAGAGAGAGAGGCCGTGTACGAGTTATCAGTCGTGATATTGCATTACACATGATAAGTGTGACCTTCAGTGCTACCATTTCTTGCCCTCAGAACCGCCAACTTGGAGTGGTAGGACTATAGTATCAGACCAGAAAAGGGTGTAGGTTGTTGATGGATGCGTGGAAACCTAAATTAAGTTTCTAATAAGTAGGCCTACGTGGTGGCACCTGTCAAATGCGCGCCCCTTCAGTATAATTCTACCTACAATGTAATTGCTCTGTGAGCATGCGTACAGGTTAATAAACCATTTCGAAAATAAGATAATATAACAATTTTCGTATAAAGATAAGTTACCCCAAAGTTTCAGTTTTCTATTGCATGGGGAATAGAGAAAATTGATATCACTGGGTAACTCATTTATTAGTTCCCTAGTTCGCTACATAACTTGCCCAGTTGGCCAAATTAATTTGAATCCACACAGTAATTGTATGTATGGAAGGAAACATAGAATGCTTGACATACATGAATAATGAGTTATAAAACCGCAATTGGTTATATTATTTAACTAATATATAAGACATTCTTATTAAATCATTATAATTTCCTTCTATAAATAAAAACGATTAATGTATACAATTTCAAAGTGCCAACTGTACAGACCTGCTTTTATTTTTGCTTAGTTAGCTATTTAACCCCCGACCCCTCTCTCCCTCCATCCTCCGTCCTTCCTAGATCCCATTCAATCTAAGAAAAACAATTGGTAATATTTCTTTAAGGTCCGAGTCTAAGATGTCGATTTTTGTTTTCTTTTCTTTTGTTTCCCATAATGGAGTGTCCGCATCATATACTACCTCCCAATTGTGTTATTCCTGCGGGAGATGCGTAATACAAAAAAATATGAAAGTATATAACAAAAAAACAAGATTTGAAAAAGTCCAACATTTCACTAGAAAACTTTGGGAAACGGGGCAAGGTAAGGGTTAGTCTTGTATCCCACGTACTAGATACTAATGCCACGTCGTACTTGGGAAAACAATTCAAAAGTCCATAGTTTCACTAGTAAACCTTAGGAAACTGGGCATTTTTCCCCTAGACAAAAAGAAAAAAATGCTTACTGGTCCGATGATCGAGCACGACGACAGTCACCCTTCCGATGTGGACGATCCTGAGCCAACCCCATCAACCTCTCACTAAAGCCGGTATCACACGAGCGCTTTTTCACCTAACATTTAGCCTTAACCCTTAATTAGCGGCGAGCAACATAAGTCGAGTTAAAAAAAGCTGGACTATGTGGCGGCGCTCGACATAGGTCGAGTGGCAATTTCAGCACGTAATGTGGCTGAGAGAGAGAGACAAGTGGTGGCAGGAGACTAGCGAGCGTATGACTGCTCCAGACCACCGCGGCGAACCTACTGACACAAATCTCAGCTCCCTCCTCCCTCTCTCACTCGCTACATACTCAATTATGTACCGAAAGTACCGAATTACCTGCTTTTTGCACTCGCGTTGCACGGTTATTGCAAGAAAACTATCCATCATACAAGGATCGTTATGGTGTCATTCGAAAGCTCTGTTTATGCCCTTTCAGGGATAGGTACTTGTTTTACGTTCTGGGTCTTATTTAGGCATGAAAATGATCACGTAAACAGCCCTATTTTGGCTAAAAACACCCCGCTGTGCGGTACATATAATAAACCGCATAGGCCGCTCGTAAGGTGTTAACACTGGTCTGGCAGCTTATGAGGTCAACATTTATAATATTTCTGTCACCTAAATTCATCTACCATCAGTTTAGTTTCCGATACCAGTGTAAAATATTCCAGAAATGTTGCTAGAATTTTTTTGATCATCGAATGTTTACTATAAAAGCTCTCGTGTGATACCGGCTTTAGGTACCATTATTATGTTAGGGTAGATCAGGTCAGGTCAGGTTAGATTAATGTTGACCATTTAACCTCATATTAAGCTTTTAGTCCCACATGTTCCCTAATCTCCATAGCCCTATCAACTAGTGGGATGCGTGCCTTTAGATTGCTGGATGATGATGGGTTTTTATGCATTTTCCGCAAGTTTCACATAGTAAGACACACTGAACAAAAAATTAAACACAAATAATGAATTGCAAACTACCGTAAAAATCGGACCCGGACCTAAAAGAAAAATTAAGGGGAGACTGGCCGTTTGTTTGGTCTATTAATTAATGTATTCATATATTTTGTTTAGTTTTCTCTCTAGACCTCCATCAAGCTTAGAACCCCCCCCCCCCCCTAGACCCTCCTTCAAGATAAATTTGTAAATTTTTCGGTAAAAAAATGTCACGGCCGAAGGCCGGTTCCTCTTAAAATTGCAGGCTCTTTATCGCTCGCCAGGAAATAATCGACACCTAAATGGCACGAAAGGTCTTAAAATTTACAACGAAATGGGGCGAAAGGTATTAAAATCGCCAAACTAATGGGCCAAACGTCTTGTAATCTCAAAACTAATGGGGCTAAACATTAGAGAGAAGGGGGTCCAGAAAAGCGGTCTGCCTCCCCTTAACCCTAAACTTCCCCTAGACCCCCTTCAAACTAGATATGTACAGTTGTCCACACAAATTCTGTTCCTTTCCGTGATCTTATTACATGGAAATGTAATGCGCATGCTTGAATTTCGAGTGTAATGACTTATGCAGTGGTTAAAGGGATATTTTTTCTGGACCTCTTCCTCCTTTATAATTAGCCCCATTAGTTTTGATATTTTAAGACGATCTCCTCATTATTTTGGCTATTTTAAGACCTTTCACTCCATTTCTTTGTTACTTTTAAGACCTTTCGTGCCATTTAGGTTTCGATTTTTTCCTGGCGAGCGATAGCGACCCTACAATTAATGAGGCCATTGGCCGGGGCATTTTCCTGCTGATAAAATGCACACATTTATCTCGAAGTGAGGTCTTGGGGGTATTTTGTTAAGGGGGTGACCTGCTTTTTGTTATTTCTGTCCTTTTCTCTCTTTCTCTGGCTTGTATCCATTCGGCCCCATTCAGCCAACTATTTTAAGACGTGTATCCCCATCTAGGTGTCGATTTCTGCCTGGCGAGCGAAAGCGAGCCAGCATTATATGAAGAAATCCGGCTTCGCCGGAGACATTTTTCTATCGAAAAATGTACAAATTTAGCCTGCTGTCAAACAAAAATAAAAAATATGCTGGCTCGCTACCGCTCACCAGTAAAAAATGTACACCTATATGGGGATAAACGTCTTAAAACAGTAGGCTGAATGGGGCCAAATGGATACAAGCCAGAGAAAGATAGAAAAGGACAGAAGAAAAACAGGTGACCCCCCTTAAGCTTGATGGTCTAGGGAGGACAACAATAATGGAAAGGAAAAAATCTCCCCTTATTATTAAGTTTTATTAAGGGGAGGTTTTTAGTTTGTTTCCTATATTTCCATCAAACTTACGATTACACCCCCTAGACCCCCTTGCAAGATAAAGTTGTACATTTTTCTGTAGACAAATTTCCCGGCTGAAAGCCGGTTCCTCTTAAATTACAGGCTCGCTATCGCTCGCCAGGATAAAATCGACACCTAAATGGCACGAAAGGTCTTAAAATTGACAGAAATGGGTCGAAAGTTCTTAAAATCGTCAACGTAATGGGGTGAACGTCTTAAAATTAGAAAAGCAATGGGGCTAAACATGAGGGAGAAAGGAGTCAAGGAAAAAATCCCTCGAGTGGAAATCTCCCCTTAACTGAATAATACCATAAAGGGAGTGTTCATTCTGGACCCATCTCTTTCATGTTTAGCCCCATTATTTTTGAGATGTTAAGACTTATACATCATTGGTTTAGCGATTTTAAGACCTGTTGCCTCATTCCCTTCGTGCCATTTAGGTGTCGATTTTTTCCTGGCAAGAGATAGCGAACCTGCAGTTCAGAAGAAACCGGCCGCAACTAACTGAGTGAGCAAGGGTTCAACAATCCTTAGGTCTCGAAGCAATCAGCTCACCTAAAATATTCGGAGGCCAATTGGACTAGCCTATGCTGTTTCCCGGGTCGAGTTACCCCAATACCAGCCAGGTCCCCCCACCCTAGGCCTCAGAAGCCGACGGGACCCAGCCTATGCCAATCCCTGAAGCCGACGGGACCCAGCCTATGCCAATCCCCGGGTCTAGTTATCCCCATGCCAACCCTTGACTCCTTGGTGTGGGCGGCCATAGAGGACAACAATATAGAAATGCCCAAATAAAGAGACAAAGACCGTCAGACTTATCATATAAATGTCTATCTATCTATCTATCTATGTATCTATCTATCTATCTATCTATCTATCTATTTGCTCAGGCTCATTCCCCATTTCTTTTCTACTTTTATTTTTTTATTTATTTATTTTTTTACTGGTGGTGGCCGACTCGAGACAGAGCCCGAATAGGGACAACACAACATAAATACAAAATAACGAACACTTTGAATATGTAACAAGCCTGTGCGAGATATTACAGTACCATATATTATCCCAAGTGCTTCGGAGTTTTGTTTTAAAGTCATTCCAAAGCTTCAAATGGGTTGTATATATTATGATAACTGTGAGTGTGCAGTACTAAAGGGTCCCCCTCCACACAGAAGTTTGGTAGTATTAGCATGAGACAGCCATAGAGGAACTGTGTGTAAAATGTAGAGAGAGGAATGCTTCCGGCCGTTTACATGATAATACCGCAGAGTTTGATTTTTTTTTTCTATGTGAATGAGGGAGACAAAAGGCATAACTGCCTGTAGCGAGTGCCTCCCCCAGAGTTGAAAGAGTGACTGGGCCAAAATCAAGTGACGTTTGAGCTAAAAATGCCTGGACACGCAGAGTTTGAAGTAATTTAAGTCAGAGGAAGAGGGAACGACAGGTTCTGAGAGAGAGAGAGTTCCAGACCCCAGCAGTTAAATAGAAGAAAGTAAGAGAATAGCGTGTATGTACTTATTGTTGTGTTTATTTTTGTTTATAAGCTGATGGAAAGTTGAATTCCCTAGCAGTTGAATTATCGATACTCAATGGAAAAAATATGAAACTGCTATGTCTCTGCATCATATTATGAACACGTGTTCACAATTATTAAGGGGAGATATCCACTTGAGAGATTTTTTTCTTGACTCCTTTCTCCCTCATGTTTAGCCCCATTGCTTTTCTAATTTTAAGACGTTCGCCCCAATATTTTGACGATTTTAAGAACTTTCGACCCATTTCTGTCAATTGTAAGACCTTTCGTGCCATGTAGGTGTCGATTTTATCCTGGCGAGCGATAGCGAGCCTGTAATATAAGAAGAACCGGCTTTCAGCCGGGAAATTTTTCTACCGAAAAATGTACAAATTTATCTTGAAAGGGGGTCTAGGGGGAGTAATTTTAAGCTTGATGGAAGACTAGGGAATCAACTAAAAACCTCCCCTTAACACCACATTTGGCTATAAAACCTTTGTAATAACTGAGTAATTCAGATAGAGATAAGTCAATTTAGATAGAGATAAGTCAATTCAGATAGAGATAAGTCAATTCAAATAGAGATAAGTCAATTCAGATAGAGATAAGTCAATTCAGATAGAGATAAGTCAATTCAGATAGAGATAAGTCAATTCAGATAGAGATAAGTCAATTCAGATAGAGATAAGTCAATTCAGATAGAGATATGTCAATTCAGATAGAGATAAGTCAATTCAAATAGAGATAAGTCAATTCAGATAGAGATAAGTCAATTCAGATAGAGATAAGTCAATTCAGATAGAGATAAGTCAATTCAGATAGAGATAAGTCAATTCAAATGGAGATAAGTCAATTCAGATAGAGATAAGTCAATTCAGATAGAGATATGTCAATTCAGATAGAGATAAGTCAATTCAAATAGAGATAAGTCAATTCAGATAGAGATAAGTCAATTCAGATAGAGATAAGTCAATTCAGATAGAGATAAGTCAATTCAGATAGAGATAAGTCAATTCAAATAGAGATAAGTCAATTCAGATAGAGATAAGTCAATTCAGATAGAGATAAGTCAATTCAGATAGAGATAAGTCAATTCAGATAGAGATAAGTCAATTTCTCGCCAGCTAATAAAAAAAGCGAGATCACTGGGTCGATTTTAGTGTGACATATATATATTACTAATAGTAGTTTTCCAACTCCCTTTTCATTCTGGCTATCATTAGACAATTTTATACGGATCAGGAAGTGTATATATAAGTCAGAGGGTTGATTTGATCACTCTTCACCCCATTAACTCCCAGAGATCCTTCATAAGCTGTATTAGATCGTGTCATAATCTACAAAGTGTTAAGGTCAAGAAGATTTTATCTAAAATAAATCTATATTTCTATAAATCTATATGTATGTGTTTACTGAGAGAGAGAGAGAGAGAGAGAGACCCGTTATAATTATAACCATTTAAACCAAAACGGTTATAATTGGGTATTTATCTCACTTTCACTTACTCACTCTCACACTCTCTCTCTCTCTCTCAGTAAACACAGACTTGACCTCGTTTGTCGTCCTAATTAGCCCTTCCTACAACCTCCTTCTTCTGTGTGTGTGTGTGTGTGTGTGTGTGTGTGTGTGTGTGTGTGTGTGTGTGTGTGTGTGTGTGTGTGTGTATGTGTGTGTGTGTGTGTGTGTGTGTGTGTGTGTAATAATAATAAACGGTTTATTAAAGAATGGCAGCCTCATGAGCTGAAAATACACATTTTACAATTTAGTGGATGAACATGAGATGTACAGATATGAGGATGGTAAGCTTAGTTTACAAACAAAATAAATAAATACAATAATGATGCATGTGCAGAATACAAATTATCATAAAATAACCATGAGAGTAAGTGATATACAGTACATATACACATTTATTTACTTACTCATATACAGAACATACGTATATACACGTACGTGCGCACATACATATACATACATATATAGGAACATAAGAACATGCAGTAAGTGTGCACATGTCCGTATACACAAACGCTCACGTATGCACACAAACATACATACATACAGAAACTGTTTTGGTAAGTCAGGTAAAGAGGGTGCGGGTACTACAATGGGAGGTTAATCCTCGGTTGTGTAGGTGTGTGTGTGTGTGTGTGTGTGTGTGTGTGTGTGTGTGTGTGTGTGTGTGTGAGTGTGAGAGACAGAAGGCGAAATATGGAAGAGCTGGGCATTCTATTGTTAACCCGTGGAGCCCCGGCTAGTTTTGTAATGTTTGCGCACCAGAACCCGGCCGGTTTTCAAAAAATGGTTTTATTCCAGAAACAATAGCGAATGGGTTAGGAATGAAGGAAAAACCACGAAAAACCGCTCAAAAAGCTTAAAAAATGGTCCTACAGAGCCCCCGAAAACGGATTTTATAAGAGTAAAAAATTGAAGGCAATTATCCCAAAAAAACAGGTTTTTGCGCGCTCGCGCGCACGCACGTGGACTTTGAGAGTTTTCAACCATCGGCACGGTTGCGTGGGATACGTACACAGTTCCCATACAAATCTGAGCCCTCTTGAGTGGCTACACCTGAGGTTACGGTCGGCGCAATTAGGGTGACGCGCCAGGCGCGTCTCTGGGGCTGTGCGTTACATACATCGCCGACGCGTCAGGCGCGTCGCTGGGGCTGTACGGGTTAAGGGTGGAAATACATGGATGAAGATACGCGAACACTTAATAATAGATAATGCTTATGCATAGATTTATAATCGGAAGTTGCGCTAGTGAGCAATATGTTCTCGCTCATATGTACGTATATTTACATACATATGTGCATATGACCATATAAATATAAATACACGTACAGTACATATATATATTATATACCTTATATTCTCAACCGGGCTCGTACCATTGACAGCACGTACACACAGACATACATATACATAAATATATGTACATTACATGCATATATGCTCTTCTCTTATCCTACCTGATACTCTCAGCCCGGCTCGAACCACAAACAGTATACACTATACACATATATATATACATAAATAACGCATACATACATACACATATACGCACACATACATACACATATACTGCACATACATAGATACATATATACACATATACATAAACAAACTCAAGCAAATACATACATAATTATATTCTAATACACACACGCACACACACTTATGCATATATTATTAAAGGTGGGCGCGTATATATGGTGTGACAGACCGTTATTACACATTATTAATAATATTAACAATGGTTGGGATAGGACTATTTTTATATCTGTCAGTTCTTGCTCTTATTGGTTGGAGTGTGTTGAAATGACGAGCTGCACGTGTAGGTCTAGGGGCGTCTGGTGGAAGTAAGTTTCTGTGTCGTGGGTGAACAAGCAGCTTAGATGCAAACTGTTTGAGTGTGTTGTAGTGGTGGGTTGAAAGTGCAGGTATGCTAAGGGTGGTGAGAGCTTCCTCGTACCCTGGATATGTGCCACCCGTGTGTGTGTGTGTGTGTCTGTGTGTGTGTGTGTGTGTGTGTGTGTGTGTGTGTGTGTGTGTGTGTGTGTGTTTTTTTTTTTTTTTTTTTTTTAGGAAGTTCGGGAAGGCG
>CM064550.1:11539468-11656968 GCA_032716605.1 Paralithodes platypus
AACCTATATGCAATCCCCGATCAAGGTTGAACAGTTTTCTGGGATATAGCCATCGTTTACCGTCTACCCTTGAGCTAGGGAGATGGGTAATGGTCTCAGGTTGACTAATGAAGGTCAAGCGTTTGTGAATCCTTGAAGGAGGAAATACGGGCGCTATATAAGTAACCAGACGATTATTATTATTCTGGATGGATGGGACTCGTCAGCCTTGGTCGGCAACCTTTTTAGGGGAGTAAACCTTATACAAATCTGTACTGCCACCTTAGGGTGAAGCAAGTTAGTGGATGGATTAGCCGCACACCACTAGAAAAATAGTGCTAACAAAATGCATAAAAGGCCTCGGAGCCGGACGGACCCTAAATTGAGTGGTCAATCCTGTAAGTCCTTCAGTAAACTGGCATGGGTTGTCCCTCTTACAGGGGATAAGTCCGATTAGGGGCATTTTGTGTATGGCCACCCCCATTAAGGGGAGTAAGGCGTCCGGCAATAGATAGATAGATAGACGATTATTATTAATATTATTATTAATATTTATTTTTTATTTTTATTATCATTAATATTATTATTATTATTATTATTATTATTATTATTACTTAATTTTCATTCATTGGGTACAGCAGCACTCTGCAAACAATCGTTAAAAAGTAGTGTTAATGGTTTACATATTTTACCTCTTAATTCTTTCAGAACTCTAGGAGAAAATAATAGTATCAGAGCGAGAGAGAGAGAGAGAGAGAGAGAGAGAGAGAGAGAGAGAGAGAGAGAGAGAGTGGGATAGGGCGGCTGAGAGAGAAGAGGCCCACTAGGAGGTATGTTGCCACAGATAACACAATCCCCTCTATTTTACCGCTCTCTCTCTCTCTCTCTCTCTCTCTCTCTCTCTCTCTCTCTCTCTCTCTCTCTCTAAATTTAGATCCAGTAACTCATGGCTTACAAATTTGATTGAGTTCTATAATAGACTATTAATACATAACCACTTGACTAAATCATTAGACATAATCTTCTTAGATTTCCAGAAGGCTTTCGATAAGTTACCACATGGAAAATGGTTGAATACATTGGAAATGTTAGGCATTAAAGGAAAAATGCATGCATGGATAAGAAGCTGGCTGGCAAACAGAGGTCAGAGAGTTGTGATAAATGGAGTAGTATCTAAGTGGGAGCCTGTTCATAGTGGAGTGCCTCAGGGATAGGTCCTGAGGCCACTTTTATTTCTTATATATATATATATACTGTATATATATTTTTTATATTGATGTAGAACTAAATAACACTATCTCAAAGTTCGCTGATGACACAGAGATAGGAAATTCAGTATTAACTGAAGAAGACGGAAATAAGCAGCAATCTGATTAAAATATATTAGTTGGGTGGTCAGAAAAATGGCAGATGCCATTCAATGTTTGACAAATGCCATGTCGTACAAATAGGTAATAATAATTCTCAACTTCCTTCTCAACTATGCATTTCCCATTAGAAATTGTCTCATTCTGCTGGGGGTCTTGTTTCCCATAACTAAATTTCATGCCGACCCAAGGTCGGAGTGGTAGATGGGGAGAGAGCCTTCGGCTTTGCTAGTCTTGCCTTCAACTTTGTAGAAAATTCTATGTTAGCATTAAGTCCGGACTGCCTAGTAGGGACCGCAAAGTCTGTACAGTCTGTGTATCTAACTCTCCCTCTTTCTCTCTCACCCATACAATCCTAAACCTCTTCATTTCCCTTTCAATTTTCACAGCCCCTCTACGCTAAGCCCCTTTCTTACACACACTCACACACACACACACACATATGCACTCTCTCAAATATATACAAACATTCATAGGCGCACATGCATGTGCAGTATATGAATTCATGAAAAACAAAACAATATATATAATATATATATATATATATCTATCTTAAGGATTCGAATTCTGTTTGATCCATGCATTATGGATAAGTTACCTATGTAATGAAAGTATAAAGGCATTAAAACTTTACTATAAACCATACTATAGTCAAACCAGACGTATTGGTGAACTTGGAGTACCACATGTATTCATTACTTTCATTGATTTCATTAGTTAGGCTTATTTGTAAATTAATTGGTGAGTTGGTGAAAACAAATATGAATACACTACGCCCTTCCACCATACTCAGGAACACGGCCTGTGGGTTGAACACTCTTAACCCCTTCTGTACCGCAACATCTTTTAACCTATATTCTGGCTACTATTAGACGATTTTAGTCAGTTTAAAAATGGCTCCCCAGCAATTAACAGGCTTCGAACTACCTCGCTTAACCCTTTTTACTACCACAGATCCTTCTTAAACTGCATAAAATCGTCTAAATATAGCTATAATATAATTCAAAAGACGTCGCGGTTACATAAGGGGTTAAGCAATATCTTCACAATGTTACGGTCCATTGTAAAGATTCCCAAATCGTGTTCAAGGTACCACAGAATGATTTTGTTGAAGTCTTGTGTTGAGGAAATATATAAATATATATATTTTGGAATACAATACCAAACACTCAGTATTTCTCCATATATATACAGTATATATATATATATATATATATATACATATATATAGAGAGAGAGAGAGAGAGAGAGAGGGAGAGAGAGCGAGAGGAGAGATAGAGAGAGAGAGAGAGAGAGAGAGAGAGAGAGAGAGAGAGAGAGAGAGAGAGAGAGAGAGAGAGAGAGAGAGAGAGAGAGAGGGGGGGGGGGGGGGGGCGAGAACGCGAGGAAAAGTTGGCACATATAAATATATTGCATCATAAATCGTTATATCCATCTGAAATATAACAATCCTCCGTAAAAATAAATAAACAAATAAAAAACATCCTAATATAATAACACATCCCGCCCTACAACTTGAAAAGGCACTACAATTTATAAGAAAACAAAATGCAATTGATTCCCGGATTAAAAAATAAATATAAAAAACCATAAACAAATAAATAAAAAGCCCTAGTGTCCGTGGAGTGAGCGTGTGTGTGTCTCTCTGGCAGTGTTGTTTTTGAGGCACGGGGAAACTTTTATAACCAATTTTGTGTCCACTCCTGTCTACCCCTTCTGTCTACGTGTGTCTACCCCTTCTGTCTACCTCTGTGTGTCTATCTACCCCTTCTGTCTACCTCTGTATTTCTGCCCCTTCTGCCTACCTCTGTGTGTCTACCCCTTCTGCCTACCTCTGTGTGTCTCCCCCTTCTGTCTACCTCTGTGTGTCTACCTCTGTGTGTCTACCCCTTCTGTCTACCTCTGTGTGTCTACCCCTTCTGTCTACCTCTGTGTGTCTACCCCTTCTGTCTACCTCTGTGTGTCTACCCCTTCTGTCTACCTCTGTGTGTCTACCCCTTCTGTCTACCTCTGTGTGTCTGCCCCTTCTGCCTACCTCTGTGTGTCTGCCCCTTCTGTCTACCTCTGTGTGTCTGCCCATTCTGCCTACCTCTGTGTGTCTGCCCCTTCTGCCTACCTCTGTGTGTCTAGCCCTTCTGCCTACCTCTGTGTGTCTGCCCCTTCTGCCTACCTCTGTGTGTCTACCCCTTCTGTCTACCTCTGTCTGTCTGCCCCTTCTGCCTACCTCTGTGTGTCTACCCCTTCTGTCTACCTCTGTCTGTCTGCCCCTTCTGTCTACCTCTGTGTGTCTGCCCCTTCTGTCTACCTCTGTGTGTCTGCCCCTTCTGCCTACCTCTGTGTGTCTACCCCTTCTGCCTACCTCTGTGTGTCTGCCCCTTCTGCCTACCTCTGTCTGTCTGCCCCTTCTGTCTACCTCTGTCTGTCTGCCCCTTCTGTCTACCTCTGTGTGTCTGCCCCTTCTGCCTACCTCTGTGTGTCTGCCCCTTCTGCCTACCTCTGTGTGTCTGCCCCTTCTGCCTACCTCTGTGTGTCTGCCCCTTCTGTCTACCATCTGTCTGTCTGCCCCTTCTGTCTATCCCTGAGTGTCTACCCCTTCTGCCTACCTGTGTGTCTATCTACCCCTTCTGTCTACCTGTGTGTCTACCCCTTCTGTCTACCTGTGTCTACCCCTTCTGTCTACCCCTGTGTCTACCCCTTCTGCCTACCTCTGTGTGTCTACCCCTTCTTCCTACCTCTGTGTGTCTACCCCTTCTGTCTACCTCTGTGTGTCTGCCCCTTCTGCCTACCTCTGTGTGTCTACCCCTTCTGCCTACCTCTGTGTGTCTACCCCTTCTGCCTACCTCTGTGTGTCTACCCCTTCTGTCTACCTCTGTGTGTCTGCCCCTTCTGCCTACCTGTGTGTCTCCCCCTTCTGTCTACCTCTGTCTGTCTGCCCCTTCTGCCTACCTCTGTGTGTCTAACCCTTCTGCCTACCTCTGTGTGTCTATCCCTTCTGTCTACCTGTGTGTCTACCACTTCTGCCTACCTCTGTGTGTCTACCCCTTCTGCCTACCTCTGTGTGTTTAACCCTTCTGCCTACCTCTGTGTGTCTACCCCTTCTGTCTACCTCTGTGTGTCTACCCCTTCTGGCTACCTGTGTGTCTATCTACCCCTTCTGCCTACCTCTGTGTGTCTACCCCTTCTGTCTACCTCTGTGTGTCTGCACCTTCTGCCTACCTCTGTGTGTCTACCCCTTCTGTCTACCTCTGTGTGTCTGCCCCTTCTGCCTACCTCTGTGTGTCTACCCCTTCTGTCTACCTCTGTGTGTCTACCCCTTCTGTCTACCTCTGTGTGTCTACCCCTTCTGTCTACCTCTGTGTGTCTGCCTCTTCTGCCTACCTCTGTGTGTCTGCCCCTTCTGTCTACCTCTGTGTGTCTGCCCCTTCTGTCTACCTCTGTGTGTCTACCCCTTCTGCCTACCTCTGTGTGTCTGCCCCTTCTGTCTACCTCTGTGTGTCTGCCCCTTCTGCCTACCTCTGTGTGTCTACCCCTTCTGCCTACCTCTGTGTGTCTGCCCCTTCTGCCTACCTCTGTGTGTCTACCCCTTCTGTCTACCTCTGTCTGTCTGCCCCTTCTGTCTACCTCTGTGTGTCTGCCCCTTCTGTCTACTTCTGTGTGTCTGCCCCTTCTGCCTACCTCTGTGTGTCTACCCCTTCTGCCTACCTCTGTGTGTCTGCCCCTTCTGCCTACCTCTGTCTGTCTGCCCCTTCTGTCTACCTGTCTGTCTGCCCCTTCTGTCTACCTCTGTGTGTCTGCCCCTTCTGTCTACCATCTGTCTGTCTGCCCCTTCTGTCTACCTCTGTGTGTCTAACCCTGTGTGTCTACCCCTTCTGCCTACCTCTGTGTGTCTATCTACCCCTTCTGTCTACCTGTGTGTGTCTACCCCTTCTGTCTACCTGTGTGTCTACCCCTTCTGTCTACCCCTGTGTGTCTACCCCTTCTGCCTACCTCTGTGTGTCTACCCCTTCTGCCTACCTCTGTGTGTCTACCCCTTCTGCCTACCTCTGTGTGTCTACCCCTTCTGTCTACCTCTGTGTGTCTGCCCCTTCTGCCTACCTCTGTGTGTCTCCCCCTTCTGTCTACCTCTGTCTGTCTGCCCCTTCTGCCTATCTCTGTGTGTCTACCCCTTCTGCCTACCTTTGTGTGTCTATCCCTTCTGTCTACCTCTGTGTGTCTACCCCTTCTGCCTACCTCTGTGTGTCTCCCAATTCTGTCTACCTCTGTGTGTCTACCCCTTCTGTCTACGTGTGTCTACCCCTTCTGTCTACCTCTGTGTGTCTATCTACCCCTTCTGTCTACCTCTGTGTGTCTACCCCTTCTGTCTACCTCTGTGTGTCTACCCCTTCTGTCTACCTCTGTGTGTCTACCCCTTCTGTCTACCTCTGTGTGTCTACCCCTTCTGTCTACCTCTGTGTGTCTACCCCTTCTGTCTACCTCTGTGTGTCTACCCCTTCTGTCTACCTCTGTGTATCTACCCCTTCTGTCTACCTGTGTGTCTACCCCTGTGTCTACCCCTTCTGCCTGCCTCTGTGTGTCTACCCCTTCTGCCTACCTCTGTGTGTCAATCCCTTCTGCCTACCTCTGTGTGTCTACCCCTTCTGCCTACCTCTGTCTGCCTACCTCTGTGTGTCTACCCCTTCTGTCTACCTCTGTCTGTCTGCCCCTTCTGTCTACCTCTGTGTGTCTGCCCCTTCTGTCTACCTCTGTGTGTCTGCCCCTTCTGCCTACCTCTGTGTGTCTACCCCTTCTGCCTACCTCTGTGTGTCTGCCCCTTCTGCCTACCTCTGTCTGTCTGCCCCTTCTGTCTACCTCTGTCTGTCTGCCCCTTCTGTCTACCTCTGTGTGTCTGCCCCTTCTGTCTACCTCTGTGTGTCTGCCCCTTCTGCCTACCTCTGTGTGTCTGCCCCTTCTTGCTACCTCTGTGTGTCTGCCCCTTCTGTCTACCATCTGTCTGTCTGCCCCTTCTGTCTACCTCTGTGTGTCTACCCCTTCTGTCTATCCCTGTGTGTCTACCCCTTCTGCCTACCTCTGTGTGTCTATCTACCCCTTCTGTCTACCTGTGTGTCTACCCCTTCTGTCTACCTGTGTCTACCCCTTCTGTCTACCCCTGTGTGTCTACCCCTTCTGCCTACCTCTGCGTGTCTACCCCTTCTGCCTACCTCTGTGTGTCTGCCCCTTCTGTCTACCTCTGTGTGTCTGCCCCTTCTGCCTACCTCTGTGTGTCTACCCCTTCTGCCTACCTCTGTGTGTCTACCCCTTCTGTCTACCTCTGTGTGTCTGCCCCTTCTGCCTACCTCTGTGTGTCTACCCCTTCTGCCTACCTCTGTGTGTCTCCCCCTTCTGTCTACCTCTGTCTGTCTGCCCCTTCTGCCTACCTCTGTGTGTCTACCCCTTCTGCCTACCTCTGTGTGTCTATCCCTTCTGTCTACCTGTGTGTCTACCCCTTCTGCCTACCTCTGTGTGTCTACCCCTTCTGCCTACCTCTGTGTGTTTAACCCTTCTGCCTACCTCTGTGTGTCTGCCCCTTCTGTCTACCTCTGTGTGTCTACCCCTTCTGCCTACCTCTGTGTGTTTAACCCTTCTGCCTACCTCTGTGTGTCTATCCCTTCTGTCTACCTGTGTGTCTACCCCTTCTGCCTACCTCTGCGTGTCTACCCCTTCTGCCTACCTCTGTGTGTTTAACCCTTCTGCCTACCTCTGTGTGTCTACCCCTTCTGTCTACCTCTGTGTGTCTACCCCTGCTGGCTACCTCTGTGTGTCTATCTACCCCTTCTGCCTACCTCTGTGTGTCTACCCCTTCTGTCTACCTCTGTGTGTCTGCACCTTCTGCCTACCTCTGTGTGTCTACCCCTTCTGTCTACCTCTGTGTGTCTGCCCCTTCTGCCTACCTCTGTGTGTCTACCCCTTCTGTCTACCTCTGTGTGTCTACCCCTTCTGTCTACCTCTGTGTGTCTGCCCCTTCTGCCTACCTCTGTGTGTCTCCCAATTCTGTCTACCTCTGTGTGTCTACCCCTTCTGTCTACGGTACCTCTGTGTGTCTCCCCCTTCTGTCTACCTCTGTGTGTCTGCCCCTTCTGTCTACCTCTGTGTGTCTGCCCCTTCTGCCTACCTCTGTGTGTCTGCCCCTTCTGTCTACCTCTGTGTGTCTGCCCCTTCTGCCTACCTCTGTGTGTCTACCCATTCTGCCTACCTCTGTGTGTCTGCCCCTTCTGCCTACCTCTGTGTGTCTACCCCTTCTGTCTACCTCTGTGTGTCTGCCCCTTCTGCCTACCTCTGTGTGTCTACCCCTTCTGTCTACCTCTGTCTGTCTGCCCCTTCTGTCTACCTCTGTGTGTCTGCCCCTTCTGTCTACCTGTGTGTCTGCCCCTTCTGCCTACCTCTGTGTGTCTACCCCTTCTGCCTACCTCTGTGTGTCTGCCCCTTCTGCCTACCTCTGTCTGTCTGCCCCTTCTGTCTACCTCTGTCTGTCTGCCCCTTCTGTCTACCTCTGTGTGTCTGCCCCTTCTGCCTACCTCTGTGTGTCTGCCCCTTCTGCCTACCTCTGTGTGTCTGCCCCTTCTGTCTACCATCTGTCTGTCTGCCCCTTCTGTCTACCTCTGTGTGTCTACCCCTTCTGTCTACCTCTGTCTGTCTGCCCCTTCTGTCTACCTCTGTTTGTCTACCCCTTCTGTCTACCCCTGTGTGTCTACCCCTTCTGCCTACCTCTGTGTGTCTATCTACCCCTTCTGTCTACCTGTGTGTCTACCCCTTCTGTCTACCTGTGTGTCTACCCCTTCTTTCTACCCCTGTGTGTCTACCCCTTCTGCCTACCTCTGTGTGTCTACCCCTTCTGCCTACCTCTGTGTGTCTACCCCTTCTGCCTACCTGTGTGTGTCTACCCCTTCTGTCTACCTCTGTGTGTCTGCCCCTTCTGCCTACCTCTGTGTGTCTCCCCCTTCTGTCTACCTCTGTCTGTCTGCCCCTTCTGCCTATCTCTGTGTGTCTACCCCTTCTGTCTACCTCTGTGTGTCTGCCCCTTCTGTCTACCTCTGTGTGTCTACCCCTTCTGCCTACCTCTGTGTGTCTACCCCTTCTGCCTACCTCTGTGTGTCTACCCCTTCTGTCTACCTCTGTGTGTCTGTCTACCTCTGTGTGTCTACCCCTTCAGCCTACCTCTGTGTGTTTAACCTTTCTGCCTACCTCTGTGTGTCTACCCCTTCTGTCTACCTCTGTGTGTCTCCCCCTTCTGTCTACCTCTGTGTGTCTGTCTACCTCTGTGTGTCTACCCCTTCTGTCTACCTCTGTGTGTCTCCCCCTTCTGTCTACCTCTATGTGTCTACCCCTTCTGTCTACCTCTGTGTGTCTACCCCTTCTGTCTACCTCTGTGTGTCTACCCCTTCTGCCTACCTCTGTGTGTCTATCTACCCCTTCTGTCTACCTCTGTGTGTTTATCTACCCCTTCTGTCTACCTCTGTGTGTCTGCCCCTTCTGCCTACCTCTGTGTGTCTACCCCTTCTGCCTACCTCTGTGTGTCTGCCCCTTCAGTCTACCTCTGTGTGTCTGCCCCTTCTGTCTGCCCCTTCTGTCTACCTCTGTGTGTCTACCCCTTCTGCCTACCTCTGTGTGTCTGCCCCTTCTGCCTACCTCTGTGTGTCTGCCCCTTCTGTCTACCTCTGTGTGTCTACTCCTTCTGTCTACCTCTGTGTCTACCCCTTCTGTCTACCTCTGTGTGTCTACCCCTTCTGTCTACCTCTGTGTGTCTACCCCTTATCTCTATCTCTGTGTGTCTACCCCTTCTGCCTACCTCTGTGTGTCTACCCCTTCTGCCTACCTCTGTGTGTCTACCCCTTCTGTCTACCTCTGTGTGTCTGCCCCTTCTGTCTACCTCTGTGTGTCTACCCCTTCTGCCTACCTCTGTGTGTCTATCCCTTCTGCCTACCTCTGTGTGTCTGCCCCTTCTGTCTACCTCTGTGTGTCTACCCCTTCTGTCTACCTCTGTGTGTCTACCCCTTCTGCCTACCTCTGTGTGTCTACCCCTTCTGTCTACCTCTGTGTGTCTATCTACCTCTGTGTGTCTCCCCCTTCTGTCTACCTCTGTGTCTACCCCTTCTGTCTACCTCTGTGTGTCTACCCCTTCTGCCTACCTCTGTGTGTCTACCCCTTCTGTCTACCTCTGTGTGTCTGCCCCTTCTGTCTACCTCTGTGTGTCTATCTACCCCTTCTGTCTACCTCCCCCCTTCTGTCTACCTCTGTGTGTCTACCCCTTCTGCCTACCTCTGTCTGTCTCCCCCTTCTGCCAACCTCTGTGTGTCTATCTACCCCCTCTGTCTACCTCTGTGTGTCTACCCCTTCTGTCTACGTCTGTGTGTCTACCCCTTCTGCCTACCTCTGTGTGTCTATCTACCCCTTCTGCCTACCTCTGTGGTCTACCTCTTCTGTCTACCTCTGTGTCTACCCCTTCTGCCTACCTCTGTGTGTCTATCTACCCCTTCTGCCTACCTGTGTGTGGATATCTACCCCTTCTTCCTACCTCTGTGTGTCTCCCCCTTCTGTCTACCTCTGTGTGTCTATCTACCCCTTCTGCCTACCTCTGTGTGTCTATCTACCCCTTCTGCCTACCTCTGTGTGTCTCCCCTTCTATCTACCTCTGTGTGTCTATCTACCCCTTCTGTCTACCTCTGTGTGTCTCCCCCTTCTATCTACCTCTGTGTGTCTATCTACCCCTTCTGCCTACCTGTGTGTCTCCCCCTTCTGTCTACCTCTGTGTGTCTACCCCTTCTGCCTACCTCTGTGTGTCTATCTACCCCTTCTGTCTACCTCTGTGTGTCTATCTACACCTTCTGCCTACCTCTGTGTATCTCTCCCTTCTGTCTACCTCTGTGTGTCTATCTACCCCTTCTGTCTACCTCTGTGTCTATCTACCCCTTCTGTCTACCTCTGTGTGTCTATCTACCCCTTCTGCCTACCTGTGTGTTTATCTACCCCTTCTGCCTACCTCTGTGTGTCTATCTACCCCTTCTGCCTACCTCTGTGTGTCTATCTACCCCTTCTGCCTACCTCTGTGTGTCTCCCCCTTCTATCTACCTCTGTGTGTCTATCTACCCCTTCTGCCTACCTCTGTGTGTCTCCCCCTTCTGTCTACCTCTGTGTGTCTACCCCTTCTGTCTACCTCTGTGTCTATCTACCCCTTCTGCCTACCTCTGTGTGTCTCCCCCTTCTGTCTACCTCTGTGTGTCTATCTACCCCTTATGTCTACCTCTGTGTCTATCTACCCCTTCTGTCTACCTCTGTGTGTCTATCTACCCCTTCTGTCTACCTCTGTGTGTCTATCTACCCCTTCTGCCTACCTCTGTGTATCTCCCCCTTCTATCTACCTCTGTGTGTCTATCTACCCCTTCTGCCTACCTGTGTGTCTACCCCTTCTGTCTACCTCTGTGTGTCTATCTACCCCTTCTGCCTACCTCTGTGTGTCTATCTACCCCTTCTGTCTACCTCTGTGTGTCTCCCCCTTCTATCTACCTCTGTGTGTCTATCTACCCCTTCTGTTTACCTCTGTGTGTCTACCCCTTCTGCCTACCTCTGTGTGTCTACCCCTTCTGTCTACCTCTGTGTGTCTACCCCTTCTGTCTACCTCTGTGTGTCTACTACCCCTTCTGTCTACCTCTGTGTGGCTACCCCTTCTGTCTACCTCTGTGTGTCTACTGGTACCCTAAACTGTGAACCTCTACCCCTGCCTCACTTACTGTACAATCGGCCAAATAAGTGATGTCTTGCCACCAATTCTATTTTGATCAATAATTGGTATTAGCAATATATAAACATGATTTCTCATTTCGAATGAGATACCGGGTATACAAATATGTACTTACACCCTATTCAACATCTTACAAACATTAATACCGTACAGAGCGATCCATATGTGATGACAGCTGAGACATGACTTATTAGCGCTACCGCACTTCTGCCCCCGCCCCCTGAATAATAATGCCTGCCCCTGCCTGTATGTGCCTACTGGTACCCCCTGCCTCACTTTATGTACTTGTGCCTACCCCTGCCTACTGCCTACCCTTATATATCTGTATCTATTGGTACCCTCTGCCTCTTTTCATGTACTTCTGCCTACCGCTGTCTACTGCCTACCCTTACCTCTCTCTGTCGACTTGTACCCCCTGCTTCACTTTATGTACTTCTGCCTACCCCTGACTACTGCCTACCCTTACCTCTCTCTGTCGACTTGTAACCCCTGCTTCACTTTATGTACTTCTGCCTACCCCTGCCTACTGCCTACCCTTACCTCTCTCTGTCGACTTGTACCCCCTGCTTCACTTTATGTACTTCTGCCTACCCCTGACTACTGCCTACCCTTACCTCTCTCTGTCGACTTGTACCCCCTGCTTCACTTTATGTACTTCTGCCTACCCCTGACTACTGCCTACCCTTACCTCTCTCTGTCGACTTGTACCCCCTGCTTCACTTTATGTACTTCTGCCTACCCCTGCCTACTGCCTACCCTTACCTCTCTCTGTCGACTTGTACCCCCTGCTTCACTTTATGTACTTCTGCCTACCCCTGACTACTGCCTACCCTTACCTCTCTCTGTCGACTTGTACCCCCTGCTTCACTTTATGTACTTCTGCCTACCCCTGACTACTGCCTACCCTTACCTCTCTCTGTCGACTTGTACCCCCTGCTTCACTTTATGTACTTCTGACTACCCGTCTACTGCCTACCCTTACCTCTCTGTATTTACTGGCACCCTCTGCCTCCCTTTATGTACTTCTGCCTACCCCTGTTTCATTATTATGTTGTATCAAATACTATCGATTATACACATTGTACACATAGCAGTAACATGTAATTTAGAACACCAGCTTCTTCTTGGAGACCCACAGACATCTCTTAATTAAAAGTCAATCTGGCGATGTAAAGTTTTTGTCACAATTTTAACTTTGTTCACAATATCTGGCTAACATTAGACGATTTTACTCAACACTGGAATGCCCTTTTGGAATTGAAAGGGTAATATCAATCTCAAATTTGCCCACTGCCTCACGCAATCCTTTCCTTATCAAAATTAACTAATGATAGCTAGAATATAAGGAAGAAAAGCACCATCGTATACTGAAACTATTAAGAGTCAGCAAGTCGAACGAAAGTCACACAAGAAAGATTTAATTTCTTCCAGATCGAATTCCAATAACAGGAAGAGAATCATCTGAATCCAATATTAATTTCAGTCATTTATTCTCCCTAACTATATACCTCAGTTCAAACAAGGGGCATCAGGACATCTCGGCCGCTGGGAGATATCGACCCAAGTGAACCTCCACCTACCAGTAAATAGGAACCTAGGTGTTAGTGAATATTTGTGACGTCCCATCCAAGGAGATAAGAGTGACAACCTGGTTAATATGTGGTAGACCCTGTGTACCAGGCTGGGTAAATCACCTACAGCAGGGTACAGATCCCATCCGAGGAGATAAGAGTGATAACCTGATTAATATGTGGTAGACCCTGTGTACCAGGCTGGGTAACTCACTTACAGCAGGGTACAGATCCCATCCGAGGAGATAAGAGTGACAACCTGGTTAATATGTGGTAGACCCTGTGTACCAGGCTGGGTAACTCACCTACAGCAGGGTACAGATCCCATCCGGGGAGATAAGAGTGACAACCTGGTTAATATGTGGTAGACCCTGTGTACCAGGCTGGGTAACTCACCCACAACAGGGTACAGAGGACAAAAATAGGGAAATGAATGCCTCAGTAAAGTGCAACATTATTCATCAATACTAAATGTTCGAAACTTTCCAACTCTAGCTCTTCCCAAGCTTTCTGGCATTTAGCCAAAAACCTCTCCAACAATTTTACTTCCTCCTCTTTTCTGCTCCGATGGCACCACCGTCACGGCTTCCTCTTACAAAGCTGAACTCTTCGCTCAAACCTTCGCTAAAATCTCCATCTTGGATAATTTTGGTGCTATTCCTCCCTCTTCACCCCCATCTCATTTACTTATATTTATTATCATAATCTCTTCTAAGGATGTACTTTGTGCCCTATTTGGGCTTAATGCTAAGAAGGCGTACGGACCGGATGATGTTCCTCCTGTTGCACTAAAAAACTGTTCTCCCCACGACTCCCTGCTTAGGTAAATGGCAAACTCCTTCGTTTCTATCTTTCCTAGTCTTCCCTTCTTGCTGGAAGTATGCTCTCATTCAACCTGTCCCAAAGAAGGATGACCGCTCTCAACCCTCCAACTATCGTCCAATTGCTCTCATATCTTGCATCTCTAATGTTTTTTAAACTGTTTTAAATTCGAAATTTCTTAAGCATTTGTATTCCCATAGTATACTTTCAGTAGGGTTTCCTTAGGGGCGCTCTACTAGTGATCTTCTATCTTATCTTAGTCATTCTTGGTCATGCTCGTTTCCGGGACTCCGGTGAGGCCTATTATATTGTGCTAGACACATCGAAAGCCTTCAATAGAATCTGGCAAAAATTTCTAATTTCTAAACTACCCCTCCTTCGGTGTCTCTCCCTCTATCTGTGCCTTTATCTCTAATTTCCTTTCTGGCCGTTCCATAGCAGTGGTTGTGGATGGTCATCACTTACTTCCTCAACCTATCAACTTTGGTGTTCATCAGGATTCTGTCCTGTCTCCAGTCCTCTTTCAAATATTATTTAATTATCTTCTTAATTGCACCTCTAGTCTTATTCATTCCTATGCTGATGACTCTACCTTACACTATTCAACAAGTTTTCCACAACAACCCACCATGCAATTACTTCAAAACTCACAATCTTCTGATTTATCAACTAATCTGATCTATCTGTCCCGATTGGGACAGAGAATATCTTGTTGCTTTCAATGCTTCCAAAACCCAATCTCTCCATTTATCTACCCGTCATGATCTTCCACACGACTTTCCCTTATTCTTCAAGAATGCACAAATCAACCCTTCATCTTTTCTCAGTATTCTTGTTTATTTTTCTTGACCTTTCATAGAAAGATCATATTATCACTCTTGCTAAAACAGCTTCTCAGAATTTATATGTGCTCAACCATCTCAGTGGGCTCTTCACCCCTGCACAGCTTCTTGCTCAATTTAGGGGCACATTGCGCCCATTATAATATTATCTAGTATTGTTCGTATGTGTGGGGAGGTTCCACCCATACCACACTTCTCGAAAGGGTGAAATCAAAGGTATTTTGTCTCATCAACACACTTCCTCTTACTAATTATCTACTATCTCTTTCTACACACTGCAATGTTGCATCTCTCTCACTCTTCTACCGCTATTACAATAATCAATGTTCTCCAGACCTTTCTCAGTGAATGCCTAATCCCCTTAGGAAGAGTGGGGGGGCCCCACCTTTCAACACACTCCCACCTCTATTTTGATCAACTCTTTAATTTTGATCAACCCACGAGTGAACCAATTTTCCCAGCCATTCTTCTACTCATATATTAAGCTTTGGAAATATTTCCCTCACTCTGTCTTTCCCTCATCCTATGAATTTAACTGCTTCAAGCTCAGTGTGTCCAGACATTTGGACTCTAACGTACCTTGAATTTCGCTCTCTGTCTCTCTTTCAACTTTGAGGGAGACACTTGTTACAGGCACTTTTTCCTTTTGTTTCATTCATACACATAGGCAAAAATAATGAATAAATAACTAAAACTAGAGAAAAACCCCAACATCTACCTTTACTCTTATGACCACGATAAAGTAATGTAGGGGTAACATTTTTAGTTTGTTAAAGTATTCAAGCTTCCCCATTCGCAGGAGACACACGTATATCAACGAATGAGAGGAAGGGCACGCCTCACCCTCATTCAGAACACCAGGATAAAAGAAGAACTCGGCCCGACCAAATAACCTTGCGTGTCCTATATGATCATTATGTAGAAGTAGTAGCAAATTACCTTATGTGTCCTATATGATCATTATGTAGTAGTACCAAATTACCTTACGTGTCCTATATGATAATTATGTAGAAGTAGTAGCAAATTACCTTATGTGTCTTATATGATCATTATGTAGAAGTAGTACCAAATTACCTTACGTGTCCTATATGATAATTAGGTAGAAGTAGTAACAAATTACCTTGCGTGTCCTAAATCATAATTAGGTAGAAGTAGTACCAAATTACCTTACGTGTTCTATATGATATGTAGAAGTAGTAACAAATTACCTTACGTGTCCTATATCATAATTATGTAGAAGTAGTACCAAATTACCTTACGTGTCCTATATCATAATTAGGTAGAAGTAGTACCAAATTACCTTACGTGTCCTATATGATAATTAGGTAGAAATAGTGCCTTTTACTTTACTTGTCATTTATAAATAATATCGTCTAAAGATAGTAAGCAAAATATGAACAAGCATCTTGAATGCGTTAATACTCAAAGCCTGAATAAGGAGCTTCGAATGTTTATGAAAACACAATTTTCAAGAAGTTCGAAAACTAAACAGGAATATTCATACAGCTGAGAAAAGCTACATAACTAATATATACACGATAAACCTACTAAATGAAAAGATGGGTTGCAAAATAGTATACAAATATAATTATACTCCACGAGTAAAAAATTAATGCAATTGAAAAATGTTGTCATAATATTATACAGTATATATATATATATATATATATATATATATATATATAATATCTGTTCTCACTCGAGAAAGACAGATAAATGTATATCATCAAAAATATATAATAGAATAATGAAATACAAACCTCGTGAACACAATTACTTAATGAAGGACAATTTGTTTATGATATAGAGCATATATGACTATTGTTTTAATATACGAAACTGGAGATATATTTGTTTATCCATAGGAATGGAAAATACTTGTATAATACAAAAATAGGAATTAGAATTATGAGGCACAAACTTGGCAATACCTGTGCATATAATTAGGAAAGGACAAGACATTGCATAATATCGACATTGTAAAAAAAAGTAATGGCAGAATAAACACAAACCTCGCGGTACATTTCTTATAGTTAGCAAAACAGGAAATGCATAATATCAACAACAAAAAACAATTCAATTATGAAATACAAACCAGGCAATTTTCTGTAAATATTTAGGAAAGAAAGAGAGATGCATGCTATTGAATATTTACAAGAGCATAAGTAATTCCAGGCCTCGCGATGCAGACAGGAAACATACATAATGTTGACCACTTAAACTAGAATATTAAGGGGGGTCACCGGCTCTTTTTTTATCTTTCTCTCCTTTTCTCTCTTTCCCTGGCTTGTATCCATTCGGCCCCATTCAGCCAACTGTTTTAAAGTATATCCCCATCCAGGTGTAGATTTTTCCTGGCGAGCAATAGCGAGCCAGCATTGTATAGAGAAATGCGGCTTCGCCGGAGACATTGTTCTATCGAAAAATGTACAAATTTACCTTGCTGTCAAAACAAAAATATAAATATGCTGGTTCGCTACCGCTCGCCAGGAAAATATTGACAGCTGGATGGGGATAAACGTCTTTAAACAGTAGGATGAATGGGGCCGAATGGATACAAGCCAAAGAGAGAGGGAGGGAAAGATACAAAAAAAGCCAGTGTCCCCCCTTAAACTAGAATATTAACCCTCTCCGACATACGACGCGATGTTGAGCCTATTGGGGATACTTTAAAGCCTTTGTTACCATCAGGGGTATTTAGAAACATTTAGTTTAGTTACTTCAACCTCTGCAGTTGTCTTTGAGTTAGCTGTGGGCAGAAAACTAATTTTGGAGAGGTAATTATAAGAGTACAAAGGAAATCAGAGGAGTGAGAGAACTCTCATTCTTATTGCTAATCTGGCAACCTCTGCGTCATAAATGCGTGAAAGGGTTAAACTACAGAGCCGGCGGTCAAAGAGTTGTTGTACTCTTATCAGGTGGTGATGTACTGCTGAATACATTACATTTACATAATACATACTGGTAGTGGGTACATGGTAGCGAGAGAGAGAGAGAGTGAAAGTGTGTGAAATAGAGATAGAGAGAGAGTGAGAGTGAGAATAAGAGAGAGAGAGTGTGTGTGTGTGTGTAACAGAGATCATGTGTGTGAGCGTGTGTGTGTGAGGGAGAGAGAGAAAGAAACAATATGTGTGAGTGTGCACGTGTGTGTGTGTGAGAGACAGTGACAGAGACCATATGTGTGTGTGTGTGTGTGTGTGTGAGAGAGAGCGAGAGCGAGAAAGCATGACATATTTGGTACTCACATTATTTGCCTCTTCCTGCACAATCTGAAAAAAAAAATATTATATTAACATTAATTTATGCTATACTGAAGCGTTCATAAACAAACCTGATATCCAACCAATATTACTGTAGTATATTTATAGTTTTTTAATTATAAGTAGGTCAGAAATCTTGACTCCTATTCTCTGGAACTCAAAAAAGGACTATAGCAAATGGGCTGTACAGTTCCACATCTATTCTCTGGCTCTTCACTCTTTCCAAATGGTCGAAATATTAGCTCTATTAAGCCGCTGTCACACGAGCGCTTTTTCCGTCAATTTTCCATGAGCGAGTTTGTTCTCGTATTATTTCGGAACTTTTTCGCACGGGTATCGGTAACTAGACTGAAGGTGGATTATGTTAGGCGGCTGAATTCTGATAAAGTGTAAATTTTTAAGCTTCCAGACCATAATTGCCCGTAAAAATTGCTCAAAAAAAGGTTCGTGTGCTTCTGGCTTTATACTAGTTTTTTATTAAGGGGGTGACCTGCTTTTTGTTATTTCTGTCCTTTTCTCTCTTTGTCTGGCTTGTATCCATTCGGCCCCATTCAGCCAACTATTTTAAGACGTTTATCCCCATCTAGGTGTCGATTTCTTCCTGGCGAGCGATAGCGAGCCAGCATTATATGAAGAAATCCGGCTTCGCCGGAGACATTTTTCTATCGAAAAATGTACAAATTTAGCCTGCTGTCAAAAAAAAAAAAAAAAAAAATGCTGGCTCGCTACCGCTCACCAGTAAAAAATTGACACCTGGATGGGGATAAACGTCTTAAAACAGTAGGCTGAATGGGGCCAAATGGATACAAGCCAGAGAAAGATAGAAAAGGACAGAACAAAACCAGGTGACCCCCCTTAAGTTATAGAGGTTATTGGTCAAGTGTTTGGCCTAATTATAACATGGAATCAATACTCTTATTTGTTTCCAGCTGAGGGTAAATCGAATCCCTTAGTCGCTGATTTCTCGATACTTAGTGGAAAAATATGAAACTACTATGGCTGTGTGTCGTAATAATGCCAAGTTTTCATTATTAACCCCTTCAGACTCATATGACGCAGAGGTTGCCAGATTAGCAATAAGAAATAGAGTTATCTCACTCTTATAATTACCTCTCCAAAATTAGTTTTCTGCCCACAGCTAACTCAAAGACAACTGCAGAGGTTGAAGTAACTAAACTAAAGGTTTCTAAATACCCCTGATGGTAACAAAGGCTTTAAAGTATCCCTAATCGGCTCAAAATCGCGTTATATGTCAGAGAGGGTTAACACCATATTTCGCTACAAAATCTACCTATTATAGCTGAGTAACCAAGATAGAAACATGACAATACACCCTCAGCTGGAAACAATAGACTCTAGCGTATCAGTCGTTTATATTTGTCTTACAGAAGTGTAGATATCATTTTAATTAATACAAAAATAAACAGTCACAAAAATATATAATATTATCGTGAACAAACTGAACATTATAATTAAAGGGTAGTAGTTGAATAATCCAATGTAGTAGCATTACAGTAATATTAAGGGGAGGTATTTAGTTTGTTCCCTACGTTTTCATCAAGCTTAAAATTACACCCCCTAGACCCCCTTTCAAGATAAATTTGTACATTTTTCGGTAGAAAATGTCCCGGCCGGAGGCCGGTTGCTCTTAAATTACAGGCTCGCTATCGCTCGCCAGGAAAAAATCGACACCTTAATGGCACGAAAGATCTTAAAATTGACAGAAATGGGGCAAAATATCTTAAAATGTCAAAACTACTAGGGCGAACGTCTTAAAATCTCAAAAGCAATGGGGCTAAACATGAGGGAGAAAGAGGTTCAGAAAAAAATCCTCCAGGTGGAAATCTCTCCTTAATTATGTGCTTACTCCATACACATTCACGTACATGACAAAAACTACGAAGTTCTTTAAGGGAACCCAACTCGCTTTTTTTCTCTTTCTCTCCCTCGTATCCATTCGGCCCCATTCAGCCTACTGTTTTAAGACGTTTACCCCCATCCAGGTGTCATTATTTTCCTGGCGAGCGGTAGCGAGCCACCATATATATATTTTTGTTTTACAGTAAGCTAAAGTGTACATTTTTCCATAGAAGAATGTCTCCAGCGAAGCCGGATTTCTCCATACAATGCTGACTCGCTATCGCTCGCCAGACAGAAATCGACACCCTGGATGGGGATAAAAGTCTTAAAACTGTTGGCTGAATGGGGCCGAATGGATACAAGCCAGAGAAAGAGAGAAAAGGAGAGAAAGATAAAAAAAAAAAAAAAAAAAATTACCCCCCCCCCCCCTTAACATGACACACACACTTTCTAATTCATTGAAGCTTTAACCTTTACATTCTAAATATACTCTGAACCAGCCAGTCTGATATTGGTCATGTAGCCTACTCCGGTTAGTTAAGGGGGGGTCACCGGCTTTGTTTAGCTTGCTCTCCTTTTCTCTCTTTCCTTGGCTTGTATCTATTCGGCCCCATTCAGCCAACTGTTTTAAGACGTTTATCCCCATCCAGGTGTAGATTTCTTCCTGGCGAGCGATAGCGAGCCAGCATTGAATGGAGAAATCCGGCTTCGCCGGAGAAATTTTCTATCGAAAAATGTACAAATTTAGCTTGCTGTCAAAACAAAAATATATATATGCTGGCTCGCTACCGCTCGCCAGGAAAACATTGACACCTTGAGGGGGGTAAACATCTTAAAACAGTAGGCTGAATGGGGCCGAATGGATAAAAGCCAAAGAGAGAGGGAGAGAAAGAGGAAAAAAAACGAGGTGGGCTCCCTTAATGTAACATGTAATGGGGATGTGTACTGCTAAAGATGCTGTAAAAAGAGTGGCCATCTTTGTCTGTGGCGGCCATTTTGTTGCTCAATTATCAAAGTAACTATACTCGGTTTCATTTCATCTGGCGGTAAATTTCCCAAAGTTCCCATCAACATTGCTGTTATTTTGCAGATTGTGTAGTGAAATTGGGTGTTAATTATATATACTTGGTCTTAAGGGGAGGTGTTTAGTTGATTCCCTAGACTTCCATCAAGCTTAAAATTACTCCCCCTTGATCCCCTTTCAAGATAAATTTTTACATTTTTCGGTAGAAAAATTTCCCGGCCGAAGGCCGGTTCTCCTTAAATTACAGGCTCGCTATCGCTCGCCAGGAAAAAATGGACACCTAAATGGCACGAATGGTCTTAAAATTGACAGAAATGGGGCGAGGGTTCTTAAAATCGCCAAACTAATGGGGCAAGCGTCTTTAAATCTCACAAGCAATGGGGCTAAACATGAGGGAGAAAGAGGTTCAGAAAAAAATCCTCCAGGTGGAAATCTCCCCTTAATGTGGTGCAGAGATATAGTGGTTTGTTAGAAGATTTTATTCAGCTTAGGAAGGACTTTTAGCAATAATGAGCCTTGAAACTACCTCAACCAACCCTTTTAGGCTACCCCCAAATCCTTCCTAAGCTGCACAATATCGTCTTACTCTATAGCAAGCACACACAATATAACTCACGTCGCTGGTACTCAAAGGGTTAAGTATCGACAAATTAGCTGCTAAGGTATTCAATGTAGCGTCGGATGCTATGAAACGGAGTATTTGTATTCTTTACAGTAAACAATTACAAGCAATTTGATCAAGAATGGTATCCTAAATCGAAGTCTTCAAAAATATCACATTTAACACTATATTAAAGGGAGGTTTCCACTTGGGGGATTTTTTTTTCGAACTTCCTTCTCCCTCATGTTTATCCCCATTGCTTTTGAGATTTTAAGACGTTTGCCCCATTAGTTTGGCGATTTTAATCACTTTAGCCCCATTTCTGTCAATTTTAAGACCTTTCGTGCCATTTAGGTGACGATTTTTTCCTGGCGAGCGATAGCGAGCCTGTAACTTATGAGGAATTGGCCTTCGGCCGGGACATTTTTCTACCGAAAAATGTACATATTTATCTTGAAAGGGGGTCTAGGGGATGTAATTTTAAGCTCGATGGAGGTCTAAGCAACACACTAGAAACCTCCCCTTAACTTGGGTGAACAAGACTAGATTACATAATAATTTCAATAATTTCCATGACTGAATCAAGAGATCGGCTTCTTAGTCCATCTCGAACTTTGATAAGCTCGGGAAGCACTATGTTCCTGGTGAGAGATTATCAAAGTTCCTTCACAAATGGAGTAAAATCATTCTATGGTAGCCAGACTATGGGCAGGAAAGGCCTCATTATTATTCAGGAGGAGCTAAGATGGAGTTACACTGGTTAGTTTACAACCTAGACAATTTGACCGGCAGATTAACAAATATTTGATGGACACAATGGGCATTAACATTTAAGTAATATTCAAGAAGACACTCTCGGCGCCATTACTGAATATTTTCAGCTCAAACTTTCAGAATACACATCTATATAAATATATTACACAACAATACTGTGGTAGAAACTTTTCAAAACTATGATTTTATGTTTTATCTTGGATATATATATATATATACCGGGTATATATATATATATTTTTTTTTTTTTTTTTTTTTTTTTTTTTTGTCTTCTATATTCCAACTACTCCCTCTCGGGCATAGGCTGAGAGCCTGCACACTCAACCGCTGAACACGGTGAGGCCTGTGAGGTCTTCTTCCAGTCTAGGGAGTGAGACATGCAAAGCACCCCGGCTCGAAGCAACTCTCTGAAGCTGCTCCGCCTCCACGCTTAACCGTCTCATTCCCCAGACTCGGACCCTCACTCTCAGAATGCCACCTATTGAGCAATTAACTCACTAGGCATTGCCCCCCTGTAGCATATTTTGAATATGGGAATATTCATACAATGCTATTTAATCAGGAAACAATGAGGGTATTTTTTTGGCATTTCGGTGTGATGTGGTAATGCACTGAAACTAGGTACAGCATAAAAATTCCATCCCAATAATATCTTCCCATTGACGTATTGGGATTCGAACCCGGGTCCATTGGATTACCAGTCCAGTGGCAAGACCACACTGCCACAACCTATATATATATATATATATATATATATATATATATATATATATATATATATATATTTAATTTAGCTTTAGTAATCAATAGCATAATCAGTAATACCACCACATAAAATACCAATATTACACTAATAGCCAGTTATAATTACAGTAGCCTGGCAGTTCCATAAGTAAAATTGTACATGGCAATTATGTATGTTGACTGTGGGGCGTGGAGTGGCAGGGGAAATTTAATAATGAAGGGCTTTATACGTAAATTGTATGCAGTAAAAGCTGGTACACATTTTGTTGAACATTTCTGACATTGCAATAAAATACTTTGAGACATTCCCGTTAAGGGGGCCTACCTCACTTTTTTATATTTCTCTCCCTCTCTCTTTGGCTTGTATCCATTCGGCCCCATTCAGCCTACTGTTTTAAGACGTTTACCCCCATCCAGGTGTCAATATTTTCCTGGCGAGCGGTAGCGAGCCAGCATATATATATATATATATATATATGTGTTTTTACACCAAGCTAAATTTGTACATTTTTCGATAGAAAAATTTCTCCGGCGAAGCCGGATTTCTCCATACTATGCTGGGAAGAAATCAACACCTGGATGGGGATAAACGTCTTAAAACAGTTGGCTGAATGGGGGCCAAATGGATACAAGTCAGAGAAAGAGAGGAAAGGAGAAAGGTACAAAAAAACAGGTGACCCCCTTAAACACATGCCCGAATCAGTGTTGCCCTTCATTCAATATTCACTGTCTCAAAGCTATCATAGTGTACCAGGTACTGCTAGCGCTCGCCAGAGAATAATCAGCACCGGAATGGGACAAAGCGTATTATAATCTCCGAACTAAAGGAGCGAAACCGATAAGGATACCCCGAGCACCATATACAGTTATGGGGAGGTATTTAGTTTGTTCCCTAGACCTCCATCAAGCTTAAAATTACACCCCCTCGAGTCCCTTTCAAGATAAATTTGTACATTTTTCGGTAGAAAAATGTCCCGGCCGAAGGCCGGTTCCTCTTAAATTACAGGCTCGCTATCGCTCGCCAGGATAAAATCGACACCTGAATTGCACGAAAGGTCTTAATATGGGGTAAAAGTTCTTAAAATCGCTAAACTAATGGGGCAAACGTTTTATAATATTAAAAGCAATGGGGGCTAAACATGAGGGAGAAAGGGGTCAAGAAAAAAATCCCTCAAGTGGAGATCTCCCCTTAACTCATTAATCCCCCCCCCCCCCTCCAAAAAAAATAAAAATAAAAAAAATAAAAATAAATAAATAAATAAAACTACTTTACAATTCAATAAGTTCCAGCCCTTGTCCTCCTCCACTCCTCAAAAGGTCCATAAATGTCCTTACTACCATAATTCACAAAGGTCTCTGTCTTCCACATATCCACCCCTCCACATGATAATACAACTCCATCACTCCATCCATCAATAAGAATCCATCTCTGCACAAGCCAATAAGGTCCAGCCACTCTCATCCACAAGTCCAACAAACCCAACATTTCAGAACCCTACACAACCCACAAGCCATTACCGATACCTCCACCAAATAAACCATTCCCCCACAAATAAAAAACAAAAGTCCAGCACCCTTCCTTCAGAAGTCCATAAACGTTCCTCTATTCCACAAGTCCATAAAGTCCCACCACCTACAAGTCCATAAAGTCCACTCTATAAATCCACAAAAGTTTCCCAATTCCACAAGTCCATAAAGTCCACTCAAGTCCACAAAAATTCCAAAGTCCACTCTATAAATCCACAAAAGTTCCTCTATTCCACAAGTCCATAAAGTCCACTCAAGTCCACAAAAGTTTCTCTATTCCACAAGTCCATAAAGTCCACTCAAGTCCACAAAAGTTCCTCTATTCCACAAGTCCATAAAGTTCACTCAAGTCCACAAAAGTTCCTCTATTCCACAAGTCCATAAAGTCCACTCAAGTCCACAAAAGTTCCTCTATTCCACAAGTCCATAAAGTCCACTCAAGTCCACAAAAGTCCTCTATTCCACAAGTCCATAAAGTCCACTCAAGTCCACAAAAGTTCCTCTATTCCACAAGTCCATAAAGTCCACTCAAGTCCACAAAAGTTCCTCTATTCCACAAGTCCATAAAGTCCACTCAAGTCCACAAAAGTTCCTCTATTCCACAAGTCCATAAAGTCCCACCACCCACAATTTAAGGGGGGTCACCGTTTTTTTTTTTATCTTTCTCTCCGTTTCTCTCTTTCTCTGGCTTGTATCCATTCTTCCCCATTCAGCCAACTGTTTTAAGACGTTTATCCCCATCCAGGTGTCGATTTCTTCCTGGCGAGCGATAGCGAGCCAGCATTGTATGGAGAAATCAGGCTTTGCCGGAGACATTTTTCTATAGAAAAATTTACAAATTTAACTTGCTGTCAAAACAAAAATATATATATGCTGGCTCGCTACCGCTCGCCAGGAAAATATTGACACCTGGATGTGGATAAACGTCTTAAACCAGTAGGCTGAATGGGGCCAAATGGATACAAGCCAAAGAGAAAAAAAAGCGAGGTGGGGTGCCTTAAATACGAGGGTGGTGGTGGTGAGGGTGGTGGTGGTGCCATAACAAAATCCGGGAGAGAGGGGGCCACAATTGACCCTCGTAAAAAAAAAAACATCAGGGGGCGTGGGGAGCGTCGAGCCCTTATATAACCCCCCCCCACACACGAGATATTTAACCCCTTCTGTACCGGCGTCGTCTTTTCTATTTGATCCTAGCTATATTTAGACTACTTTATGAAGCTTAGGAAGGGCATATGGTCGCTAAAGAGATGAATTGATATAGTCTGTAGCCTTTTAATTGGTAATGGTCCTTCCTAAGCTGAATGAAACTGTCTAATAGGTGCCAAAATATAATAAAAAGGATGTCACCGGTACTGAATGGGTTAAGGGGAGGTTTTTAGTTGATTCCCTAGACTTCCATCAAGCTTAAAATTACTCCCCCTTTCAAGATAAATTTGTACAATTTTCGGTAGAAAAATTTCCCGGCCGATGGCCGGTTCCCCTTAAATTACAGGCTCGCTATCGCTCGCCAGGAGAAAAATCGACATCTAAATGGCACGAATGGTCTTAAAATTGACAGAAATGGGTCGAGGGTTCTTAAAATCGCCAAACTAATGGGGCGAACATCTTAAAATCTCAAAAGCAATGGGGCTAAACATGAGGGAGAAAGTGGTCCAGAAAAAAATCCTCCAGGTGGAAATCTCCCCTTAAATGCACGCCAATTCTTATTCAATTATATATATGCACACATAATTGTAATGTTAATGGGACGGTACAGACGCGCTAATAAGTCATGTCCCAGCTGTCATTACGTTTGGCTCGCTCTGTGCTGTATTAATGCCTGTCAGATGTTGCACAGGGTGGGGATAAGTGTAGGAACATGTTTATATATTTCACTCGATATGAAGAAATGAAGCTTAGACATTGCTGATACCAATTATTGATCAAAACATACTTGGTGCCGAGACATGACTTATTAGCGCGACTGTACACGTAAATAATAATGTCTTGATCGTTTTCGGTGGTAGAATTATTGTTGTCATCGTTCTTAAGGGGAGATTTCCACTTGAGGGATTTTTTTTCTTTACCCCTTTCTCCCTCATGTTTAACCCCATTGCGTTTCAGATTTGAAGACGTTCGCCCCATTAGTTTGGCAATTTTAAAAACTTTCACCCCATTTATGTAATTTTTAAGACCTTGCGTGCCATTTAGGTGTCGATTCTTTCCTGGCGAGCGATAGCGAGCCTGTAATTTAAGAGGAACCGGCCTTCGGCCAGGACATTTTTCTACCGAAAAATGTACAATTTTTTCTTGAAATGGGATCAAGGGGGTGTAATTTGAAGCTTGATGGAAGTCTAGGAAACACTAAAAACCTCCCCTTAAAATCAATATCCCCCCCAAATGAAAATAATGACTAATTGAACCGAAATAATTTGTGCTACAATTAAGGGGAGACTTTATAATGGATTCATTTATTCATCTGTTATCACATGCTTTCATTAATTGTACTGGGAGGTATTTGGTGATGGGAGTGAAATATATAAATTACATTATTTGTCTATTTTTAGTTTCCTCCCTAAAACTGAATCAATAATTTTAAAATACCCCTAAGACACCCCTTCGATAATAAATTGGTGCATTTCATACTCCTCCAAAGTTGCAGGGTCGCTGTCGCTTGCCAGCGAAAATTCAACACCCAAATGTCACGAAAGGTCTTAAAATTGACAAAGAAATGTGGCAGAAGGTCTTAAAATTGCCAAACTAATGGGACGCACGTCTTACAATATCAAAACTAATGAGGCTAAACATGAGGGAGAAGGGGACCCAGAAAGAAACACCTCCTTGAGTAATACTGGTTTAGGGTACCGGGTAATTGTTTAGTCTTTGGATCAACATTTTGCGAGAAATAAATACAACAAAGACCGTGAATCAAATAATATTAGCGACGGGCAATTAGAACCACCTGAGGACTATCAAGGACAAGACAGTGATGGTAAATGGGTATGCTTCCTAGACCTCCATCAATCCTTGGGAAAAAACACACACACACACACACTCCAAAATCCCCCCCACCCCACCTCCCACCCCTTCGAGAAAAATATGTATTTAGCATTTGGATCTTAATATTACATGATAACAAATAAAATATAGGATGTGAAACAAATAGGGAAATTTAAAAAAATTTCACCTACCAACTTTACTTCTAAACTCCATTAATGAAATCAACAAATACAAATACTAGTGCCGGGGTATCAGAAACACGTTAGGGCTATGAAGGCCAAGTGATAGTAAATGTAATATATCAGAGTGTATGAACAAGGTTTTCGGGGAACTATAGATTTTGACTGTACGAGTAGCCGAACCTAGAGATCCTGTAGTAAACGAGTCATTTTGGTGCCACAATTATCAAAGAAATGGGTGTTTCGTTTCTTGTTTTGTTTTCTCTTTTTTAGTAAACGAGTCATTGGAGTGCCACAATTATCAAAGAAATGGGTGATATATATATATATATATATATATATATATATATATATATATATATATATATATATATATATATATACTGTATATATATTTTTTTTTTTTTTTTTTTTTTTTTACACACTGTAGAATTAAATCGTGAAGGACTAAGTAATCCATCCTCTACCACTATTGTCAAATGTTTATAATGGGTGTGGGTATATTTGAGTGTAAAGGGGGGGGCCCACCTCTTTTTGTTCTCTCTTTCTCCCTCTCTCTCTGGTACGGTATATCCATTTGGCCCCATTCAGCCTACTGTTTTGAGACGTTTATCCCCATCCAGGTGTCGATTGCTTCCTGGTGAGCGGTAGCTAGCAAGCATATTTAAAAACAAAATAAAAATGACAGCAGGCTAAATTTGTACATTTTTCGATAGAAAAATTTCTCCAGCGAAGCAGTAAATCTCTATACAATGCTGGTTTGCTATCGCTCGCCAGGAAAAAATCGACACCTGGATAAGGATAAACGTCTTAAAACAGTAGGCTGAATGGGGCCGAATGGATACAAGCCAGAGAAAGAGAGAAAATGAGAGAACAGATGCAAGACACCAGTGGCCCCAACATGTCAAGAGGTTGGGCGATCTGGGTTACTATAGGGTCTCTTGTGTGAACTAAGTTACACGACACCACCCCTCCCCCTCACCCCTCGCCCAGTCAGCACCACCACCAGACAACCTTAGGCCGGTATCACACGACAGCTATTATAGTCAACATTCGATTATCAACATTTGTCTGGCAACATTTCGGGAATATTTTGCACTGGTATCGGAAACGACTGATGATAGAGGAATTTGGGTAACCGAGATGTTAATAATGTTAATCTCATAAGCTGCCAGACCAGTGTTGAGGGTAAATGTTGAGGTAAAAATCGCTCGTGTGATACCGGCTTAAACTCTAAAATGACACAGGTCGGCAAACATCCGCCCTATTGGTACCCATGGTGTCGTTAGCCATATTGGTACCCATGTTGTCATTAGCCTCTCTCAAATAACGTCTATACCCATTACTAATCATTCGGCAATACTGGTACAAGATATATAGCAGAAAAATAGGAAAAGTAGAATGTAGATACGAGGTGCCGTTGTAAAGGCTTATCCCTCAATACCTTCACCTGACCTGACCTAGTTTAGTCTTAGAATAGATCTTCTGCATAGTATATAATTAACCCCTTCTGTACAGTCGCGCTAATAAGTCACGTCTCAGCTGTCATTACATTTGGCTTGCTGTGTGCTGTATTAATGTCTGTCGGATGTTGAATAGGGTGGGTAAGTATAGGAACATGTTTGTATATTTCACTCGATATGAAGAAATGAAGCTTAGATATTGTCGATACCAATCATGGATCAAAACATACTTGGTGCCGAGACATCACTTATTAGCGCGACTGTACCGGCTAAATTTAGACGCTTCGGTGTAGTTTAACCCCTTCAGTACCGATGACGTGGCAATTATTAGACGACATTATTCAGCCTGGGAAGGACGTCTACCCATACAAGAACCACCTACCGACTACCTCAATTAATCCATGTAGCTACCATAATTCTTCCTAAGCTTCATAAAATCGTCTAAATCCAGCTGACATCAAGTGAAAAATCCGTCGCCGGTACAGAAGGGGTTAAGAAGGATCTGCGGCAGTAAAACAAAGGATAAGAGAGATAGTTGGAAGCCTGTTAATAATTGCATGTAGGCTCTTTTTAAGGGGAGGTATTTAGTTTGTTCCCTAGACCTCCATCAAGCTTAAAATTACACCCCTTTGAGGCCCTTTCAAGATAAATTTGTACATTTTTCGGTAGAAAAATTTCCCGGCCGAAGGCCGGTTCCTCTTAAATTACAGGCTCGCTATCGCTCGCCAGGATAAAATCGACACCTAAATGGGATGAAAGGTCTTAAAAGTGACTTAAATGGGGTGAAAGTTCTTAAAATCGCCAAACTAATGGGGCAAACCTTTTATAATATCAAAAGCAATGGGGCTAAACATGAGGGAGAAAGGGGTGAAGAAAAAATATCCCTCAAGTGGAGATCTCCCCTTAAGCTAAACAAAATCGACCAACAGTAGCCAGAATGTAATGGCAAAGATGTCACCGGTAACAAAAATGGGTTAAGGGGGCCCACATGGATTTGTTTCTCTTTCTCTCCCTCTCTCTTTGGCTTGTATCCATTCGGCCCCATTCAACCTACTGTTTTAAGACGTTTACCCCCATCCAAGTGTCAATATTTTCCTGGCGAGCGGTAGCGTGCCAACATATATATATATTTGTGTTGATAGCAAGCTAAATTTGTACATTTTTCGATAGAAAAATTTCTCCGGCGAAGCCGGATTTCTCCATACAATGCTAGCTCGCTATCGCTCGCCAGGAAGAAATAGACACCTGGATGGGGATAACGTCTTAAAACAGTTGGTTGAATGGGGCCGAATGGATACAAGCCAGAGGAAGAGAGAAAAGGAGAGAAAGATCAAATAAAGCCAATGACCCCCCCCCCCCCCCTTTACAAAGATGCCCACACTTTATAGATATATAGTAGATATTTAGTCCGGAGGGGGAGCTTCTTGGACCTACCCTGTTTCGCTTCATTAGTTTGGAGAGATTTTAAAACGTTTCACCCCGTTAATTTGGCGATAATAAAACACTTTATCCCATTCAGTTGTCGATGTTTTCTGGGCGAGCGACACAGAGCCTTGAAAGAAATTGGCCTTTGGCTGACTTTTTTTTCTTTCGCCAAAATGTAGGCTACAAGTATAAAAGGTCGAGATAGGTTTTTGCTTCTCGAAAAATGTAAAAATTTATCTTGAAGGGGGTCTGGGTGGACATTTGTTAGTGCGAAAGAAAGGAAGGCGTTTTTGTTAGCCTAGTGGACAACCTAAACTAAATGTATGGAAATGGCAAAGTACAGCAAAATTATCAATAATTATTAAACAAATTATCATAAAAACCAAAAACACATCGGAGCAAATGGTGTTAAGGGAGCCCACCTCGCTTGTTTTCTCTTTCTCTCCCTCTCCCTTTGGCTTGTACCCATTCGGACCCATTCAGCCTACTGTTTTAAGACGTTTACCCCCATCCAGGTATCAATATTTTCCTGGCGAGCGGTAGCGAGCCAGCATATATATATCTATATATATTTTGTTTTGACAGCAAGCTAAATTTGTAAATTTTTCGATAGAAACATTTCTCCGGCCAAGCCGGATTTCTCCATACAATGATAGCTCGCTATCGCTCACCAGGAAGATATCGACACCTGGATGGGGATAAACGTCTTAAAAGAGTTGGCTGAATGGGGCCAAATGGATAAAAGCCAGAGAAAAGGAGAGAAAGCTAAAGAAAAAAAAAACGGTGACCCCCCTTAAGAAGGACCTGTCAGAGATATGAAGTGAACATGGGGATAATCTTTAACCCTTTATCTAAATGGTCTCTTTAAACTGAGAAAACTTACTCTAACTCTCTCTCTCTCTCTCAGCCTTTTTACAATACGTATCCGGCTTGTTTGTTTTATCTTGTCCTTGTTTTTCTCACGCTTCCTTGACCACATCTTGGAAAACACACACACACACACACACACACACACACACACACACACACACACACACACAGCGAGAGAGAGTGAGGCTGATGAAAGTGAGAGGAGTGGGAGTTCTCTGTTTTTGTCAATTTTTCTTTGAATTCCCTTTCTTTCTTCTCCCCCAACATCTTCTATTTCTTCTCCCCTCCTCATCTTTCTCTCTCTCTCTCTCTCTCTCTCTCTCTCTCTCTCTCTCTCACGACCCTTCAGCACAAAGTTATATTCAGTTGTATAAAGTTACCGCCAGTTATACATCCATACACAGTTATACATGTAGATTGTTTACGTACACACAGTTATACATCCATACACAGTTATACATGTAGATTGTTTACGTACACAGTTATACATCCATACACAGTTATACATGTAGATTGTTTACGTACACACAGTTATACATCCATACACAGTTATACATGTAGATTGTTTACGTACACACAGTTATACATCCATACACAGTTATACATGTAGATTGTTTACGTACACAGTTATACATCCATACACAGTTATACATGTAGATTGTTTACGTACACAGTTATACATCCATACACAGTTATACATGTAGATTGTTTACGTACACATAGTTATACATCCGTACACAGTTATACATGTAGATTGTTTACGTACACATAGTTATACATCCATACACAGTTATACATGTAGATTGTTTACGTACACACAGTTATACATCCATACACTGTTATACATGTAGATTGTTTACGTACACAGTTATACATCCATACACAGTTATACATGTAGATTGTTTACGTACAGTTATACATCCATACACTGTTATACATGTAGATTGTTTACGTACACATAGTTATACATCCATACACTGTTATACATGTAGATTGTTTACGTACATCCATACACTGTTATACATGTAGATTGTTTACGTACACATAGTTATACATCCATACACAGTTATACATAGAGGTTTGTTTACGTGCACATAGGTATACATCCATACACAGTTATACATGTAGACTGTTTACGTACACATAGTTATACATACATACACAGTTATACATAGAGGTTTGTTTTCGTACACATAGTTATACATCCATACACAGTTATACATGTAGATTGGTACACATACTGTAGGTACACACAGGTATATACATGTAGGTTAATTTACGTACAGACGAGAGTATGACGAGAGTAAAGCTGTATATATTGTATACCTAGATTTACAAAAGGCCTTTGACACAGTATATACCCACAAATGTTTATTGATGAAATTATAAGGGCATGGTATACAAGGGGGAGTGTTGAGACAGATAGTCACTTGGCTCAGTTAAAGAGAGCAAAGAGTGTCATAAATGGTAAGGTATCGAAATGGACCAATGTAACTAGCGGGGTACCCCAGGGATCGGTACTAGGGCCAGTACTCTTCCTAGTTTACATAAACAACATAGGTGAGAGCCTCACCTGTACAATCTCAAAGTTTGCAGATGATGCAAACATTGCAAATACCGTACTTTCAAATGAACATTTAGACAATATACAAAATAATCTAAATAAGCTGTCATGTTGGGCTAAAATTTGGTAAATGAGTTTTAATGCTGATAAATGAAAAGTAAGCCATATCAGCACCCGAAATGCGAAAGCAAACTATGAATGGCACTCAGCTTAAGAGTGTAGAAAAAAACCCCACAGATTTGTGAGTAACAATATCGAGTAAAACCTAAAACCCAGTCAACAATGTACAGAAGTTGTTAAGAAGGCAAATCGAATAATTGGCTTTATGGCAGGTCATTTGAGCATAAATTCAAATATCCTCACTCTTTACAATTCCTTAGTCCGTCCTCTTCTGGAGTGTGGCGTTCAAGCCTGGACCCCCTACTACCAAGTAGGTATTGACAAACTAAAATGAGTTCAACGTGGAGTTATCAAAATAATACCTAGTCTAGATAACAAACCATACGAGGAGCGTCTTAGAGAATTAAATCTATTTCTTTTAACCAGATTAAGAGGTGACCTAAGTCCATCGTTCAAAATCATCAAAAGCATCGATACCATGAAATGCAATATGTACCTTACGATCGACCAATAAAATTACAGGCGAAAAAATTAATGCAAAAGGTTTTATTCAATCGAGTTGTGAACTTGTGGAATGGGATTCCTCGATATGTTATAGACTGCAGCACCCTTGATTCCATTAACCCTCCTGGCCCGGGCAGGCTCTCCTAAGGACGGAGCTCGTATCCGGGCGATCTGGCCGAATATCAACAAAAGTAAACTAAGGTTAATCTCGCTTAATATATTACCTACATTAATCAAACATATATATAGAAATGAGCGCCTTGCCTTGCTACGTAGAATCGCGTTGAGTAGAGCTCTCTAGCTCAACTGGTTCCGGAGTGATGGTGATGGAAGTGGAGGTAACTTTTGCCGAGTATTTACCTCGGCGCGTCCGAACACTCAACCACGGCCCCGTCTACGACGCCCAGTTGCACTCATCGCTCCACCCGCAATTATGCCGGGAAGCGATTTGATAGTGTTTTATTGGTTATTCTGTCATTTATTATAGTTATTATGTTATTTTCACTCAATAAAGTTATTTATATGAACTTATTTGTGTCTCTGTCACTTATTACTTCATTTTATTATTATTATTATGATTATTAGTGTCACTTTCACTGGACTTTGATAATTGGTAGTGTCATTTCCCCTTTTATGTATTGTTAGGTAAGCTAATAATATATATAGTGTCACTGTCACTTGTTCATATTGTTATGAAGGCACTTATTATTACTTGTGTGTGTCTCTTTCACTTATACTTAGTTTTATTATTATTATAGTCACTTTGACTGGCCTAGGCTTATTGAGTGTCTTTTTCACTTACTTATTGTTAGAAATATATATTTTAGTGTCACTTTCACTTGTTCATATTGTTATTGAAGGCACTTATTATTACTTATATGTGTCCTTTTCACTTATACTTAGTTATATTATTATTCTTAGCCTACATTTGAGTGTCACTTTCACTGTTGTGACTTCCACTTCAAAAGTTTGTTAGAGTGTGGAAGTCGTTGAAGCAGGTGCCAGGACACAGTCCAACTTGACACTCGAGGCATTCCCAAGTGGTTTTTGTGGGTTTGCGGGGTCTGTGAGTTGTGTGGCTGCACACATGGCACCTCTTCTGACTCCTAGCGTTACTACCTGGTGCTTTGAAAGGAAGGGCGTTGAGCTGGTGCTTCCTGAAAAATTCAGCACACCCCGTTCTGTCCAGCTGGCCTGGTCCTTGTAGTGGCCTCCCTGGTGTACCCGCATGTTTAGCCAGGAGCTCAAGTAGCACCTGCTTGTGGAACTTCCGCAGGGACTTGTACTTCTTGGCTCCTGGAGTCCTCAGACGGTAGATGTTGTAGGCATTGAGGACTGACATATCTACCGTATGCAGGATAAACTTCTTATACCACCTGCAAGATGTTCGCAGGCAGTCGATGAAGCCCATCTGCATGTCGGACTTGTCAACGAGGCGCATGTTGAGGTTATAATCCAGGACAGCAGCTGGTTTCTGGACGGGGTTCTTGGTTCTTCGGTCCACCTTCCCTGTGGCGACCATCTCGGCCTTGTGGCATGTGCTGAGGAGGTTGACCTTGCGCTGGTCATGCCAGTGAATGGAGAGGATGGGGCCACTCTTCTTGTGGAAGATGTCCGCCTTCTTCGTCTTGGTAGGGTAGCCTGGCATGCCCTTCCTCTTGCCCTTGACTGTGCCGACAGTTCCGGTCTTGCGGTCATGGAGGTATGGAGGCTGCGGGAGCTTCAACAATGGGAGCTTCGGCCTCGGGAGTTGGGCTCCTTTTGCGGCGAGCCGAGGGCTTCTCCGCAGCAAATAATGCTCTGCGGTGTGTTGAGGGCTGTGGCACACTAGTAATACCACTTGAAGAGGCCCTTTGGTCATCCTGAAGGAGAGATGAAGCCGAGGGCTGTGGGTGACCCACGCGGCATCCCGGGTCAAGGCGTCGGGACAATGGAATGCGGGTGGTTGCTAGGCCAGGGTCGGCGTCATTATCACTGTCTTCAGCTTCCCTATCCTTTTCTGCGGCTGCCCTGCGTGCTTTTTTAGCTGCACTTTTCACCAAAGATTGTTTATAGAAATATTTGCCCACTTTCAAGGGCATACGGGCAGGCAAAGGGGAAGGTCCTGGGCTAGGGCTAGGCCTAGGCTGACCTAGCGAAGATGGCGAGGGGGTAGGCCTAGGTTCTAGCACACTTTGAAGCTCAATGGCACCTTCCTGAAACACTTCCACATCAGGATCATCACTACTGTCTCCCCCCTCAAATAAATCGACATTATCGTCGTCTCCAAAGCCAACGAAATCGTCATCTTCACTTGCACATATAAATTGTTCCTTGTCCACCAAGCTTTCGCCACTGCTCTCTTCACTATCAAAAAGGTGTCGCTGTATAGCGCTATCACTCAACAAACGCCTAACTTTCTTTCGTTGAGCTTTCTTCTCGGTTGCAACAGGCGTTGAAGTTGCAAGCGGGGTAGCACTGGGGCCCGCGGGAGGTTGCAGCGAATCGGACACATCGGAAAGCATTTTTTCAGTATAACTCGCTATGGCGGCCACGTACGAACTGATAACACTAGTAGTTGAGGCTTGGTGGCGCTGCGGTCGCTCCAGCAATGCAAAATTTGGCCGCGCGAATTTTGAAGCACGCTTTCAAGCACAAGGATTTTAAAATGACACCCGGGCACCGGCCCTTTTTTTTTTGGTGTCATTTTAAAATGACACCCGGGCTGGAAGGGTTAAACATTGCTTAGAGAAACACCTTGCCTCTGACTGACTGCATTTGTAAATTAATAATTTGTTATCTCCATTTTCCTCAGATACATCGAGGATCACTGCCGGTATAAATTATTAACTAAGATGTTACTCACTTTTCCACAGATACACAATGATCACTTATAGCTGTGTTATGTTATTAACCTAAATTGTCCCCTATTAACACCTCCAAACCCTGCCAGGGACATTAGTCCAAGGATAGTACGGTACTTCCCTTTCCAATTTTCCCTTAACCATTCTAAACCACTGTTGAACACCTTGAGGAGCAGTATATGTTAGGGCAATCAACCTCTAGGGGTCGCTAGACCTGTTGTTGTTTGACTTCCTTTGCACTCCTTTGAATCTTTGTACAGTTATACAGCCATACACAGTTATACACGTAGAATGCTTCACTTACACATAGGCACATATAGTTATACATGTAGGTTTATATACTGTAGTACATATAGTTATACATGTAGGTTTATTTACTGTAGTACATATAGTTATACATGTAGGTTTATTTACTGTAGTACATATAGTTATACATGTAGGTTTATTTACTGTAGGTACATATAGTTATACATGTAGGTTTATTTACTGTAGTACATATAGTTATACATGTAGGTTTATTTACTGTAGTACATATAGTTATACATGAACATGTAGGTTTATTTACTGTAGTACATATAGTTATACATGTAGGTTTATTTACTGTAGTACATATAGTTATACATGTAGGTTTATACTGTAGTACATATAGTTATACATAGGTTATATACTGTAGTACATAGTTATACATGTAGGTTTATTTACTGTAGTACATATAGTTATACATGTAGGTTTATATACTGTAGTACATATAGTTATACATGTAGGTTTATATACTGTAGTACATATAGTTATACATGTAGGTTTATATACTGTAGTACATATAGTTATACATGTAGGTTTATATACTGTAGTACATATAGTTATACATGTAGGTTTATATACTGTAGTACATATAGTTATACATGTAGGTTTATATACTGTAGTACATATAGTTATACATATAGGTTTATATACTGTAGTACATATAGTTATACATGTAGGTTTATATACTGTAGTACATATAGTTATACATGTAGGTTTATATACTGTAGTACATATAGTTATACATGTAGGTTTATATACTGTAGTACATATAGTTATACATGTAGGTTTATATACTGTAGTACATATAGTTATACATGTAGGTTTATATACTGTAGTACATATAGTTATACATGTAGGTTTATATACTGTAGTACATATAGTTATACATGTAGGTTTATATACTGTAGAAATATATACATGTAGGTTTATATACTGTAGTACATATAGTTATACATGTAGGTTTATATACTGTAGTACATATAGTTATACATGTAGGTTTATATACTGTAGTACATATAGTTATACATGTAGGTTTATTTACTGTAGTACATATAGTTATACATGTAGGTTTTATACTGTAGTACATATAGTTATACATGTAGGTTTATATACTGTAGTACATATAGTTATACATGTAGGTTTATATACTGTAGTACATATAGTTATACATGTAGGTTTATATACTGTAGTACATATAGTTATACATGTAGGTTTATATACTGTAGTACATATAGTTATACATGTAGGTTTATATACTGTAGTACATATAGTTATACATGTAGGTTTATTTACTGTAGTACATATAGTTATACATGTAGGTTTATTTACTGTAGTACATATAGTTATACATGTAGGTTTATTTACTGTAGTACATACAGTTATACATCCAAACACAGTTATAACTGTAGATTGTACGTAGAGTCACGTATACGGTATAAATCCTGGCTCTCCGATATTTTGTGTGTGAAGGAAAGAATAGTATGATTGAATTGCGAGTGTAATTTGTTAATCTGGCAGCACACGAGGACATCAATCCAATACTAGGCTCGGAGTCACTTTATCACATTCAAAACATACCAACGAAAAGGCTGATGGTAGATCAATACTGCTTCCATGTTCAACTAATTCTATAGATTGTAACATAAACTCATGAACAGATACCATGAAACATTAAAATCCCTTATGGGGGGTCACCGTTTCTTTGTTTATCTTCCTCTCCTGTTCTCTTTTTCCCTGGCTTGTATCCATTTGGCCCCATTCAGCCAACTGTTTAAAGACGCTTATCCTCATCCAGGTGTCGATTTCTTCCTGGCGAGCGATAGCGAGCCAGCATTGTATGGAGAAATCCGGCTTTGCCGGAGAAATTTTTCTATCGAAAAATGTACAAATTTACCTTGCTGTCAAAACAAATATATACTGTATATATATGCTGGCTCGCTACCGCTTGCCAGGAAAACATGGATGGGGGTAACCGTCTTAAAACAGTAGACTGAATGGGGGCGAATGGATACAAGCCAAAGCGAGACGGAGATAATGAGAACAAAAAACGAGGTGGGTTCCCTTAACTATGGTCTATTCATTATAATTAGGTCACACATCTTGACCACTAACCTTTCTAATTAATAAACTACTGGAGTAAGTTTAGCTAATATTTATACCATTTGGAAAGAATCAGACAAGGAATAGATGTGGAAAAGTACAGCCTATTTGCTCTATCCCTTATTGAGTTACAGAGGTTAAGAATTCAGATTATTGTTCAATTTATAGTGAGGAGCCTATATGTCCTTATGCAGTCATAAATTCAGACACACACACATATATATATATATATATATATATATATATATATATATATATTAAATGCTGGGTGTGAAGGGAATTTAACCCTCCCGAAAATCACCAGATGAGATGAGCTGCTTGAGGAGTATGTGTGGAGTTACTCGTAGAGACAGATTGAGGAATGAAGAGATACGTAGGAGAGTGGGGCAGCAGGAACATTTGTCAGCCAGAGTGGACAGAAGGGTGCTGAGCTGGTATGGTCATGTTGAACGAATGGGAGATGAAAGGCTTACAAAGAGAATATGTGAGTCAGGTACAAGGGGAGATAGAAGGGCAGGAAGACCCCCATTGAGATGGAGAGACTGTAAGAAAGGCTTTGGATGATAGAGGAATGACTATAGATCAGGCAGGGGAAGTGGTGGTGGACAGGAGTGAATGGAGAATGCTTGTGAATAGTTGAGTGAACACGTGGTCATTTGGAGTAAGGGGTCGGGCGCAAGTTGGACTAGATAATAATCCATCAGGCGCCTGGCCCGGGGAGACGATTAATATGAAGGGTGTGCCTGGAAGTGTGGTGGGAGGGCTTGTGGCTTTGGCTCCGCTGCATGTCTGCCTGCCGAGATCGGAACCTCTCCGGGTGGTCAGAGGTCGGGGGAGTGCTGGAGCGACCTTGGTAACCCTGGTCTCTGGGTCTTCTCCTGGGTGACCTGGATGTGTGAGAGTTTGTGTTTTTTATCGGTGTTTATTTTTTGTTTTATGTTGTTTTTGTGTTTTCCCTGTTCTTGCTCTGTCTTGAGTCGGCTACCCCCAAAATGGGGATTGGGCCTGAGCATATAGATAGATAGATAGATAGAAAATCCCCAGGCCCAGTGGTGGTGCCTGGCGTGGTTTCGAACCCTGGTCAGGAGCCTCAGTAGGTTTTTACCAGACTCGCGTACTACCACGGACGTACAATGGGATAGCAACATTAGTTCTCCTTGAAAGAACCAGGTGATAGTCTCGTGGTGATTCACGTGGTGGGTTTATTGGACTTCGCCACCAACGACTATTTTACACTATCCCAGACGTCAACTCGGGTAGTACAGTGGTTGCGGGATTTTGAGGGTACAGGGTATTACATATCATCCTTCTATAACAAGGCTAGTTAGTCCCTAGCCTCTTTTAAGGGGAGGTATTTAGTTTGTTCCCTAGACCTCCATCAAGCTTAAAATTACACCCCCTTGAGTCCCTTTCAAGATAAATTTGTAAATTTTTCGGTAGAAAAATTTCCCGGCCAAAGGCCGGTTCCTCTTAAATCACAGGCTCGCTATCGCTCGCCAGGATAAAATCGACACCTAAATGGCACGAAAGGTTTTAAAATTGACAGAAATGGGTTGAAAGTTCTTAAAATCGTCAAAATAATGGGGCAAACGTCTTAAAATTAGAAAAGCAATGGGGCTAAACATAAGGGAGAAAGGAGTCCAGAAAAAAATCCTCCAGGTGGAAATCTCCCCTTAACAAGGATAGTCCCTAGCCTCTTTTAAGGTCGTAAGGTATCGAAGTCACATCACCTCAGCAATCTCAGTATTCTTAGGGTCCGCATGATGGGTGCTCTATCTAGCTACCAAATATTCTTAGGGTCCGCGTGATGGGTGCTCTATCTAGCTACCAAATATTCTTAGGGTCCGCATGATGGGTGCTCTATCTAGCTACCAAATATTCTTAGGGTCCGCGTGATGGGTGCTCTATCTAGCTACCAAATATTCTTAGGGTCCGCATGATGGGTGCTCTATCTAGCTACCAAATATTCTTATGGTCCGCATGATGGGTGCTCTATCTAGCTACCAAATATTCTTAGGGTCCGCATGATGGGTGCTCTATCTAGCTACCAAATATTCTTAGGGTCCGCATGATGGGTGCTCTATCTAGCTACCAAATATTCTTAGGGTCCGCATGATGGGTGCTCTATCTAGCTACATAAATATTCTTAGGGTCCGCATGATGGGTGCTCTATCTAGCTACCAAATATTCTTAGGGTCCGCATGATGGGTGCTCTATCTAGCTACCAAATATTCTTAGGGTCCGCATGATGGGTGCTCTATCTAGCTACCAAATATTCTTAGGGTCCGCATGATGGGTGCTCTATCTAGCTACCAAATATTCTTAGGGTCCGCATGATGGGTGCTCTATCTAGCTACATAAATATTCTTAGGGTCCGCATGATGGGTGCTCTATCTAGCTACATAAATATTCTTAGGGTCCGCATGATGGGTGCTCTATCTAGCTACCAAATATTCTTAGGGTCCGCATGATGGGTGCTCTATCTAGCTACATAAATATTCTTAGGGTCCGCATGATGGGTGCTCTATCTAGCTACATAAATATTCTTAGGGTCCGCATGATGGGTGCTCTATCTAGCTACATAAATATTCTTAGGGTCCGCGTGATGGGTGCTCTATCTAGCTACATAAATATTCTTAGGGTCCGCATGATGGGTGCTCTATCTAGCTACCAAATATTCTTAGGGTCCGCATGATGGGTGCTCTATCTAGCTACATAAATATTCTTAGGGTCCGCATGATGGGTGCTCTATCTAGCTACCAAATATTCTTAGGGTCCGCGTGATGGGTACTCTATCTAGCTACCAAATATTCTTAGGGTCCGCGTGATGGGTGCTCTATCTAGCTACCAAATATTCTTAGGGTCCGCGTGATGGGTGCTCTATCTAGCTACCAAATATTCTTAGGGTCCGCGTGATGGGTGCTCTATGTAGCTACCAAATATTCTTAGGGTCCGCGTGATGGGTGCTCTATCTAGCTACCAAATATTCTTAGGGTCCACGTGATGGGTGCTCTATCTAGCTACCAAATATTCTTAGGGTCCGCGTGATAGGTGCTCTATCTAGATACCAAATATTCTTAGGGTCCACGTGATGGGTGCTCTATCTAGCTACCAAATATTCTTAGGGTCCGCGTGATGGGTGCTCTATCTAGCTACCAAATATTCATAGGGTCCGCGTGATAGGTACTCTATCTAGCTACCAAATATTCTTAGGGTCCGCGTGATGGGTGCTCTATCTAGCTACCAAATATTCTTAGGGTCCGCGTGATGGGTGCTCTATCTAGCTACCAAATAATCTTAGAGTCTGCATGATGGGTGCTCTATCTAGCTACCAAATATTCTTAGGGTCCATGTGATGGGTGCTCTATCTAGCTACCAAATCAAGTTCCATGACTGCCACCAATGAAATGCTGGGTGTGAAGGATTTTAACCCTCCCGAAAATCCCCAGGCCCAGTGGTGGTGCCTGGCGCGGGTTCGAACCCTGGTTAGGAATCTCGGTAGGTTTTACCAGACTGGCGCGGTTCCAAACCCTGATCAGGGACCTCAGTAGGTTTTTACCAGACTCCCGCGCTAACCCACTGTACTACCACGGACGTACAATAGGATAGCAACCTTAGTTCTCTTTGAAAGAACCAGGTTATAGTCTTGTATTGATTCACGTGGTGCGTTTCTTGGACTTCGACACCAACGACTATTTTACACTATCCCAGACGTCAACTTGGGTAGTTTTGTGGTTGCGGGATTTTGAGGGTACAGGGTATTACAATTTTTTTTTTTTTTTTTTTTTTAATTCCAACTACTTTCTCTCGGGCATAGGATGAGAGACTGTACATTAATCCGTTATATTGAACGGTGAAGCCTATGAGGTCTAGTTCCAGTCTAGGGAGTGAGACATGTGAAGTACTTTCAGCTGCAACCAGCCCCTGCCATCTTGCCTTCGCAGGATGCATAGGGCTTGAATGCCCACACACGGCTCGAAGCAGCCCCATCTCTGAAGCTGATTCGTTCCAGTGCTTCACTGTCTCACTTCCTAGACTCGGACCCTCGCTCTCAGAACGCCACCTATTGAGCAAGGAACGCACTAGGCATCGTCCCCCTATAGCATATATTTAATATGGGAATATTCATACAATGCTATTTAATCAGGGAACAATGAGGGTATTTTTTAGCGTTTCGGTGGGCTTTGTGGTAATGCACTGATACTAGGCACAGCACAAATTCCATCCCAATAATATCTTCCCATTGTTACATTGGGATTCAAACCCGGGACCATTGGATTACCGGTCCAGTGGCAAGACCACTCCACCATATACATATTATATATATATGTACATATGTATATATAGGTTGGTGAAGCGGTGAAGCGAGCATTCAAGTTGTTACATAGGGTAGTAAGGAATGTTTTATACACTATAAAACTCTCTTCTGTACACCTTCCCTTGAGAATAACAGTCTTTCAATTCTCTCTCGCCCCCCCACCCTCTCTCTCTCATATATATATATATATATATATATATATATATATATATATACTGTATCATAGACTACAGTAGATCTGGACAACACGAAAATGGAAGTTTGCAGTAAGGGACCCAAAATCTGAGAACGAACCCCCAAGTTCGAACCTCGAAACCGGGAAACTGTCATATTTTCGCGGCTTCGAGGTTCGAACTTGGTGGTTCGTTCTCCAATTTTGGGTCCCATTTTCGTGTCCAGTCCAGATCTACTGTAGTCTATGACTGTATATACTGTATATATATAGTATATATATATGTATATATATATATATATATATATATATATATATATATATATACTGTATATATATATATATATATATATATATATATATATAATTTATATATTTTTTCCATGTGTATGAAGGATACAAGAGGCTTGCTGCCTCCCTCAATGTCTCCCTCAAAGCCAACAGAGTGACAGATAGCCAAATTCAAGAGACGTTGGGGTCAAAATGCCTGGAATCTCTAAGTTTAAAGCAGTACAAGGCATAGGATAAAGGAAAGATTGGTTGAGGGAGAGAGTTACAGAGTTAACTTGTTGAGTAGAAGAAAGACAGAAAATTTGCTAATTCTTGGGTTGGAGAGCCTGACAGAATAGGAGTGGGACTGTGTTGAAAGGTGGGTGCCTCACACTCGCCGCAAGGGAGGGGGTATGCACTGAGAGAGCTCAGAAGAATATTGATTGTTCTAATAGCGATAGAGTGAAAAAAGATGCAACATTGTGATGTGTAGAAAGAGATTGTAGGGATCTAGAGAGAGGAAGTGAAATAAGGCGAAATGTACGGGAGGAGCCTCCCCACACATGCGAACAGTGCTTGATGCATGGGTTCACAGTGCCCCTATACAGCGCAAGATTCTGTGTGGGGGTGAAGAACCCACGGAGACGGTTGAGCACACCTAACTTCTGGGAAGGTGTTCTAGCATGAGTGATAATTTGATTTGTGTATTTTTGAAGAGAAACTGGTGGCCTTGTGAAAGATTGCAATGGTAGATAGGAGGAGAAATTGGGCCTTGGAGGCATTGAAGGTAACAGGGTTATCTCTGCCCCAATCAGAAATAATAGATACAGCAGAAGATAGACGTGCTATGGCCTCGTCACCTGACGTTTTGGAGAGATCGCATGCTGGGATGTTGTGAGAAAAGAAAAACTAGTTGAATACCGGTAGTGTAAGGTAGAGTCATTAACATATGAATGGATACGGCTAGAGATACAGTTAAGGAGATCATTAATGAATATTAGAAAGATGACTGGAGACAAGACAGAACCCTGAGAAACACCGGAGTTGATAATTTGAGGAAGTGAGCGATGGCCGTCCACAGCTGTAGCTATGAAATGGTCAGAAAGGAGATTAGAGACAAAGGCATAGATAGAGGGATAGATAGAAACCAAAAGAAGGTAGTTTGGAAATTAGAGATTTGTGCAAGACTCTATCAAAAGCTTTTGATATGTCTAGCGATATAGAAAAAGTTTCCCCGAAGTTCCGAGGGGATGATGGGTTAAAAATATAAACAAGGAGATCACCAGTAGAACTGCCTTTAAGGAAACCATACTGGCAATCTGGAAGTAGGTTATGGGAAGATAAATGCTTAAGACATGTTCAGTTTAGAAATAGTTTTAAAAACTTTAGAGATGTAAGAAATGAGAGCAATTGGACGATAGTCGTAGGGTTGAGTGCGGTCTACCTTCTTTGGGACAGGTTGAATGAGAGCAAACTCCCAGCAAGAAAAAAATACGTTAACGTAAAGACAGAGACGAAAGAGTTTGCCTTAAAGGTGGGGGCTCATGGGTTGAGATAAACATGGAATGATAATCGCCAAGCTGTACATAATTATCTTGCAAAATGCAATGGCACTGAAATAATTATTAACAATGGTATAAAGGATTTTATGGATCGTCGATACCGGGCCTGTGACGTCACAGGAGTGTAAGTCCACCATCCAGTCTAGGATAAGGATACTGGTGTGACGTCACTATGACGTCACAGGCCCGGTATAGACGACCCGCAAAATCCTTTATACCATTGTAAATAATTATTTCAGTGACATTGCATTTTACAAGATAATTATATGCAGGTTGGCGATTATTTTTCCATGTTTACCTCAACCCATGAGCCCCCACCTTTAACACCTTACGAGCGGCCTATGCGGTTTATTTATATGTACCGCACAGCGGGGTGTTTTTAGCCAAAATAGGGCTGTTTACGTGATCATTTTCATGCCTAAATAAGACCCAGAACGTAAAACAAGTACCTATCCCTGAAAGGGCATAAACAGAGCTTTCGAATGACACCATAACGATCCTTTTATGATGGCTAGTTTTCTTGCAATAACCGTGCAACGCGAGTGCAAAAAGCATGTAATTCGGTACTTTCCCCATATAATTCAGTATGTAGCGAGTGAGAGAGGGAGGAGGGAGCTGAGATTCGTGTCAGTAGGTTCGCCGCGGTGGTCTGGAGCAGTCATACGCTCGCTAGTCTCCTGCCACCACTTGTCTCTCTCTCTCAGCAACATTACGTGCTGAAATTGCCACTCGACCTATGTCGAGCGCCGCCACATAGTCCAGCTTTATTTAACTCGACTTATGTGGTGAGCCGCTAATTAAGGGTTAAGGGGGGTGACCTGTTTTTGTTCTGCCCTTTTCTATCTTTCTCTGGCTTGTATCCATTTGGCCCCATTCAGCCTACTGTTTTAAGACGTTTATCCCCATCCAGGTGTCAATTTGTTACTGGTGAGCGGTAGCGAGCCAGCATATTTTTTATTTTTGTTTGACAGCAGGCTAAATTTGTACATTTTTCGATAGAAAAATGTCTCCGGCGAAGCCGGATTTCTTCATATAATGCTGGCTCGCTATCGCTTGCCAGGAAGAAATCGACTCCTAGATGAGGATAAACGTCTTAAAATAGTTGGCTGAATGGGGCCCAAGGGATACAAGCCAGAGAAAGAGAGAAAAGGACAGAAATAACAAAAAGCAGGTCACCCCCTTAACAGGGAGTCAACATGGAAGAACAGTTCTTGAGTACAACAGGAGGAACACCATCCGGTCCGATTATATATATATATATATATATATATATATATATGTGTATATATATATATATATATATATATATATATATACAGTATACAAAATATTTACCTATGAATTATAGTTACCGGTACATATCTATATAATGATCTTAAGGGGAGGTTTTTAGTGTGTTACCTAGATATCTATCAAGCTTAAAAGTACATCCCCTTAACCCCCTTTCAACATAAATTTGTACATTTTTCGGTAGAAAAATGTCCCGGCCGAAGGCCGATTACTCTTAAATTACAGGCTCGCTCTCGCTCGCCAGGATAAAATCGACACCTAAATGGCACGAAAGGTCTTAAATTGACAGAATGGGGCGGAAATTCTTAAAAATCACCAAACTAATGGGGCAATCGTCTTAAAATCTCAAAAGCAATGGGGCTAGACATGAGGGAGAAAGGGGTCAAGTAAAAAGTCCCTCAAGTGGAAATCTCCCCTTAAATAGATGGTTATATTCGGTACAGTGGTTATGTTTTAATTGGATATATATATACAGTATATACAGTATATTGCAGTCCTTTAAAAAAAATAATAATACATACAGGACCATACACCACACACTCACTCACTCTCACTCTCTCTCTCTCTCTCTCCTTCTAATTCCAAAACAATTCCGCTAAATGAAGCTTTGTAAATCTTTGACCTATTTAACGCACTCGAAAAATGTTGCACTCTCTCGCACTCGCACTCTCTCTCTCTCTCTCTCTCTCTCTCTGTGTGTGTGTGTATTTACATTTGTGTTTGACTTGTGTGTATATACTGTATGTGTGCATGTGTGTTTGTGTTTGAGTGTGTGTACGTGTATGTGTGTGTATGTATGTTTCAGTGTTTGTGTGTTTGTGTGTGTGTATATGTGTGTGTGTGTGTGTGTATATGTGTGTGTATGTATGTATGTGTGTGTGCGTATTTTTTTTGTTCTATGTGAGTGAGGGAGGCTAAAGCCAGGACTGCCTGTAGCGAGTGCCCTCTCATCCACACACAAAAAACACTCTCTTACACACACACACTCTCACACACACATACACCAACACATAAAGAGACACACATACACCCACATAGGGAGACGTACACATACATACAAACATGCACACATAAACACATAATTATTCACACTAAACCAACCTATACCGGTACACTTAAGGGGAGATCTCCACTTGAGGGATATTTTTCTTGACCCCTTTCTCCCTCATGTTTAGCCCCATTGCTTTTGATAAATTATAAAACGTTTGCCCCATTAGTTTAGCGATTTTAAGAACTTTCACCCCATATTAAGACCTTTCATGCAAATCAGGTGTCGATTTTATCCTGGCGAGCGATAGCGAGCCTTAATTTAAGAGGAACCGGCCTTTGGCCGGGACATTTTTCTACCGAAAAATGTACACATTTATCTTGAAAGGGACTCAAGGGGGTGTAATTTTAAGCTTGATGGAGGTCTAGGGAACAAACTAAATACCTCCCCTTAAATACTATACAATATGATTATTTATTAAAGTGAGTAATAAAGGCTACATTAGTGATATAATTTCAATCAGAGAAAAGTGGGGGAGTGGGTTTGCGTTTCTATATCTGGAAGGGGCATAAAGCTAAGTAAAGGCAATGATCTCAAAGTTGGTGAAAAACAGAGAGCAAAAAATTATTTAAAAAAAAAAAAAAAAAAAAAGGTAATATACTGTATATGAGCTAAAAGAAAGTGAAAGACAGAACATAACATGAAAACCATATATAATTAAATATAAATTGAGTGCAAATTAGTAAACAAATATAATAGTACAATATATGACTTAAATCCGGATGGAAGTCAGAAGAGAGAAAAATGGGTAAAAAATAGTATATTAAAAAATATGTTAAAAATATGAGCTTAAGGGGGGTGACCTGCTTTTTGTTATTTCTGTCCTTTTCTCTCTTTCTCTGGCTTGTATCCATTCGGCCCCATTCAGCCAACTATATTAAGACGTTTATCCCCATCTACTGTAGGTGTCGATTTCTTCCTGGCGAGCGATAGCGAGCCTGCATTATATGAAGAAATCCGGCTTCGCCGGAGAAATTTGTCTACAGAAAAATTTACAAATTTAGCTTGCAGTCAAAAAAAAAAAAAAAAAAAATTACACCTGGATGGGGATAAACGTCTTAAAACAGTAGGCTGAATGGGGCCAAATGGATACAAGCCAGAGAAAGATAGAAAAGGACAGAACAAAAACAGGTCAACCCCCCCCCCTTAATCTTGGTCGAAGCCATGAGAGACACTATAGTGCATGACTAAAAACAAACAAAGTAAATCATCATCGTCAGCAAATATTAGAACATTAGTACAGCACTGAGTGAAATAAATGACCTAGACGTTGAAGAAGGAAACGAGAGAGAAAAGAAATGTAAAATAATAGAAATATATTAGCTAAACGTGTGTGAATTAAGGGGAGGTTTCTAGTTTATTTCCTACTCCTCCAGCAATCTTAAAATTTCACCCCCTTGACCCCCTTTCAAGATAAATTTGTACATTTTTCGGTAGAAAAATGTCCCGGCCGAAGGCCGATTACTCTTAAATTACAGGCTCGCTATCGCTCGCCAGGATAAAATCGACACCTAAATGGCACGAAAGGTCTTAAAATTAACAGAATGGGGTGGAAATTCTTAAAAATCACCAAACTAATGGGGCAAACGTCTTAAAATCTCAAAAGCAATGGGGCTAGACATGAGGGAGAAAGGGGTCAAGAAAAAAGTCCCTCAAGTGGAAATCTCCCCTTAAATAATCAAGATAATATGAACAAACGCCATGTAAAAAACCAATCAAATTGAGTATAACAAAATATATATCAAAAGAAATGAATGAAAAGTTGAAGAAAAAGAGAAGACAGACAAAGTTCGTGAACATTAGTTCAATAGGACTTAAAGTGAGAGCAAAGGAGACAAAATAAATTATGACGAATTAAGTAAAAACCTGAGTCAAAGTTGTCAAAGATATAAATATGAAAAAAAATAGTAAACAATATAAAAATAAATGAGCTAAAAATTGGTAGGAGAAAGAGAGAGAGAGAAAATGAGAGTGAGGGGGGACAATGGTGGTGATGGGGAAGTGGGAGTGATTTGGAGAGAGAGAGAGAGAGAGAGAGAGAGAGAGAGAGAGAGAGAGAGAGAGAGAAGGGGGGGGGTTACTGACTGCGAGTGTATGTGTATGTGTGTTTCAGAGTAACTTACTTAACCAGAGATGTGCGATAGAACTCACAGAAGTATCTGTATAGCGAATGCGATAAGCCTCACAGAAGCGAGGCGATGAAAAAAGCTTTCAAAAACAACCCAGGGGCTCTCAAAACAGAGGAATATGTCATTAGGTGGGATAATTACTCTCTAGTTTTTTTCTACCACTCATCCATATGTTTCTCACCCCCCCCCCCCGCCCTTCCCAACCTTTTTCCCCCCTCCCCCCCTCCTCAATTATCACCTATTTTCCCTCTTATTTTCACAATTTATTGGCTATTTTTCGCGGGAATTATTCTCCCGCGGTTTCGTACACAACAGCGAGTCATTTAGAGATCCTATGCAAGGAGAGAATCTCTCCCGCATCGATCAGTGTGGCGAGACAGCTCAGAGGTGGAGGGTGTATGTCTCGCCACCTCCCGCCTGAGAATACAAGCGGGTGGGGAATATCATCTTTTTTTAGCAAACCCAAATGCTTTCCCCACTTATTTTATCACTCTTGAAGGTTCATATGTTTATCATATTAGTGAAATATGTGCTCATGGAAAATAAATTATGGTTTATAGGATAGATAAAACGAATTCTGTCAGAATATTGGGTTATCAATTCGCATATAACTACGTTGGTCACATCCCCTATTTAGCGCTTACCAGGTTAACCTGCTAAGCGCGAGCTCCATGTAGTGAACACCCAATAACTGGGCGGCCATATTAGGCCTCATTCCAGCCTAAAATCGTTATTTTACGATAAATATCGTTATTACTTATTCATATGCGTCTATTTTATGTTTAATATGAAGATATTAACATGTAACAGCAATAAAACAAGTGGGAATAGTGTTTTTAGGGTGAAAATCGTGAATTATTGCCGACCGTTCATTCATGAGGTGAGAGACACGCAAGGCCTACACCCTGCTTTCTAGATGCCTGGAGGGAGACTGAGGCCTGTCTCTCTCTTTCTCTCTTTTTCCCTCGCATAGACACACGCAAGACCACACCCTAGGACCGGTTTGGAGATATTGGCACGGTAAATACACCGATAAACAAGGGAATAAGAGGAAAAATAGGTGATAATTGAAGGGGGGGGGCAAGGAGGGAATTTTGACACATGTGGAGGAGTGATAGAAAGTATGGAGGGGAATTATGTCACTTAAATGCCATTTCTTTTGTTTTAAGTGCTACTGGGGCCTTTTAGAAGTTTTATTTTAGGCCTTACCTCTTAAGAGTGTTCTCGCCTTTGCCCACCAAAACCTCTTAAGAGTGTTCTCGCCATTCCCGGGTTAATAATAGTTAGTATCATATAGGACTTGCGACTGTTTAAGGTACTAGATATTGAGGATGATAACAAAGAGACTATACAGTATATTGCAGTACACTCATTGGTCAGTCTGCAGTGTCTCATTTTGAAAATATTTTACTGAATAATTATTTACAATGTTAGCAGGTAGTTTGTTCCAGGTAAAACATGTGAAAATGGTCCCATATATTATCATTAAATTCCTTTAGCTAAATTATTCGGCAAAATGTTTGTTGAGTCGAATAATAATCAACCTTGTCAAACTCGCCAAGTAGTTAACCCTGGACAGGTTTCGCGTTCTAACGCGTACGGTAAAGGAAACGAGGGTCGAAAGTGGCACGCCGCACTAAAATATTCGCCAAAAATCAGGTAATTGAGATAGATTTTTTGTCTACATTTGAACATGTAATATAAGGAATGCTTAATCGAATGTGAAGTGGAATTGAAAATCAGAGTGATTTTTATATTTTTAATGATTATTCTAGAAAAATAACTTAAGAAAATGACTAAGTTTACTAAAAAATAAAAATAAATACTTAAAGTTCCCGGAGGATAGTGAAACTCTGGTGACTAGTAGGGGGATGGTGTGAACCTCATCAGCTGCAATCTTGTCGACCTGGGTCAAATAGGGCGCGATCTGTGCAAAGAATAAAAAGGGTTAATTTCGAAAACTCAAAAAAATGATCAATGGTTTACAGAAAATCATTAGGGTGCCTAAATATTGGTGGATTTAGCTGAAACTTTGTCAGAATAGTGCCAACCAACACTGGAACACAGGGAAACCCTAAATATTGAGATCAGAACTAGTAAATAGCAATGACATAGCATTGTGTACACTTAACTCCGAGACGTCAGACAGTTTTCGGCAAACATTTGAGAGAAAAAAATTCATAACTGAACAAATTGTTTATGAATCTGCCTATAAATCACCATGGACATTCCTAAACAACCTAAGAACAATATCAGTATGAATAATGGGGGTTTGGAGTAGTTATACACACACAGTACTGAAAGGGTTAACCTTATCTCCCAGCACCGCTCCGGCCGCAACCCTCTGAAAGTAGACAACACTTTCCACAATGTATAGGATGATTATAAATGCATGGATTTTGATCACAACTCATGTGAATGATGAATACTGCTTGAATAATACATACTACACCCTAAAAATATTAAAAAAATAAAAATAAAATAAAATTGGGGGCATAACAGGTAAGTACTTGGTAAATTTCAATCAGCAGGAACAGGTAAAATGGTAATAAAATGGGTAGCTTGTCCCTGGGCAACTGGGGGCATGACAGGTAACTAATTGGTACCAATCAATCAGCAGAAACCAGGTAAAATTATAAGGAAATAGGTAGGTAGTCACTGGGGGCACAACAGGTAAGTACTTTGTCAAATTCAATCACCAGGAACAGGTAAAATGGTAATAAATGGGTAGCTTGTCCCTGGGCAACTGGGGGCATGACAGGTAACTAATTGGTACCAATCAATCAGCAGAAACCAGGTAAAATTATAAGGAAATGGGTAGGTAGTCACTGGGGGCACAACTTGTAAGTACTTTGTCAAATTCAATCACCAGGAACAGGTAAAATGGTAATAAAATGGGTAGCTTGTCCCTGGGCAACTGGGGGCATGACAGGTAACTAATTGGTACCAATCAATCAGCAGAAACCAGGTAAAATTATAAGGAAATGGGTAGGTAGTCACTGGGGGCACAACAGGTAAGTACTTTGTCAAATTCAATCACCAGGAACAGGTAAAATGGTAATAAAATGGGTAGCTTGTCCCTGGGCAACTGGGGGCATGACAGGTAACTAATTGGTACCAATCAATCAGCAGAAACCAGGTAAAATGATAAGGAAATGGGTAGGTAGTCACTGGGGGCATAACAGGTAAGTACTTTGTCAAATTCAATGAGGAAATACACCAATAGCGAAATCAGAAAAAAAAAACGAAAAAAAAACAAGAAAAAAAAAATTGTGGCGGCATATGGCAACTCAGATATCTGGCAACAGTCAGGACACGACGTCACACAATCTAGCCATCATGTGTAGAAGACACAAGTCCCAAGTCTATTACAAAGGCATGAAACATATGATTACTGTAACTTTCAACAAATATGGTACAAAAACTTACTGTGTTTACTGGGTCATATGTGGCACCGGAAAAGGGGTGAAAGGGTTGTGGTGGGAGGAGCGAGCGGCGCAGGTCTGTCTTTGGTGGGGTCCCAGCTCCTACTGATAGATGGCTTGCCTCACCAGGAAATTCAGCCTCCTATTGGCTCCCCCGGTCACGTGACATGCAAGCATAGACAAAGGCGGATTTTCGCGTTCCTTAAATGACCCCACGAATCCTGTCCAGGGTTTTAAGGGGGGTCACCGGCTTTTTTATATCTTTCTCTCCTTTTCTCTCTTTCCCTGGCTTGTATCCATTCAGCCAACTGTTTTTAAGATATTTATCCCCATCCAGGTGTCGATTTCTTCCTGGCGAGCGATAGCGAGCCAGCATTGTATGGAGAAATCCGGCTTTGCCGGAGAAATTTTTCTATCGAAAAATGTACAAATTTAGCTTGCTGTCAAAACAAAAATATATGTTTGCTGGCTCGCTACCGCTCACCAGGAAAATATTGACACCTGGATGGAAGTATACGTCTTAAAACAGTACGCTGAATGAGCCCGAATGGATACAAGCCAAAGAGAGAGGGAGAGAAAGAGAAAACAAGCGAGGTGGGCTCCCTTAACACATCAAATGAGCCGGCCTCGTTCTCTGGTAATGTACTGTAGACCTTACAGCTGATCCTCATAGCTCAGTCTACAAATGGATAGAAGAAAACTTGTAGTCCTAACTTAGATAGATAGATAGATAGATAGATAGATAGATAGATAGATAGATAGATAGATAGATAGATAGATAGATAGATAGATAGATAGATAGATAGATAGATAGATAGATAGAGAGAGAGAGAGAGAGAGAGAGAGAGAGAGAGAGAGAGAGAGAGAAAGCAAGATAGATAGACAGAGAGTGAGAGAGATAGGGAGAGAGCAAGATAGATAGACAGAGAGATAGAGAGAGAGCAAGATAGATAGACAGACAGAAAGCAAGACAGAGAAAGAGAGAGCAAGATAAATAGACAGTGAGAGAGAAAGATAAATAGACAGAGAGAGAGAGAGAGAGAGAGAGAGAGAAAGATAAAGAGAAAGATAAAGAGAGAGAGAGAGAGAGATAAAGAGAGAGAGAGAATTGATACCCCCCCCCCCCCACGGTCTTCTTATAGTTTTACACCCCCAGTGTCGTAAACCTATTGAGCCAAGGGGGAATCCAAACACGGTACACTGAATACAAACTCCTACATGAATACAAATAAGTCACAGTGAATACAAACATATCAGGGTGAATGCAAGCTCATCAGAGTGAATACAAACATATCAGAGTGAATGCAAGCTCATCTGAGTGAATACAAACATGTCAAAGTGAATACAAACATGTCAGAATGAATACACACATGTCAAAGTGAATACAATATGTCAAAGTGAATACAAACATGTCAGAATGAATACACACATGTCAAAGTGAATACAATATGTCAAAGTGAATACAAACATGTCAGAATGAATACACACATGTCAAAGTGAATACAATATGTCAAAGTGAATACAAACATGTCAGAATGAATACACACATGTCAAAGTGAATACAATATGTCAAAGTGAATACAAACATGTCAGAATTATTACAAACATGTCAAAGTGAATACAATATGTCAAAGTGAGTACAAACATGTCAGAATGATTACAAACATGTCAAAGTGAATACAATATGTCAAAGTGAATACAAACATGTCAGAATGATTACAAACATGTCAATGTGAATACAATATGTCAAAGTGAGTACAAACATGTCAGAATGATTACAAACATGTCAAAGTGAATACAAACATGCCAGAGTGAACACCACATGTCGAAGTGAATACAATATGTCAGAGTGAATACAAACATGTTACCGAGAATACAAACGCGATAGAATTATCAATTTTAGAGTGCATCCAAATACGTCAGGAGGAATTCAAAGATGTTGGAGTGAATACAAAGGAGGAGCCAAAGAATCCACATAAGTAAGTGAAGATTAGTTCAACTACATCAGAAGGTATGTCTATCTATGCATCTCTCTCTCTCTTTCTTTCTTTCTTTCTTTCTTTCTTTCTTTCTTTCTTTCTCTATATATATATATATATATATATATATATATATATATATACCCATTACACACACAACAAGCACATAAATTAACATATAGGTAAACACAACCTTAAAACCCAAGAGGAGTACCTGAGAATAATAATTACATGTTATTCAGGTTTCTCACATATGAACCCCAGCTGGCATTGTTGTTGGCCTAACCCTGCCTCTGGTCCGGGGGAGAGCACAAGAATGGACAGAAAGGAAAGCTAAATTAAGTAAAGGAAAAAAGTGATGAAAAGAAAAAAATGAACAAAGGAAAAATGAAAATGAAGTAGGGGAAGGAGAGAGGGTGTGTGTGTGTGTGTGTGTGTGTGTGTGTGTGTGTGTGTGTGTGTGTGTGTGTGTGTGTGTGTGTGTGTGTGTGTGTGTGTGTGTGTGTGTGTGTGTGTGTGTGTGTGTGTGTGTGTGTGTGTGTGTGTGTGTGTGTGTGTGTGTGTGTGTGTGTGTGTGTGTGTGGGTGTGTGGGTGTGTGTGGGTGTGGGTGAGACAAAAAGGTGCAGCAAATTGGAAAAAACGAAAACAATGAGTGAAAACAAAATGGAACTTCAAGAAAACTTAGAGAGAGAGAGAGAGCAGGTTAGTGAGGTGTCGTGAAGAGCTGGTCACACTTACGTTCCCACTTTTATTAGCCCCCTTCTCTCTCTCTCTCTCTCTCGCTCTCTCTCTCTCTCTCTCTCTCTCTCCATTGTTATATTCTCTAAACCTGAGTTTGTTCTCATTTTGCCTACCAGCCTACTCACCCACTCACTCGCTCTCACATTTTCCAACACGCTCATCTCACTCTCACATTCTGTTACTAACTCTAACTCACTCACTCACTCACTCACACTCTCTCTCTCTCTCTATATATATATATATATATATATATATATATATATATATATATATATATCAGCTTACTCCTATTTATCTTATTTTAATTGTTCCTCCTCTACCATTTCCCATATTTTGCTGGTCCCTCAAATTTCTTCTCTCTCATCCATCTACCCACCAACTAACTCTAACTCTAACATCCTCTCTCTCTCTCTCTCTCTTCTATACCCTTTAATTATTCTATTATCTTTCAATTACGTGTCTGTTAGAACGGCCAGTCATTCGCACGTACCCGTACACCACACTAACCCCCACCCCCACCACACACGCACACCACACAACCCCCCCCCCCCCCACACACGCACACCACACAACCCCACTCACACCACACACACACACACACGCACACCACACAAACCAACACCACCACCACACACATGCACACCATACCACCCTCCCCCCACATACACACACACACAGACACCACATTAACCACCACCACACACCCACATATACCTCCCCCCCCCCACACAACCCCTCCCACACACGTAAGCCAAAAAAATAAACCCCCCCACCACATCCCCCCCCCCCCTCCCACACACACAACCCCCCTCACCCATGCACACCACACAAACCAACAACCCCACCACACACCCACATAACCCCCCCCCCCCACACACACACACACTCACCATGGCCAGCAGTAATCAACTCAGTAAAGACCAACACCAAACTGCATTACTGTGTGTGAGAGAAATTGTGAGTTGCAGAGAAATATTTCCTGTGTGTGTGTGTGTGTGTGTGTGTGTGTGTGTGTGTGTGTGTGTGTGTGTGTGTGTGTGTGTGTGTGTGTGTGCATTTCTAGCTAAAATTGTGTGCGTGAGTTTGTGTGTATGTGTGTGTGTGTGTGTGTGTGTGTGTATGTGTGCGTATGAATGATTAGGTGTGTTCATAAGGGAACGGGTGTCTTTATTGTTTACATGTGTAGTCTGTATGAACACTGTAGTCTGTATTAGTTCAGCTGACGGTAAATTGAGTCCCTTAACAACTGATTTCTCAATACTAATAGATATATATGAAAGCACTATGTCTCTGCGTCATGATGGTACCAAGTTGTCATTATTAACCCTTTCACTGCGGGTGACATTCTGGAACGTCCTGGCATTTTACAGCAATTTCCAGGCTTCAAATACCTGTAAAAACCGTAAAAATTGAGTGTCAGTGGGCGGGAGCGTGAGGGGCCCACCTCCGTTCCTCAGAGCAGCGAGCGGCCCACTGAGGTAGACTGTGTCTCGCGCGGGTCTCTCACTGCCTCTCACAACAGTGTTGCCAAGCGAGCGAGTGTTGCCAAGCGAGCAAGTGCTAACAAATAGCGGGTTTCCCGCGTTTCTATGGCACCACTGCGGGTGAACCAGACCACATACGAGGCCCATTCTGGTCTCATTTTGAAGCTATTTTCGCCTAGTTTTTGGCAGAATACAGTTCATTTAATGCAGATGCTTGATTCATCATTCAGGAGTGCCTGAATATGCCCTAAATAGCCCAAAACACCCCGCAGCCAAAGAGTTAAGAACATATTGCGCAACAAAATATTCATAATAGCTGGGTAATCAAGATGGCGACATGAAGATTTACCGCCATCTGGAAAAAAACAGACTATAGTTAAGCTTGTGTGTGTGTGTGTGTGTGTGTGTGTGTGTGTGTGTGTGTGTGTGTGTGTGTGTGTGTGTGTGTGTACGTTCATGTGTACGTGTGTGCGATCAGTCTGTATAGAGGGTAATTATGACTTTCATTTAGATCGCAGAATTAAATTTACACCCCGCACCCTCCCTCTCTGGTGTATGTGAGATAGATATATATATATATATATATATATATATATATATATATATATATATATATATATATATATATATATATATATATATATATATATATATATATATATATATATATATATATAAGAGAGAGAGAGAGAGAGAGAGAGAGAGAGAATATTGATGGTAGTAGGTAGGAATGGCGTAGAAGTTAAATATGAATGAATATATATATATATATATATATATATATATATATATATATATCACGGTATATCACGGTCTCCTCCGTTTCCAAGCCTTAACATTCACTATAGGGTGTAAGTTTTCCGATCTCTGTTACCATAGGGTGTCTAGCGTGAGGGATGGGTGGGTGTTGGGGGGGGGGGGGGTCGATGTGCGGAGTTTTGATATAACCAATAGATCTACCACGCACTCACTCGCTCGCTCTCATTCTCACTCGCTCGCTCTCTCTCTCTCTGCTACAAACACACATACACCCTCTCTCTCTCTTTCTCTCTCTCTGTGTTTCACCGGCTGTCACTGGAAGCGTCGTCTTCCCTTCGTCCCCGTCCCTTGATTTGACCATAATTTGAGCATGCTATTGCTCATCATCTCATTATTTGCATGAACTGTGGCTAAGTGCTTGTTAAACCACCAATATTTTTCTTGCATGTTATTCTGTTGTATTTTTGACTGACAAACATCTGTTTGTCAAAATGTTCATTGTTTGGAGAGTATAGCAACGCCGGCGACGATAGGCCCACCTATTATGAACAAACTTATTTCTTGTGTTTTCAGATATTAACCCCGTGAAGCTCTGACGCGTTTTAGCAGTTTATTTTGGTTATCATTAAACGATTGATTGTATGCAGCTTAGGAAGGATCTGTGGGTATTAAAAGGGTAAATACTATCTCAATAAACCCTCTGACTTCCAAATACCCTTACTAATCTGAATAAAATCGTCTAATAATTACCAGAAAACAGAACAAAAATGCGTATAGGAACTTGAAAAAGGTTAAGGGGAGATATCCACTTGAGGGTTATTTTTCTGGACCCCTTTCTCCCTCATGTTTAGCCCCATTGCTTTTCTAATTTTAAAACGTTCGCCCCATTATTTTGACGATTTTAAGAACTTTCGACCCATCTCTGTCAATTTTAAGACCTTTCGTGCCATTTAGGTGTCGATTTTATCCTGGCGAGCGATAGCGAGCCTGTAATATAAGAGGAACCGGCTTTCAGCCGGGACATTTTTCTACCGAAAAATGTACAAATTTATCTTGAAAGAGGGTCAAGGGGGTGAAATTTTAAGATTGCTGGAGGAGTAGAAAACAAACTAAAAACCTCCCCTTAAGCTCTAGCCCTTATTGTAGTTATTGTAGCCCTTTCAGTAGGTGAGTGCTAGCTAAAACACCCAATAGTTGCCTTGCGTGATAGTGGGCTGTATTTATGACTGCTAAACCTTTTAATTGTCAAAACGTTCCTGGGTTTGGCAAGTATAAGAACGCCTGCACCACCACCGGCACCACCTAGGTTACGTAAGCAAACCCAATTCTTTTATTTTATTATATATTCAACTCTGGCTCTTATTGTAACTAGTTGAACTTTGGTTTTCATCTAAGTTGACTATATATATATATATATATATATATTACACACACATTATATTGTTAGTTAAGGGGAGATATCCACTTGAGGGATTTTTTTCTTGACGCCTTTCTCCCTCATGTTTAGCCCCATTGATTTCCTAATGTTAAGACGTTCGCCCCATTATTTTGACAATTTTAAGAACCCTCGCCCCATTTCTGTCAATGTTAAGACCATTCGTGCCATTTAGGTGTCGATTTTATCCTGGCGAGCGATAGCGAGCCTGTAATTTAAGGGGCACCGGCCTTTGGCCGGAACATTTTTCTACCGAAAATGTACAAATTTATCTTGAAAGGGGGTCAAGTGGGAGTAATTTTAAGATTGATGGAAGTCTAGGGAATCAACTAAAAACCTCCCCTTAAATACAGAGGGTTATAATAATTTAGTTATTACTTTTGATAGCCTATGTAAGTGCATTTCATGTAGTTATCCTTATCCTATTTATGAGCCTATTACACTATTTATGAGCCTATTACACTATTTATGACCCTATTACACTATGTATGAGCCTATTACACTATGTATGAGCCTATTACACTATGTATGAGCCTATTACACTATGTATGAGCCTATTACACTATGTATGAGCCTATTACACTATTTATGAGCCTATTACACTATGTATGAGCCTATTACACTATGTATGAGCCTATTACACTATGTATGAGCCTATTACACTATGTATGAGCCTATTACACTATTTATGAGCCTATTACACTATGTATGAGCCTATTACACTATTTTCAGTTATCTAATACATTTTATTGTTATATTTGTTGTGTCTCATTTGCATACATTTACCCATTCTGTGCCGGTGACGTCCTTGTCATCATACTCTGGCTACTATTAAGGGGAGGTTTCTAGTTTGTTTCCTACTCCTCCTTCACCCCCTCTCAAGATAAATTTGTACATTTTTCGGTAGAAAAATGTCCCGGCCGAAGGCCGATTACTCTTAAATTACAGGCTCGCTATCGCTCGCCAGGATAAAATCAACACCTAAATGGCACGAAAGGTCTTAAAATTAACAGAATGGGACGAAAATTCTTAAAATCACCAAACTAATGGGGAAAACGTCTTAAAATCTCAAAAGCAATAGGGCTAGACATGAGGGAGAAAGGGGTCAAGAAAAAAGTCCCTCAAGTGGAAATCTCCCCTTAAACGGTTGTATTCAGTTTAAAGAGGGCCTCCAGCAATTAACAGACTATTAAACGGTTGTATTCAGTTTATAGAGGGCCTCCAGCAATTAACAGACTATTAAACGGTTTGTATTCAGTTTATAGAGGGCCTCCAGCAATTACAGACTATTAAACGGTTGTATTCAGTTTATAGAGGGCCTCCAGCAATTAACAGACTATTAAACGGTTGTATTCAGTTTATAGAGGGCCTCCAGCAATTAACAGACTATTAAACGGTTGTATTCAGTTTATAGAGGGCCTCCAGCAATTAACAGACTATTAAACGGTTGTATTCAGTTTATAGAGGGCCTCCAGCAATTAACAGACTATTAAACGGTTGTATTCAGTTTATAGAGGGCCTCCAGCAATTAACAGACTATTAAACGGTTGTATTCAGTTTATAGAGGGCCTCCAGCAATTAACCAGACTATTAAACGGTTGTATTCAGTTTATAGAGGGCCTCCAGCAATTAACAGACTATTAAACGGTTGTATTCAGTTTATAGAGGGCCTCCAGCAATTAACAGACTATTAAACGGTTGTATTCAGTTTATAGAGGGCCTCCAGCAATTAACAGACTATTAAACGGTTGTATTCAGTTTATAGAGGGCCTCCAGCAATTAACAGACTATTAAACGGTTGTATTCAGTTTATAGAGGGCCTCCAGCAATTACTATTAACTATTAACGGTTGTATTCAGTTTATAGAGGGCCTCCAGCAATTAACAGACTATTAAACGGTTGTATTCAGTTTATAGAGGGCCTCCAGCAATTAACAGACTTCGAACTATTTCACTCAACATTTTTACTACCACAGATCGATCCTTCCCAAGCTCTTTGAGGGGGTTCACCTGCTGTTTGTTATTTCTGTCCTTTTCTCTTTCTCTGGCTTGTATCCATTCGGCCCCATTCAACCAACTATTTTAAGACGTTTATCCCCGTCTAGGTGTTGATTTCTTCCTGGCGAGCGATAGCGAGCCAGCATTATATGAAGAAATCCGGCTTTGCCGGAGACATTTTTCTAACGATAAATGTACAAATTTAGCCTGCTGTCAAACAAAAATAAAAAATATGCTGGCTCGCTACCGCTCACCAGTAAAAAATTGACACCTGGATGGGGATAAACGTCTGAAAAACAGTAGGCTGAATGGGGCCAAATGGATACAAGCCAGAGAAAGATAGAAAAGGACAGAACAAAAACAGGTCGCCCCCTTAAGTCGTATAAATAAAAAATAAATCAATTATAGCTGACGTCGCTGGTACAGAAAGGGTTAACTAATACCGTTTATAGTTTGTTTTAAAGTTTCTCATTAGGGTAATTTAACCCTCTCCCTCTCTCTTTCCTATCAGGCTTAGTCTACTTGTTTTTGTGTGTGTGTGTGTGTGTGTGTGTGTGTGTGTGTGTGTGTGTGTGTGTGTGTGTGTGCAGTATACAATAGTGTCACTATTCATTGGGAGGTGTTTGGTGTTGGGAGTGATTTTTTTTTTTTTTTTTTTTTTTTTTTTTTTTTTTTTTTTTGTCTATGTGAATGAGGGAGACAAAAGGCAGAACTGCCTGTAGCGAGTGCCTCCCCCAGAGATGAAAGAGTGACAGGGCCAAAATCAAGGGACGTTAATGTTATTATTCCTATAGGTTCAGGAACTTTTCATAGCGAGGTCCGTCCTTAGAGATCTGTGCCCCTTAAATTGTGCTTTCCTTTCACTTAAGGGGAGATCTCCACTTGAGGGATTTTTTTCTTGACCCCTTTCTCCCTTATGTTTAGCCCCATTACTTTTGATATTATAAAACGTTTGCCTCATTAGTTCAGCGATTTTAAGAACTTTCACCCCATATTAAGACCTTTCGTGCAATTCAGGTGTCGATTTTATCTTGGTGAGCGATAGCGAGCCTGTAATTTAAGTGGAACCGGCTTTCAGCCGGGACATTTTTCTACCGAAAAATGTAAAATTTATCTTGAAAGGGGATCTAGGGGTTGTAACTTTAAGATTGATGGAATTCTAGGGAATGAACTAAAAACCTCCCCTTAAAGATTACGCTATTCAGAGTGCAGTTGGGTCTGAGTAGATTATTAGATTGATATCCAGTATTCGATAAATGGATAGAAAATCGTTGTCATGTACTTAACCTTTACTTGTCTTGATGATGTAATGGTTAGAGTGCTTAAAATGCGTATGTGGTATCCCAGGTGCGAATCCCGGGAGGAACACACATGCTTTCAGTCATTTTCATTGGGAGGTGTTTCGTGTTGGGAGTGAAATGAATTAATTAGATTATTCCTTTTTCCAGGCATATCATTGCGTTCGTTATATTTGTGTTCGTTATATTTGTGTTCGTTATATTTGTGTTCGTTATATTTGTGTTCGTTATATTGTGTTCGTTATATTTGTGTTCGTTATATTTGTGTTCGTTTATATTGTGTTCGTTTATATTGTGTTCGTTTATATTGTGTTCGTTTATATTGTGTTCGTTTATATTGTGTTCGTTTATATTGTGTTCGTGTATATTGTGTTCGTTATATTTGTGTTCGTTATATTGTGTTCGTTATATTGTGTTCGTTATATTGTGTTCGTTATATTGTGTTCGTTATATTGTGTTCGTTATATTTGTGTTCGTTATATTTGTGTTCGTTATATTGTGTTCGTTATATTGTGTTCGTTATATTGTGTTCGTTATATTGTGTTCGTTATATTTGTGTTCGTTATCATTGTGTTCGTTATATTGTGTTCGTTATATTGTGTTCGTTATATTGTGTTCGTTATATTGTGTTCGTTATATTTGTGTTCGTTATATTGTGTTCGTTATATTTGTGTTCGTTATATTTGTGTTCGTTATATTGTGTTCGTTATATTGTGTTCGTTATATTGTGTTCGTTATATTGTGTTCGTTATATTGTGTTCGTTATATTTGTGTTCGTTATATTGTGTTCGTTATATTGTGTTCGTTATATTGTGTTCGTTATATTGTGTTCGTTATATTGTGTTCGTTATATTGTGTTGTATATTGTGTTCGTTATATTTGTGTTCGTTATATTGTGTTCGTTATATTGTGTTCGTATTATTTGTGTTCGTTATATTGTGTTCGTTATATTGTGTTCGTTATATTTGTGTTCGTTATATTGTTTTCGTTATATTTGTTTTATTTCTTTTATTTGTTTTGTTCTTACTTATAGTTATTTTTTAATTGTGACACTACTATCTCTTATCATACAACTATAAATTATTAGAGGATGATTAAGGGGAGGTTTCTAGTTTGTTTCCTACTCCTCCAGCAATCTAAAAATGTCACCCCCTTGACCCCCTTTCAAGATAAATTTGTACATTTTTCGGTAGAAAAATGTCCCGGCCGAAGGCCGATTACTCTTAAATTACAGGCTCGCTATCGCTTGCCAGGATAAAATCGGCACCTAAATGACACGAAAGGTCTAAAAATTGACAGAATGGGGCGGAAATTCTTAAAAATCACCAAACTAATGGGGTAAACGTCTTAAAATCTCAAAAGCAATGGGGCTAGACATGCGGGAGAAAGGGATCAAGAAAAAAAGTCCCTCAAGTGGAAATCTCCCCTTAATCTACGCAACTGCGGCTCCTGCACTAGACGCTACGGTACGACGATCATCCCAGACGGACACTGCAGGTTATGTGTTCAACGGACAGAACTGGAGGACAAATGAAGAAAGGCTACTCCACTAATAGCTGTTTCATCATGCAGAGATAATACACTGGAAGAGGTCGTCAGTGTCAACATTGGGAATGAAGCTTCTACTCCAGCCAATAAGGGAGCCCACCTCGCTATTTTTTTCTCCTTTTCTCTCTTTCTCTGGCTTGTATCCATTCGGCCCCATTCAACCTACTGTTTTAAGACGTTTACCCCCATCCAGGTGTCAATATTTTCCTGGCGAGCGGTAGCGAGCCAACATATATATATTTTTGTTTTGACAGCAAGTTATATTTTTAAATTTTTCGATAGAAAAATTTCTCCGGCGAAGCCGGATTTCTCCATGCAATGCTGGCTTGCTATCGCTCGCCAGGAAGATATCGACACCTGGAAGGGGATAAACCGCTTAAAACAGTTGGGAAGACTGCTGGGGGACTTCTTTCCCAAACTTAATTTCATGCCGACCAACGGTCGGAGGGTGAGGTGGGTGGGGAGAGAGCCTTCTGCTTTGCTATCATTGCCTTCCACTTTGTAGCAAATTTTATTATAGCATTAAGTCCAGACCGCAAGGTCTGTGTAGTCTGTGTATCTATGTAAATCTAAATCTCTCTCTCCCCCCCCCCCCATTCCTGTGATGACATAGCCCATAATTACACCCACCTTTGTAACGCCATTCACACCCAAACTCGCAAATTAAAACGCACACGCCCACACAAAAAAGGGCGTCCCACATCCAGCAATGATCGGAATGGTTGGGTGGGTTGGGCGAGCACAAAGGCACGCCCATAATTCCCGTGCCTGTGATGTTGTTGTGTGTTTGTGAAGGATGCTAAATTATCTTATATCCTGCCCGTGATGACTGATGATGATGATGATTTATGATGGTGTGTGTGTGTGTGTGTGTGTGTGTGTAGGAGGAAGCGGGGGGGGGGGGGGGGGTTATTGATTGTGGTGTTGATTGTGGTGTTGATTTTGTCTCTTTGCAGTACTTATAATTTGGTAGATTGGTGGTGTCGGTCGTGATAGTAGTGTGTTATAATTTGAGGTGTTGATTGTATCATTGATTGTCATTGATGTTATTGTGTCTATGTGAAAGGATGGTAAATTAGCTTATATCCTGTTCGTAATGATGATGCATGATGTGTCAATAATGTCATTTAGTTGTACTGAATTACTGATCTTTTAGTAGATTGGTGGCTATTACATTGTTATTGATTGAGGTGTTGATTGTGGTGGTAGGGTGTTATCAAATTATTGTGCTGTTGATTGTATTATGGATTGTGTCATTGGAGTTGTGTGTTTGTGCAGAATGGTAATATATCTAATACCCTATTCGTGATGATGATGATGATGATGTTTGATGGTGGTAGGGGAGTGATGGTAGTAGTAATGAATATTGTCATTTTGTAGTACTAATGATATTCTTGATTGGTGGTGTTGATTGGGTTATTAGCGGGTTATTGCCTGTGTTGATAATTGAGGTGGAAGTATAATTTAAACAATGCTTTGATTATGTGATTAATTGTCTTAATGAGTGGAGCATTGAATGTATTATTTTGTGTTCATGATGTGTGTTTGTGATGTGTATGATAAATAATGTTATATCCTGTTAATGATCTATGATAGTTGGTTGGAGGGCATTTAATGTTGGAGTGGGTGTGATGGTTGGGGTGGTGTGAGGGTGATGGTTGGGGTGAAGTGGGGGTGATGGTTGGGGTGGAGTGAGGGTGATGGTTGGGGTGGAGTGGGGGTGATGGATGGGGTGGAGTGGGGTGTGATGGTTGGGGTGGAGTGAGGGTGATGGTTGGGGTGGAGTGAGGGTGATGGTTGGGGTGGAGTGAGGGTGATGGTTGGGGTGGAGTGGGGGTGGTGGTGGGGGTGGAGGGGGGGTGAGGGTGGGGGTGAGGGGGGGTGGATGGTTGGGGTGAAGTGGGGGTGATGGATGGGGTGGAGTGGGGTGTGATGGTTGGGGTGGTGTGAGGGTGATGGTTGGGGTGGAGTGAGGGTGATGGTTGGGGTGAAGTGGGGGTGATGGATGGGGTGGAGTGGGGTGTGATGGTTGGGGTGGGGTGGGGGTGATGGTGGGGGGGGAGTGGGGGTGATGGATGGGGTGGTGTGAGGGTGATGGTTGGGGTGGTGTGAGGGTGATGGTTGGGGTGGTGTGAGGGTGATGGTTGGGGTGGAGTGAGGGTGATGGTTGGGGTGGAGTGAGGGTGATGGTTGGGGTGGTGGGGGTGATGGTTGGGGTGAGTGTGTGGTTGGGTGGAGTGAGGGTGATGGTTGGGGTGAGTGAGGGTGATGGTTGGGGTGGAGTGAGGGTGATGGTTGGGGTGGAGTGAGGGTGATGGTTGGGGTGGAGTGAGGGTGATGGTTGGGGTGGTGTGAGGGTGATGGTTGGGGTGGAGTGAGGGTGATGGTTGGGGTGGTGTGAGGGTGATGGTTGGGGTGGAGTGAGGGTGATGGTTGGGGTGGAGTGAGGGTGATGGTTGGGGTGGTGTGAGGGTGATGGTTGGGGTGGTGTGAGGGTGATGGTTGGAGTGGAGTGAGGGTGATGGTTGGGGTGGAGTGGGGGGATAGTTGGGGTGGAGTGAGGGTGATGGTTGGGGTGGAGTGGGAGTGAGGGTGATGGTTGGGGTGGAGTGGGAGTGAGGCTGATGGTTGGGGTGGAGCGGGGGTGATGGTTAGGGTGGAGTGAGGGTGATGGTTGGGGTGGAGTAGGGTGACGGTTGGGTTGGAGTGAGGGTGATGGTTGGGGTGGAGTGAGGGTGATGGTTGGGGTGGAGTGAGGGTGATGGTTGGGGTGGAGTGAGGGTGATGGTTGGGGTGGAGTGAGGGTGATGGTTGGGGTGGAGTGAGGGTGATGGTTGGGGTGGAGTGAGGGTGATGGTTGGGGTGGAGTGAGGGTGATGTGAGGGTGATGGTTGGGGTGATGTGAGGGTGATGGTTGGAGTGGTGGGGTGATGGTTGGAGTGGTGGGGTGATGGTTGGAGTGGTGGGGTGATGGTTGGGGTGGGGTGAGGGTGATGGTTGGGTGGAGTGAGGTGATGGTTGGTGGTGGTGTGGTTTTTGGGGTGAGGTGATGGTTGGGGTGGTGTGAGGGTGGTTGGGTGGAGGGGTGATGGTTGGGGTGTTGGTGTGAGGGGTGATGGGTTGGGGTGGATGTGAGGGTGATGGTTGGGGGTGGAGTGAGGGTGATGGTTGGGGTGGTGTGAGGGTGATGGTGGGGTTGGTGGTGAGGTGATGGTGGGATTGGTGGGGTGATGGTTGGAGTGGTGGGGTGATGGTTGGGGTGGTGTGAGGGTGGTGTGAGGGTGGTTGGGGTGAGGGTGATGGTTGGGGGTGAGGGGGATGGTTGGGGTGAGTGAGGGTGATGGTTGGGGTGGGTGAGGGTGATGGTTGTTGTGGTGTGAGGGTGATGGTTGGGGTGGTGTGAGGGTGATGGTTGGGTGGTGGTGTGAGGGTGATGGTTGGTGGTGAGGGTGATGGTGGGGTGGTGCTGTGTGGTTGGGGTGGTGTGTGATGGTTGGGGTGTGAGGGTGGTGGGGTGGTGAGGTGTGTGGGTGGGTGAGGGTGTGGTAGGGGTGAGTGAGGGTGGGTGAGGGTGATGGTTGGGGTGGTGTGAGGTGATGGTTGGGGTGGGTTGCGGGTGATGGTTGGGTGGTGTGAGGTGATGTGATGTGGGGTTGGGTGGAGTGATGGTTGGGGGTGGTGAGGTGATGGTTGGGGTGGTGTGAGGTGGGGGGGTGGAGTGAGGGTGATGGTTGGGGGGGTGAGGGTGATGGTTGGGGTGGAGTGGGGGTGCTGTTGGGGTGTGGTGAGGGTGTTGGTTGGAGTGGGTTCTAGGTGAGGGTGATGGGTTGGGGTGGATTGGGGGGATGAGGGTTGGGGTGGAGTGGGTGATGGTTGGGGTGGAGTGATGGTTGTGGTGAGTGGGTGTGAGGTCTGGTGGGGTGAGGGTGATGGTTGGGGTGGCGTGAGGGTGATGGTTGGGGTGGGTGAGGGTGATGGTTGGGGTGGAGTGAGGGTGATGTGGTGGTGGGTGTGAGGGTGATGGTTGGGTGGTGAGGGTGATGGTTGGGGTGGAGTGAGGGTGCTGTTGGGGTGAGGTTTGGTTGTGGGTTGGGTGCGGGTTGGGTGGCGTGGGGGTGTTGGGGTGGAGTGAGGGTGATGGTTGGGGTGGAGTGAGGGTGATGGATGGGGTGGAGTGGGAGTGAGGGTGATGGTTGGGGTGGAGCGGGGTGATGGTTGGGTGGAGTGAGGGTGAGGGTTGGGGTGGAGTAGGGTGACGGTTGGGGTGGAGTGGGGGTGATGGTTGGGGTCGCGTGGGGTGATGGTTGGGGTGGAGTGGGGGGTGATGGTTGGGGTGGAGTGAGGGTGATGGTTGGGGTGGGGTGTCGGTGGGGAGTGGGGGTGATGGTTGGGGTGGAGTGGGGGGTGATGGTTGGGGTGGAGTGGGGGGTGATGGTTGGGGTGGAGTAGGGTGACGGTTGGGGTGGAGTGGGGGTGATGGTTGGGGTGGAGTTGGGTGGTTGGGGTGGGTTGATGGTTGGGTGGAGTGGGGGTATAGGTTCGGGTGGGGGTGGGTTGTGGGGTTGATACTATGGGGGAGAGGGTGGAAGGGATTTGCTGGATATTGAATATCAAGTTGATTATGTTACTTTGTAGTTTGGATAATTTTGTAGAATTGCGGTATTGTTGGTGGTGGTAGCGTGATATATTAATTATGATATCTAATTAAGGGGAGGTATTTAGTTTGTTCCCTAGACCTCCATCAAGCTTAAAATTACACCCCCTTGAGTCCCTTTCAAGATAAATTTGTACATTTTTCGGTAGAAAAATTTCCCGGCCGAAGGCCGGTTCCTCTTAAAATACAGGCTCGCTATCGCTCGCCAGGATAAAATTGACACCTGAATTGCACGAAAGGTCTTAATATGGGGTGAAAGTTATTAAAATCGCTAAACTAATGGGGCAAACGTTTTATAATATCAAAAGCAATGGGGCTAAACATGAGGGAGAAAGGGATCAAGAAAAAAATCCCTCAAGTGGAGATCTCCCCTTAAGGTACTCGCTGTGCTGTCAAAGTCACTACGGTTGTAAATTAAATTGTTATAAAGTTGTAAAATATCTTAATTGAAGAGCATTGGCGGAGGTGAAATGGGTTTTAATGAATTCTCCACAATCACCATACACTACCACCATCACACCAACTGCCACTACCGCAGCAACTTTCACCACAAACACAAACAAATCAACCACAAACACACAATCACCATAACTATCATCCCATCGAATCCAGTCACCCAAACACAATCACAAATCACCAAACTATCCCCTCTACAATTACCGAACACAACCAAATAAAAAACACGCAACCACCACTATCCCAACTATAGTATCACCACTACAATACTACCACCACCATACTCTTATCACCACTACTACGACTACCACACATATACTACCACTACCACACTAATACCACAACTACTACCACACACATTATAATACACCACACACACCATTATCACCGCTACTATACAAATATTACTACCACTCCACCACAATCATCACACTCACACAGACAAACATTCACCCCCACCCCTCTTCCCCCACACACACACTACCACCTCCCCATCACATAATACCACCACTACCACATACTACTAACATTACCACACATGGTACTACACACATATACAAATATTGACAACACCACCACAACCACCAAATAGATAGCATACGCACACACACCCAGAAAATTCACCATTACCACATACCACAACCACAACAACTACCTCCACAACCACACACACAACCACTTACACCACCACATCCACCATAAACACACACACACACACACACACACACACCATAACATCTACCACACATACAGCCTCCACAACTAACACACACACCCCATTACTACCACATACACACACACACACACGCACACACCCCATTACTACCACATACACACACACACACACAAATACCATAACTACCACACACACACCACAAACATTCCATCACACACACCCCAACAAAACAAACCTTTCAAAGCCTTTCTACAATAAATCGTGAAAGATGCAGTTCTGGTGGATACCCATGGGAGACTGTGGGGGAAAAATGCATGGTGCTCTGAGAGAGAGAGAGAGAGAGAGAGAGAGAGAGAGACAGAGACAGAGACAGAGACAGAGACAGAGAGAGAGAGAGAGAGAGAGAGTACAAAGGAGTACAAAGGAAATCAAGCAACAACAGGTCTAGTGACCCTTCTAGGCTGCTTGTCCTCCAAAACACTGAGGATCAAGTGTCCAAACAGTGGTTTAGAGTGGGTAAGGGAACATTGGAAAGGGAACTACTGCCCTGCCACTAACGTGGCAGGACTAGGAAGTTAGTAGGGGACATATGGGTTAGTAACTGAGGGGAGGATAAAAATAAGTTATTCATTTACAAACGCAGTCAGACGCGGGTTTGATGCGAGATATTTGTCTAGGCGGAATTTAAATGAATCAACGGTGCTGCAGTCTATAACGTCTCGGGGAAGCCCATTCCACAAGTTGACAACTCGATTGAAGAAGAAATTCTTAGATTCGTGTGAGTTAAAAGATTTACCAATAATTTTGCAACCGTTTCCCCGCGTGTAATTAGATTGGTCGATAGTGAAGTACTTACTACAGTTCATATTGTCGATGCCTTTGATGATTTTGAACACTTGAATTAAGTCACCTCTTAATCTGCGCTGGGTTAAAGGAAATAGATTTAATTCTCTAAGACGCTCTTCGTATGGTTTGTTCTTTAGAGAGAGAGAGAGAGAGTGTTTTGTTTATCTCATTATTGATCGATATTATTTATAAATTTTTCATTTTGTAGCTTCCCTAGACCTCCATCAAGCTTAAGAAAATACCCCAATCAGTCTCCCCCCCCCCCCCCCCCTTCGATGAAGACTTGTGCATTTTTCGGTAGAAAAATGCCCTGGCCAAAGGCCACTTACTCCAATGTTAAATAGACCCAAAAATAACCACTGTTCCCTTAACTCAAGAGACTGAGAGAAAAGGGGTTGCTGCGCGGGGGTCAGAAGCTCTTCTTTTACCACTTGAGAATTTCATGCTAGTCAAACCCCCCATCCCCCATCCCCCCCCCCGATGCCAACAACGTCATCCTTCACCAGCTGCCACACAAGTGGACAGATGGCACGTACAAAGGAAAATAAGCAACAACAGACCCACTGTTATATATATATATATTGTATATATACAGTGTATATAATATATATATATATATATATATATATATATATATATATATATATATAGATATATGAGAGAGAGAGAGAGAGAGAGAGAGAGAGAGAGAGAGAGAGAGAGAGAGAGAGAGAGAGAGAGACAGAGAGAGAAAGATAGATAGAGATATACAAGTCGTACAGTAGAGGTGCCACAACGGCATGGACCACGGGGCACTAATTGTCAAACCTCAACTTCAACTGTGTATTGTGTGTGTGTTTGTGTGTGTGTATGTGTCCCTTTGTGCGTGAATGTGTCACCATGTCTGACACTGTGGGTGTGTGTGTTTGTGCTTAAATGTATCCCTTTGTGTGCGTGTGTTTGTGTATGTGACTGTGTAAGTGTATGTATCATTTTGTGGTGTTTGTGTATGTGACTGTGTCCATGTATGTATCCGTGTGTGCGTGCATGTATACCAGTGTGTATGTGTGTGTATGTGACTGTATCCGTGTATGTATCCCCTTGTGTGTGTATGTATGTAACTGTATCCGTGTATGTATCCCCTTGTGTGTGTATGTATGTAACTGTATACGTGTATGTATGCATGTGACTGTGTGCGTGTATGTATCCCCTTGTGTGTGTATGCATGTGACTGTATCCGTGTATGTATCCCCTTGTGTGTGTATGTATGTGACTGTATCCGTGTATGTATGAGTGTGTTAGCGCGTGTATGTGTGTGTATATATGTCTGTGTGCGTGTATGTATTTCCCCTTTGTGTACGTGTGGGCGCATGACAGAGACATACAAACGGACACAAAGAAACATACGTCTATCGGTATGTGTGTGTGTGTGTTACTCAGTTACTCAGTTACATGTTCGTCAAGGGGAATCCACGCAATGCGAGCTAAGCTCATTATTATCGCGCCTCCTTAACTGGGAATGTATTGCGTGAAATGCATGTTAAGTGTTTTATGTACTGTTGGAATGGCTGTGGATGTGTGTGTAGTCTGTATTTAGCCAATTGGCGACATCGGAAACGAAGGCTTAGGGTGGATCTGTATGGTACCATTCTCACTATAGACGGTACCGTCTCGCCCGAAGGCTTAGGTAGCCATCAGCTTAGGTGAACCATATGATACCCATCTCGCCTTGTACCATTTTGCCAACCCCAGATGGGACGTCACAACGTCGTCCACTTATTCCAGGTACCTATTTACAGCTAGGTGAACTGAGGCTTACACATGAAAGGAGACAAGCCCAATTTGTCTCCGCCCGGCCGGGGATTGAACCCCCGACCCCTCGTGTGTGAGACGAGAGCTCTACCTACTAGGCTACGGGCTGTGTGTGTGTGTGTGTGTGTGTGTGTGTGTGTGTGTGTGTGTGTGTGTGTGTAAAACCCGGTGTTTGTGTGCGTATGTGTATTAGTGTGTGCGTGAAATAATAATAATAATAATAATAATAATAATAATAATAATAATAATAATAATCTAAACAAAAATCTTAGCATAGACATAGACATTTTATTTAGCTCAGACTTTTTACAAGCATGGAGCACAACTCTCTTATAAGAAACTTGGTATATCATCCTGGAATAAAACAAATTCAACAATATACTCTCATCTATCTAAACATCGTCAATACACATTTCAATACTGTACCCTAAGTACAGTACAATGCTTATTCTACCTCATACGAGGTCACATGTGACCTTTGGCGACGGTGAGGTGCCCGAGTTCCCACCATATTACATATGTAGATTCACTGGTGGAACGACGTGTAAGCTAAAGCAAGCTGTTAGTTCAGCAGCATGGCTAGAGAGGAACCACGCTACAACCCTCTCCATCGGGATGGCCGATTAAAACTATAGGATTCTGGGAGAACTCTCTACCATACCAATATTGCGTGGTGCCTTAGACCACTGGACCAACCCGATGTGTACGTATTGCCCCGTGTGTACATGTGAGCGCATGACAGAGAAAGACATGAGGTAGCTTGTATAATAATATTAACACAAATATTCGGGATATTTCGAACTGACAGCCAATGAGGCTGAAAATACACATTTCCTTAACCAAATGTATCCTAAGTAGTCGAAAGATTAACTCTGGCTGCCACTAGGGCACTTACACACCACCAGAAAGGGTAGGATGTGGGCAGTGAACCAAATGAAACCCAGAGGTGGTGCATCCACACCTAACCTCCACAGCCAGTAAAGGTTTTGACAGAAATGTCTCCCTGTAGCTAGGTTCGAACCCACGCTACCTGAACCAAGCCACTAGAGTACAATGGCTCAGTGTGCTTGGGCACTGAGACCGTGTGTGTGTGTGTGTGTGTGTGTGTGTGTGTGTGTGTGTGTGTGTGTGTGTGTGTGTGTGTGTGTACGTATTCCCCTGTGTGCAGGTCTGGACGCATGACAGAGACAGACAGACAGAAAGAAGCGAACCCGATCCACGTGAATAAAATATCTGTCGAAGAAGAAACTTAAAGCCAACGGTATACACAGTCTCTCTCTCTCTCTCTACGGTATACACAGTCTCTCTCTCTCTCTCTCTCTCTCTCTCTCTCTCTCTCTCTCTCTCTCTCTCTCTCTCTCTCTCTCTCTCTCTCTCTCTCTCTCTCTCTCTCTCTCTCTCTCTCTCTCTCTCTCTCTCTCGATATACTATACTGTGCTGCATAACGTTATAACTGAACTATTGTATCACTAAAATAGTTTGTATGGAATTGTATTATTGTTGCTGGCCCCCACACTGTGTGGCGGTAAATAAGGATTATTACGTCAAGTCAAGTCTTCCTCCTTAGTCTGCAGACCAGGAAAACTTACATGTAGGCCTACGGCGAACAGCAGGGGAATATCATAAAACATACATTCATATGTACAGTACTGTACATATATTTATGTACATATACAGTATATACATATACCTTATATATATATATATATATATATATATATATATATATATATATATATATATATATATATATATACCGTATATATATATATTCTATCTTTTATTAATTTCACCAAAACACCAAACACCTCCAATGAAATTAATGATTAATGAAAGCATATATGTGATCCACCAGGATTCCAACCCGGGTTATCACACACAGATTTTTAGACACCTTAACCATTACACCACCAATACGGTACAGTTGCCAACACAAGAACCTGAGACAAGAACTGTGGAAAGCTGACTGTATATAACACTATTTGGTCTGAGGGGGACTTAAAAACATAAGAAAAAGGGCGTCTGCAGGGAGCCGATTGGCACACACAAAGCAGATTCCTTTCAAACCCAACCCATCTCGTCCATAAAAATACTTTTTGTGAAATGACCCAGCCAGGGCTCGAACCCAGGCCAATTAGATTTGCCTATCTATTTTTGTCATGAAGCTCTCTATCGTTCTTGATCCTACCATATCACTTGGTAGTCTATTCCACATGTCTATAACTTTTTTACCTTCCCTGTTTTACTCCATTAGTTTGGAAATTTAAATGAAGACGTATCACCCCATCAGTTTGGCGACAATAACACGCTTTACCTTATCCAGGTGTCGATTTTTGTCTGGCAGAGCGATAGCTACCGAGCCTGAAATTTAGGAGAAATCGGCATTCGGCCGAGACATGTTTTATCGAAAAATGTACAAACTTAGCTAGAAGGGTGTCTGGGTGGGTATTTTGAAATTTGAAAGAAGTCTTGGTAGGCATTTTAGTTAGCCTAGGGTATAAACTATAATACATTTTAGTTAGCCTAGGGTATAAACTATAATACATTTTAGTTAGCCTAGGGTATAAACTATAATACATTTTAGTTAGCCTAGGGTATAAACTATAATACATTTTAGCTAGCCTAGGGTATAAACTATAATACATTTTAGTTAGCCTAGGGTATAAACTATAATACATTTTAGTTAGCCTAGGGTATAAACTATAATACATTTTAGTTAGCCTAGGGTATAAACTATAATACATTTTAGTTAGCCTAGGGTATAAACTATAATACATTTTAGTTAGCCTAGGGTATAAACTATAATACATTTTAGTTAGCCTAGGGTATAAACTATAATACATTTTAGTTAGCCTAGGGTATAAACTATAATACATTTTAGTTAGCCTAGGGTATAAACTATAATACATTTTAGTTAGCCTAGGGTATAAACTATAATACATTTTAGTTAGCCTAGGGTATAAACTATAATACATGTTAGTTAGCCTAGGGTATAAACTATAATACATTACTCGAAATTAACAAATCAAGCAAAATCCTTAATGATAATTAAACAAAGCATCATAATAACCCACAAGACGTCGGAGCAGATAGTGTTAAGCTAAAGAAAATCGTCTAATGTTACCCAGAAAAAGAAAAAAAATGCTGGTGCCTGGTGGTTACTGAGTTAAAGTGGACCCCTGTGACCTGTAACTTATGACCTGTGACCTGTAACCTGTGACCTATTACCTGTGACCTGTAACCTGTGACCTCTGACCTGTAACCTCGACCTGTGACCTATTACCTGTGACCTTTAACCTGTAACCTGTGACGTGTAACTTGTGACCTGTAGCCTGTGACCCTCTGACCTGTGACCTGTAACCTGTGACCTGTAATCTGTGACCTGTAACCTCTGACCTGTAACCTGTGACCAGTGACCTGTTTGGGGATATCCGGGTCAAGGTCACAGACAGGGCGGGGTCACGGCGGCATGATTTGGATTCTTGGGGCGCATTTCATTTGGGCGATTAAGCACTTCATTTGAGCGAATAAAACATATCATTTGGGCGCCAGTTATCTCTTCATTTGGGCGAGAAATTAAGCTCTTTTTTGACGTATTCAACACTTCACTTGGGCGATAATCATACCGATTCCCTGTTTTTTTGATCTATTAATGCAGTTATTCATATAATTTTGAGTTTCCTCGCTAAGCCTCCATCAAGCTAAAAAAAAAAAAAAATAGACCCCCCTTCAAGATAAATTTGTACATTTTTCGGTAGAAAAATGTCCCAGCCGAAAGCTGGTTCCTTTTAATATTACAGGCTTGCTATCGCTTGCCAGGAAAAAATCGACACCACCTAAATGGCACGAAAGGTCTTAAAATTGACAACAAAATGGGGTGATTTTTTTTTAATCGTCAAACTAATGGGCCAAACGTCTTAAAATTGTGAAAACTAATAGGGCTAAACACGAGGGAGAAAGTGGCCCAGGAAACCGGCCCATCTCCCCTGAAATACCTGAAATCATGTTTATCATTACAAACCACCTGACGTAAATCAAACTACATTTCACCACCTTCACAGAAAGAGTATGTAATGGGCGTAGTCAAATTTTTTACAATGGTATTCTTTCATTAAACGTACGTAATAAGCGTAGTCAAATCATAAATGTATTCTATCATTAAGGGGAGGTTTTTAGTGTGTTTCCTAGACGTCCATCAAGCTTAAAATTACCCCCCCTTGACCCCCTTTCAAGATAAATTTGTAAATTTTTCGGTAGAAAAATGTCCCGGCCGAAGGCCGATTCCTCTTAAATTACAGGCTCGCTATCGCTCGCCAGGAAAAAATCGACACCTAAATGGCACGAAAGGGCTTAGAAGTGACAAAAATTGGGCGAAAGATCTTAAATTCGCCAAACTAATAGGGCGAACGTCTTAAAATCTCATAAACAATGGGGCTAAACATAAAGGAGAAAGGGGTAAAGAAAATAATCCCTCAAGTGGAAATCTCCCGTTAATAGATGTGTGTGTGTGTGTGTGAGTAGAGCGCATGATAGTAGTCTGCCCAAATTCCGACTCCTCACACCTCTCAGTAAAGTAGAACCCGATCCAATGTGGAAAGTAAATGACAAAATTAAAGTAAATTAAAGTAAATGACAAAATTAAAGTAAATTAAAGTAAATGACAAAATTAAATTAAATTAAAGTAAATTAAAGTAAATGACAAAATTAAAGTAAATTAAAGTAAATTAAAGTAAATGACAAAATTAAAGTAAAGCAGTAAAGTAAGAACTCTTAAGGGGGGTGACCTGCTTTTTGTTATTTCTGTCCTTTTCTCTCTTTCTCTGGCTTGTATCCATTCGGCCCCATTCAGCCAACTATTTTAAGACGTTTATCCCCATCTAGGTGTTGATTTCTTCCTGGCGAGCGGTAGCGAGCCAGCTTTATATGAAGAAATCCGGCTTCGCCGGAGAAATTTATCCATCGAAAAATGTACAAATTTAGCCTGCTGTCAAACAAAAATAAAAAATATGCTGGCTCGCTACCGCTCACTAGTACAAAATTGACACCTGGATGGGGATAAACGTCTTAAAACAGTAGGCTGAATGGGGCCAAATGGATACAAGCCAGAGAAAGATAGAGAAGGACAGAACCAAAACAGGTCCCCCCCCCCCTTAAAGCACATAATGAACTCATCATTTTGTAAACCAAATAATACAGTACAGCAGTAAAGCAGAACCAGGTCGCCTGTGGAAAGTAAAGAAAAACACATATAATAATGAACTCGTAATATCCTGCAAAAAACATATAATGAACTCGTAATATCCTGCAAAAAAACATAATAATGAACTCGTAATATCCTGCAAAAACATATAATGAACTCGTAATATCCTGCAAAAAACATATAATGAACTCGTAATATCGTGCAAAAAAAATGTAATGCAAAAATATAAACTTCCTTTCATAATTTCATTGGGAGGTGTTTAGTGTTGAAGTGAAATTAATATAAATAAATACTATATATACCTGTGGTTCGAATCCTTGTGTTCCTACGGCTCCCACTCTACTTAAGTCAAACTACTCTAAAATATGAACCCTCTGCCTCGTATCTGCCTGTCTCTCCTGTGATCGATCCTGTTGTTCAAACCCGTGTGTTCCTACGGCTGCCGCTACTCGGTCAAACTACTCTATAAATTATCAGCCATCCTTGACAGGCAGTTCTATAGCATTTACGCTGTTGTTGCCTTATTCTGATTTCGCCCAAATGATGGTTACCATTTCACGGAATTACTGATATGCTGTCGCCCAAATGACATAGTGAACTGGCGCCCAAATGACATAGTGAACTGGCGCCCAAATGACATAGTGAACTGGCGCCCAAATGACATAGTGAACTGGCGCCCAAATGACATAGTGAACTGGCGCCCAAATGACATAGTGAACTGGCGCCCAAATGACATAGTGAACTGCCGCCCAAATGACATAGTGAACTGGCGCCCAAATGACATAGTGAACTGGCGCCCAAATAACATAGTGAACTGGCGCCCAAATGACATAGTGAACTGCCGCCCAAATGACATAGTGAACTGGCGCCCAAATGACATAGTGAACTGCCGCCCAAATGACATAGTGAACTGGCGCCCAAATGACATAGTGAACTGCCGCCCAAATGACAGTGAACTGGCGCCCAAATGATAGAGTAACAAATCAAATATTTCGCCCAAATGAAATGCGCCCGGATTCTTGGAACCTCCTTCTTTCAATCCATTAGTTTGCACAACTTGACGGGGTAGTACTCGCTTTTTCTGGACCTCCTTCTCTCTCGTGTTTAGCATATTAGTTTTGAGATTTTAAGACGTTCCTTCCATTAGTTTGTCGGTTTTAAGACCTTTCGCCCCTTTTCTTTGTCAATATTAAGATTTTTCGTGCCATTTACTGTAGGTAGAAAAAAAAGGTGTCTATTTTTTCCTGGCGAGCGATAATTTTAAGAGAAATCGGCCTTCGGCCGGGACAAGTTTCTACCGAAAAATTTACAAATTTATCTTGAAGGGGGGACTAGGGGGTATATCTCTAAGCTAGAGGGAGGTCTATCGAGCAAACTAAAAAATAAAATAAATAAATTAATAGCCCCGAAAACCGGCCATTGCTTCATTGGTTTTGGTGATTTTAAGAAATTTCTTTCCATTCAAACAGGGTTCTGGGATTTATATCTAGGAGTGTGAGTAACATAACTGCTAACGCCATCTTAAAACTTTACTTAACATTAGTGAGACCTCATTTGGACTACGCTGGTCTGTGTTGGTGTCTTTATTATTGCATGGATATTGACTCTCTGGAGGCAGTCCAACGAAAATTTACTAAAATTATCCACAATATTACAAATTTATCACATGAGTAGAGGCTGAAAACACTTGGCTTGCATTCATTAGAAAGACGAAGATGTAGAGGAGTATTATGATAGAAGTGTTTAAGTGGATGAAAGGTATCAATAAGGGAGATATTAATAAGGTATTATACCTTAATAACCGCTAGATAACCCGTTCAAATGGCTTCAAATTGGATAAGTTCCGCTTTAGAAAATATATAGGTATAAGCACTGGTTTGGGAACAGAGATGTAAAGGTGTGGAATAGATTGCCTAATGCAATGATTAGCTCGGGAACGGTAGAACATTTCAAGCGCAAACTGGATAGTCATATGAATTATATGGGTTGGGTGTGAATGGGATCTGTCTAGTGAGGGTCGGTCAGCCTTATGTAGATTTCCGATTTCTCATATCATAACGTTCTTATTCAGGCGTCTATTGTTCCTGGGCGAGCGATAGCGAGCCTGCATTTGAGGAGAAACCGGACATAGGCGAAGACATTCATTTTTTCTACTGGAAAAAAAAATCCATGGTTTGCTTGAAGGGGGTCGTCTGAGAGGAGTATGATAGTTTGAACTGGGGCTGGGGAGGCCTTATTTTATAGTTTGAACTGGGGCTGGGGAGGCCTTATTTTATAGTTTGAACTGGGGCTGGGGAGGCCTTATTTTATAGTTTGAACTGGGGCTGGGGAGGCCTTATTTTATAGTTTGAACTGGGGCTGGGGAGGCCTTATTTTATAGTTTGAACTGGGGCTGGGGTGGGGAGGCCTTATTTTATATTTTGAACTGGGGCTGGGGGGGCCTTATTTTATAGTTTGAACTGGGGCTGGGGAGGCCTTATTTTATAGTTTGAACTGGGGCTGGGGAGGCCTTATTTTATAGTTTGAACTGGGGCTGGGGAGGCCTTATTTTATAGTTTGAACTGGGGCTGGGGAGGCCTTATTTTATAGTTTGAACTAAAAGCACATAGCTAGAAAATGGCTGGATCAACCAAAACCTTGAATAACCATAATATATAATCAAGAAACACCCCTCCATTACAAATCCCAATGCACTAGAATAAACTAATGCAAGCATTTGATCCTCCCGGGATTCGAACTCGGGACAACCACACCCAGAACATAAGCATCTAAACCATTACACCACCAACACAGTCATAAAAGACCCCAACATATCGCAGCGGCTAGTGTTAAGGGGAGATTTCCACTTGAGGGATTTTTTCTGGACCCGTTTCTCCCTCATGTTTAGCCCCACTGCTTTTGAGATTTTAAGACGTTCGCCCTAGTAGTTTTGACATTTTAAGACATTTTACCCCATTTATGTCAATTTTAGGACCTTTCGTGCCATTAAGGTGTCGATTTGTTCCTGGCGAGCGATAGCGAGCCTGTAATATAAGAGCAACCGGCCTCCGGCCGGGACATTTTTCTACCGAAAAATGTACAAATTTATCTTGAATGGGGGTCTAGGGGGTGTAATTTTAAGCTTGATGAAAACGTAGGGAACAAACTAAATACCTCCCCTTAAGGTATCCGGACTATTGCCCCCCCCCCGCCCCCCCATCATAGGCCCGTAAAGCTAGGTTGATTTATGGCTAGTTTAGGTTATGCTAGGCAGGTATATTAACCCCTTCTGTACCGGCGGTGGCGTCTTTGACCTTTATTGTGGCTACTATTAGACAATTGTATGCCGTTTAAAAAGGACTTCCAGCCATTAACAGGTTGGAACTCTCTCACTCTCTCTCTCTTCACTCTTTTTTTACTACCACTCTCACTCTCTCTCTCTCTCTCTTCACTCTTTTTTACTACCACTCTCACTCACTCTCTCTCTCTCTCTTCACTCTTTTTTACTACCACTCTCACTCTCTCTCTCTCTCTTCACTCTTTTTTACTACCACTCTCACTCTCTCTCTCTCTTCACTCTTTTTTACTACCACTCTCACTCTCTCTCTCTCTCTTCACTCTTTTTTACTACCACTCTCACTCTCTCTCTCTCTTCACTCTTTTTTACTACCACTCTCACTCTCTCTCTCTCTTCACTCTTTTTTACTACCACTCTCAGTCTCTCTCTCTCTCTTCACTCTTTTTTACTACCACTCTCACTCTCTCTCTCTCTCTTCACTCTTTTTTACTACCACTCTCACTCTCTCTCTCTCTTCACTCTTTTTTACTACCACTCTCACTCTCTCTCTTCACTCTTTTTTACTACCACTCTCACTCTCTCTCTCTTCACTCTTTTTTACTACCACTCTCACTCTTCACTCTTTTTTACTACCACTCTCACTCTCTCTCTCTCTCTTCACTCTTTTTTACTACCACTCTCACTCTCTCTTCACTCTTTTTTACTACCACTCTCACTCTCTCTCTCTCTCTTCACTCTTTTTTACTACCACTCTCACTCTCTCTTCACTCTTTTTTACTACCACTCTCACTCTCTCACTCTCTCTCTTCACTCTTTTTTACTACCACTCTCACTCTCTCTCTCTCTTCACTCTTTTTTACTACCACTCTCACTCTCTCTCTCTCTCTCTTCACTCTTTTTTACTACCACTCTCACTCTCTCTCTCTCTCTTCACTCTTTTTTACTACCACTCTCACTCTCTCTCTCTCTCTTCACTCTTTTTTACTACCACTCTCACTCTCTCTCTCTCTCTTCACTCTTTTTTACTACCACTCTCACTCTTTCTTCACTCTTTTTGACTACCACTCTCACTCTCTCTCTTCACTCTTTTTGACTACCACAGATCCTTCCTAAACTGCACAAAATGGTCTAAATATAACGACATCGCCGGTACAGAAGGGGTTAAGGGGATGGTCATTTTTCTGAACCCTCTTCTCCCTCAAGTTTTAGGGGAGATCTCCACTTGAGGGATTTTTTTCTTGACCCCTTTCTCCCTCATGTTTAGCCCCATTGCTTTTGATATTATAAAACGTTTGCCCCACTAGTTTAGCGATTTTAAGAACTTTCACCCCATATTAAGACCTTTCGTGCAATTCAGGTGTCGATTTTATCCTGGCGAGCGATAGCGAGCCTGTAATTTAAGAGAAACCGGCTTTCAGCCGGGACATTTTTCCACCGAAAAATGTACAAATTTATCTTGAAAGGGGCTCAAGGGGGTGTAATCTTAAGCTTGATGGATATCTAGAGACCAAACTAAAAACCTCCCCTTAACCCATTAGTTTTCAGATATAAAGACGTTCGACCCATTAGTTTGGCGATTTTAAGACCTTTCGTGTCATTATGGTGTCGATATTTCCCTGGCGAGTGATAACGAACCTGTACTTCAGGAGGAGGAATCGGCTTTCGCCCGGAACATTTGTCTACCTAAACATGTGCATATTTATCTCGAAGGGGGAATTTTTTTGTTAAAGCCTGATGGAGGTCTGGGGAGGAAAACAAAATCCTCCTGAGGTGGGTTAGGTTACATCAAGCTATAACTTGTGTACATTTTTCGGTCAAATAATGTCCCGGCCGAAGGTCATCTCTTCCTAATTTACATAAGAAAATAAGAAGATACGAAAATGGGAGTCTGCAGAAAGCCGATTGGCCCACACAATGCAGATCCCTCTCACACCCAACCCTATTTGTAAGGCCCAATTATAGACCCAACTCACTAATACGATGAGGACTTGCATCACCAATACAATCGGTCAGAGGTCAACATAAGAAAACAGGAGTCTGCAGAGAGCTAGAACAAAAAATTGACACCTATGTGGCATGAAAGGTGTTAATATTAACATATAAATGGGGCAAAAGGTCTTAACATCACCAAACTAATGGGGCAAACGTCTTAAAAACTCAACACGAATGGAGCTAAACATGAAAGAGAAAGGGGGACCTTTAAAAATAAAAGCCTGCCCTTAAAGCCGACCCCTGTGACCTGTTTCTGGATATCCGGGTCACGACAGGATAAGGAAGATAAAGGTCAAGGTCAAAGGTTACTGGGACAGTCCCGTAAGGTCACAGTTCCTCAGTCAATTATTTTGTACTTTGATACTGCAATAATATGTGGTTTCCATTCGATTCTGAGCATACTACATAAATTTGTATATTTTTCGGTAGAAAAATTTCCCGGCCGGAGGCCGGTTGCTCTTAAATTACAGGTTCGCTATCGCTCGCCAGGAAAACATTGACACCTTAATGGCACGAAAGGTCTTAAAATTGACATAAATGGGTCAAAATGTCTTAAAATTTCAAAACTACTAGGGCGAGCGTCTTAAAATCTCAAAAGCAATGGGGCTAAACATGAGAGAGAAAGGGGTCCAGAAAAAAAACCCTCAAGTGGAAATCTCCCCTTAAGGACACTCAAATCCATACATATTAAGAATATAAGAACATAAGAACATGGCAGTCTGCAGAAAGCCGATCGGCCCACACAAGGCAGATCCCTCTCACAAAAAGCTGCCGGTGAATTGTGATTGTTTGATTCTCTGTAAAAGGTATTTTTATCGAGGTACCGGTTGAACACAGCCAACATAGTGATAACCCGTTGGTATGGTTTTTAAGGGGGGATGGTTCACTTTTTCGTCCATTTTTTTTTTTTCATTTAGTCATTATTTTTTTAGTTTCCTCCCTAGACCTCCATCATATTTAAAAAAACATCCATTAGATCCTCCTTCTAGATTAATTTGTACATTTTTCGGTAGAAAAATGTACCCGGCCGAAGGCCGGTTCTTCCAATATTACAGGCTCACTATCGTTCGCCAGGAAAAAAATCGACACCTAAAAAGCACGAAAGGTCTAAATATTGACGACGAAATGGGGCGAAAGGTCTTAAAATCGACTAACTAATGGGGCAAACATCTTAACATCTGAAAACTAATGGGGCTAAACATGAGGGAGAAAGGGGATCAGAAAACCACTTGTGAAGAATAATGTACGCGAATTAAATGTAATAAGTTAATTTGGTCAACCTCTTTTGCGTTGGAAATGTATTGTTTGGCACATTACCGTTACTGGGCCGGTCTGAACAACTCACCTGAAACAGAAACAAAATATATAGGTTAGTACATGCTGGACACTAGTATAGAAAATAGGACTCCCCATGACAAGATGAGACAGTTATTCTTCACTATCTCATCCTACACCTTGATCCCTCTTTTATTCACTTTTAAGAACATAAGAAAATGGGAGTCTGCAGAAAGCCGATTAACCCAACAAGGCAGCTCCCTCTCACACCCAACCCCAATTACAAGGCTCAATTATAGGCTCAACTCACCATGAGAACCGACCTCACCAAAAAGATCAGATGACCTCTGAACATTTTGGGGAAAACTGGGGTCTGTAGAGTGCCGATTGGCACGGCAGATACCCCTCACACCCAACCCATCTCGTTCATTTGCCTATCTAATTTTATCTTAAATCTCCCTATCGTTCTCGATCCTACCATTTCACTCGGTAGCCTATTCCACATGTCTACAACTCTGTTACCAAATCAATATTTGCCTATATATTTTCTGAAACAACATTTATCTAATTTGAAACCATTTGTTCAAGTTCTTTCGCTATCACTGAGCTTAAGTACATCTTTTATGTCCCCTTTATTAATCCCACTAACCCACTTGAACACTTCTATCATATCCCCTCTAACTCTGCGTCTCTCTAACGAATGTAAGCCTCATTTCTTCAACCTTTCTTCATATGTTAGATTTATATTATTATGAATCATATTTGTCATTCTTCGTTGTACTCTCTCCAAGGAATATATGTCCATTCTGTAATAAGGACACGCAAATTGGACAGCATAAGCCATATGGGGTCTCACCAATGACAAGTAAAGTTTTAACCCCTTGAAGCTCTGACGCGTTTTAGCAGCTTATTTTGGCTATCATTAGACGATTTTATGCAGCTTAAGAAGGATCTGAGGGTAATAAAAGGGTAAATACTATCTCCATCAACCCTTTGACTTCCGTATACCGTTACTAATCTGAATAAAATCGTCTAATAGTAGCTAGAAAACAAAGCAGAAACGCGTATTGGAGCTTGAAAGGATTAAGGGTAACATCGGCAGTTTTGTTACTCGCACTCCTTGAGATGAACCTGGAGCCTGGCAGCCGCTACCAGTTATCGTCTTATTTTATGGGTGTTGATCAGTACTTCTATATTTAATTAGACTGTAAGCGATTAAGGGGAGATTTCCACCTGGAGGATTTTTTTCTGAACCTCTTTCTCCCTCATGCTTAGCCCCATTGCTTTTGATATTTTAACACGTTCGCCCCATTAGTTTGGCGATTTTAAGAACTTTCACCCAATTTATGTCACTTTTAAGACCTTTCGTCCCATTTAGGTGTCGATTTTTTTCCTGGCGAGCGATAGCGAGCCTGCAATTTAAGAGAAAATCGGCCTTCGGCCGGGACATTTTTCTACCGAAAAATGTACAAATTTATCTTGAAAGGGGGTCAAGGGGGTGTAATTTCAAGCTTGATGGAAGTCTAGGAAACACACTAGAAACCTCCCCTTAAGCGTTTAAGGGGGTAGTGGTTATTTCTTGGTCGTTGTATTTATTTATATTTGTGTATGCCTATGTTTAATTATCTTATTTTATATTTGGTATAGTAACCTCGCTAGACCTTCATCAAACTTAATAAACACCCCCTAGACCCCCCTTCAAGATAAAATTTAACTTAATAAACACCCCCTAGACCCCCCTTCAAGATAAAATTTAACTTAATAAACACCCCCTAGACCCCCCTTCAAGATAAATTTAACTTAATAAACACCCCCTAGACCCCCCTTCAAGATAAATTTAACTTAATAAACACCCCCTAGACCCCCCTTCAAGATAAATTTAACTTAATAAACACCCCCTAGACCCCCCTTCAAGATAAATTTAACTTAATAAACACCCCCTAGACCCCCTTCAAGATAAATTTAACTTAATAAACACCCCCTAGACCCCCCTTCAAGATAAATTTAACTTAATAAACACCCCCTAGACCCCCCTTCAAGATAAATTTAACTTAATAAACACCCCCTAGACCCCCTTCAAGATAAATTTAACTTAATAAACACCCCCTAGACCCCCCTTCAAGATAAATTTAACTTAATAAACACCCCCTAGACCCCCCTTCAAGATAAATTTAACTTAATAAACACCCCCTAGACCCCCCTTCAAGATAAATTTAACTTAATAAACACCCCCTAGACCCCCCTTCAAGATAAATTTAACTTAATAAACACCCCCTAGACCCCCTTCAAGATAAATTTAACTTAATAAACACCCCCTAGATCCCCCTTCAAGATAAATTTAACTTAATAAACACCCCCTAGACCCCCCTTCAAGATAAATTTAACTTAATAAACACCCCCTAGACCCCCCTTCAAGATAAAATTTAACTTAATAAACACCCCCTAGACCCCCCTTCAAGATAAATTTAACTTAATAAACACCCCCTAGACCCCCCTTCAAGATAAATTTAACTTAATAAACACCCCCTAGATCCCCTTCAAGATAAATTTAACTTAATAAACACCCCCTAAACCCCCCAAGATAAATAACTTAATAAACACCCCTAGCCCCCTTCAAGATAAAAACTTATAAACACCCCCTGCCCCCCCTCAAGATAAATTTAACTTAATAAACACCCCCCAGACCCCCCCTTCAAGATAAATTTAACTTAATAAACACCCCCTAGAAACACCTTCAAGATAAATTTAAATTAATAAACCCCCCACCCCCTTCAAGATAAAACTTAATAAACACCCCCTAGACACCCCTTCAACATAAAATTTAAATAAACACCCCCTAGACCCCCCTTCAAGATAAAACTTAATAAACACCCCTAGACCCCCCTTCAAGATAAATTTAACTTAATAAACACCCCCCTTGCCCCCCCTCCAGATAAAATTTAACATAATAAACACCCCCTAGACCCCCCTTCAAGATAAATTTAACTTAATAAACACCCCCTAGACCCCCCTTCAAGATAAAATTTAACTTAATAAACACCCCCTAGACCCCCCTTCAAGATAAATATGTACATTTTCCGGTAGAAAAATTTCCCGACCGAAGGCCGGTTTCTCATAGAATTACAGGCTCGCTATCGCTCGCCAGGAAACACTCGACATCTAAATGACACGAATGGTCTTTAGATTGACAAAGAAATGGAGCGAAATGTCTTTAAATCGCCAAACTAATGGAACGAACACTTTATAATCTCAAAGCTAATGGAAATAAATATGAGGGAGAAAAAGCAACTACCTCCCCCATGTCATGTCTCAGCTGTCATTATATTTGGCTCGCTCTGTGCTGTATTAATGTCTGTCAGATGTTGAATAAGGTGGGTAAGTGTAGGAACATGTTTGTATATCTCACTCAAAAAGAAGAAATCATGTGTAAATATTGCCGATACCAATTATTGATCGAAAGATAATTGGTACCGAGACATCACTTCTTAGGCCGACTGTACACTCGCATTTGGCCCCATGTTGACTCTGATACTGTGACTCTGACACTATGGCTCCGATAAAGTTCTCGTGTGACACCGGCTTTAAGGTTCAAGGTCAAAGGGTAGGTCTATTGATATACTTTGACCTCTTTTCCGCCGTGAGATGTGACCTGGTACGAGACACTATAGATTGGCTGTGTGTGTGTGTGTGTGTGTGTGTGTGTGTGAGAGTGAGAGTCAGAGAAAAAGAGAGAGAGAGAGACAGAAAGAAAAGTGTGTGAAAGAGTTAGAGAGAGAGAGAGAGAGAGAGAGAGAGAGGGAGTGAGAGATAAAACAAAAAGTGTCAGAGAGAGATAGAGATAGAATTCAGTGTGTGTGTCAAAAGGAGAATGGAATATGAGGCAAGAGCGCACTGCAATAAAAATAAAAAATAAATCAAGAGGAAACTGCAAAACTGAAAAATTGGAAACGTGCCGGAGAAATAAAGAATTAGGAGCTAAAGAACGAAGTGTTCAAAATATAAAGTTCGTATAAATGTATTATTATTAATGCAAATACTCTCTAAAACCCCATTACCTTCAAATACTCTCTAAAACCCCATTACCTTCAAATACTCTCTAAAACCCCATTACCTTCAAAATACTCTCTAAAACCCCATTACCTTCAAATACTCTCTAAAACCCCATTACCTTCAAATACTCTCTAAAACCCCATTACCTTCAAATACTCTCTAAAACCCCATTACCTTCAAATACTCTCTAAAACCCCATTACCTTCAAATACTCTCTAAAACCCCATTACCTTCAAATAATTCAGTGCATAATCACTATACTGTAAACAAAACAATGGGTTTCAAAAAGGTATGAAAAGGATGATTAATCATTCCAATATATATATATATATATATATATATATATATATATATATATATATATATACTGTAGGTGTGTTAGGGGAGGTGTGCTGGAGTGGTCATACCACTGGATTGGTAATCCAATGGACCCGGGTTCAAATCCCGATATGTCAATGGGAAGATATTATTGGGATTGAATTTGTGCTGTACCTAGTATCAGTGCATTACCACAAAGCCCACCAAATGTCAAAAAAATACCCTCATTGTTCCCTGATTAAATAACACTGTATGAATATTCCCATATTCAAAATATGTTACAGGGGGACAATGCCTAGTGAGTTCACTGCTCAATAGGTGGCGTTCTGAGAGTGAGGGTCTGAGTCTGGAGGGTGAGACGGTGAAGCACTTGAGCGAAGCAACCAGCCGCTTCAGAGATGGAGCTGCTTCGAGCCATGATGTCACTTCGCATGTCTCACTCCCCAGACTGGAACAAGACCTCACGGGCTTAACCGTGTTGAGCGGTGGAATGTACAGGCTCTCAGCCTATTCCCGAGAGGGAGTAGTTGGAATATAGAAAAAAAAAAAAATATATATATATATATATATATACCGGTACCGTATATACCAACTACTCCCTCTCGGTCATACGCTCAACACGGTGAAGCCTGTGAGGTCTTGTTCCAGTCTAGGGAGTGAGACATGTGAAGCACTTAGAGTTCTTGAAATGCTGGGTGTACAAAGGGAATTTACCCCCCCCCCCCCCCCCCCGGAAAATCCCCAGGCCCAGTGGCCTGCCTGGCGCGGGTTCGAACCCTGGTTAGGGTATGTAATACCCTGTATCTGCAAAATCCCGCGACCACAAAACTACCCGAGTTGACGTCTGGGATAGCGTAAAATAGTAGTTGGTGGTGAAGTCTAATAAACCCACCACGTGCATCACCACGCGACAATCACCTGGTTCTTCCAAGGAAAACTAAGGTTGCTATCCTATTGTATGTCCGTGGTAGTACAGTCAGCTAGAGTGCGAGTCTGGTAAAAACTTACTGAGGTCCCTGACCAGGGTTCGAATGCGTACCAGTCTGGTAAAAACCTACTGAGGTCCCTAACCAGGGCTCGAACCCGCGCCAGGAAGGCCACTGGGCCTGGGGATTTTCGGGAGGGTTACATTCCCTTCGTACACCCAGCATTTCAGAAATGTTGGGTGTACGAAGGGAATTTAACCCTCCCGATGGCAGTCATGTGGGCAAGGGGGATTCATAGAATTACAAATATAAAATTATTTCATACCTCTATTTAAGGTATATAAAAATCTATAGGTCTATTGAAAGTAAATCAATAAAATAAAATGAATTTCATACCTCCATTTATACCAAAACAAAAAAAACATACACACAGTATAAATACAAATAAAAACTGTGTATAAATATATAAATAAAGTACAACAAATTCATGTTTTCTTGTTATGTGTAAGAAAACAGGAGGTAAAGCTGCCTGTCTCAAGTGGCCCTTCAAATTAAAAGAGGTATGTTTGTATCAAAATGTCTGGGTCAAGGAGCTTGAAAGAGTTGAAGTCAAAGGACGAGGGAAAATGGTTTGAGAAAGTGAGTTCCAAAGTTTACTTGTTAAGTGGAAGAAAGGCTTGGATAATAGGGTTAATCTTTGATAATAATGTTGGACAGAATAAGGGGGAGGGGGGTTCTGAAAGGCGGGTGCCACCTACTCTCTGTAAGGGAGGAGGTATACAATCGGAAAGCTCTAAAGAAAACTTATTATTGTAATAACGGTAAAAGAGAAAGATAGATGTAACACAGAGACATAAAGAGAGATTTGAGAGAATTAGTAAGCGGAGATCTAGATGTGTGTAAATTGATATACCGGTATATATATATATATATATATATATATATATATATATATATATATATATACTGTATATATATATATATATATATATATATTAAATATATTTTTTTTCTCATTCATCTACTTCCTGCCACCCAGCGAAAACTTATCAGAGGCCTGGAAACTTTGAATAATAAAATTTCCAACGCAGAAATTGCCATTTCTTTCAACCTCGTATGTATTCAAGAAAATTTATTACCTGGCTTTACGAACATAAAACTTCACGAGAATGCCAGACATCGCACCAGCACCCTCCAGTTTCGGGAAGAACTGGTGAAGGACGAAATAATTGAAAAACGAGAACTCGCCAACAACCTTCGTAAAGAACGAGATGCTCTTCTACGGATTTGGGAAGACGAAACCCCCCCCAGACCACCTCAAAGCCGAAATCAACACAGCCCTCGAACAACTCCTTGAACAACACAGAAGACAAGCCGAAAACACAACCATAAAAAAGCTTGCCCGTCTTTATGGCGGAAACATAAAACTTCCCAAACCAACAAAAAGATACATATACCTGACTAACACCATTCTGACCCTGGACCAAGAAGACCTCCTCAACAAGGGCCTCAACTGCCACTACAGCTCCAAACCTGGACCCCACCGGAAACGCCTAGAAACAGGAATCCTCCTGGACGATATATATATATATATATATATACCGGTATAGCCTTTTTTTTTTTTTTTTTTTTTTTTTTAATGTTGTGTTGTGATGTACCTGTTCGGGCTCTGTCTCGAGTCGGCCACCTTTAGCTATGGGGTATGTGCCTGAGTATATAAATACATACATACATAGTAAGAGGAGGTGAGATTATCAGAAGTGCTTTTGAGTCTACCCTCTCAAGAAGTACGGTGTGGGTGGATTCTCCCCACACATGCGAACAGTATTCTATATGAACGTACAGGCCTGAAGGGAGGGAGAGGCTGAGGGAGCTCTACGTCATAGGAAGAAGTGGAAATTATGAAACAAAACTGGTGAAGGGGGAACTAATACATGTATACAGTACAGTACACACATACGCACAACATTCACACACTTGCGTTATCAACTCAGAGTCCCCCCCCCCCCCCCCCCGTTGTGTGCTGGTACACTGTCGGCCGAAATGTCTGTCGTCGTTGTCCGTCTGTCTGTCAGGAAACTCCTAGACTGTTCACTATATTAATTTTCGCTAAACTTTACACTTATGTTCGATAGGTCAGTGTGAATGTCAGTCAAGATTTTGTGTTTAATTCGCTCAATAGTCATGGTCCTAGGTCAAAAATATGGTGACAGTAGCAGTGTTGATAGAGATAGTAGTAGTGGTGATAGTGACAGTAGTAGAGATGATGGTAACAGTAGTAATGATGATGGTGATAGTTTTATTGATGATGTTGATAATACTAGTGATGATGGTAACCCATCGTAGAGTTGGGTATGCCGTTTTGATATTGGGCAAAACGGCCCTTCAACTTTATGGTAACACATCGCAGAGTTGGGTATGCCGTTTTGACTTTGGGGAAAGCAGCACTTCTATTTTATTATTATTACTATTATTGACGTAAACATGGTGTGAGCCAATCACCGGCCATCATTTTGGCAAGAAAATGCTGGAGGATTATTGCCAAAGCACACCATGGACACCTGCCAATCGGCAGCCCGCCTTTGAAGATGCCACATATCCAGTTAAGCCGCGCAGTGATTGGCTAAATCCGTATAACTCGCCATTACATCCATCCAGTACAACATATCCTGGCAAAAAACATTTTATTACCACGGTACCAGTCCTATATTATTTATATTATTTTGGCGAAATAATGAGAGAAGAGAAAGGAGAAACATATCAAAGCTGCCACCTGTACACTAGCTTCCTCACTCACCCGTCTCGACCAATCAGCAAGCCAGTGACCGTGACATGCGAGTATAAAAGGAAGGGGGCGTGGCCAGTACAGTAGTTGTGGCAACCCTGGCCTATGTGGTTGACAACGCTGATTTCGATCAGCTGGGTTAAACTACGTAGGGTCTGTCAGTAGCTGGATGGGTGACCGCTCAGCACACCAGATGTTGCCACACATATATGGGACGGGTGAAATTTCCTTGGACCAAGGTCCAACTAGCCCAGGAGTATTGAACAAGCTCCAATCCCTGTATAGTTCCGTCTCACTCAGACGAAAATGAGTACCTGGTTTCGTTGTGGCACAAATGAATCCACACAAATGAATCCAGGGACACGGTTGGTAGCTTGCCTGCTACCACAAAACACACGAGAATGAGAACTTGGTTAGCCACCATAATTGCTCATGAGTCATTGTACTGACTTTCTCTCGTGTTAACCATGTCCTACCCAGACATAAAAGGGGGTACCTGGAGTGTAAAATTGGCTATGGCATGGTCGTATCCTGTGGTAAATTTGATTACTTGTCTTACCTTTCCTGTATTACCTGTCTCTATGGTTGGTCCGTCCTGTCCGTCCCTCTCTAAACAGAACCCCCTCAAACAAAACTCAATGGAGTTTAAATTCACGCATGTTAGGTCAAGCCCCAACGCCTTCATCTCCTACTACAACTCATTTTCTCACCCCCAACTCTAGTATTCGAGGCATTGGGTGATCAACACTATTACTTGTCTCGCCTTTCCTGTATTCCCTGGCCTGTCCAGTACAGTCATTCCACGACACGGGCCAGTCAAGAGAACATCTCAATAGAGGTGCTCCTATCCAGCCTGTTAATCTTCCCAACCACAGTGGAGAGATAAAGAAAGGGAGCTTGCCTGTTCACCTGATCACTATACAAGAAGAATACCAAGCCTCTAAGAAGAAGTTGAAGACAAATTCACCTGCAGTATCCAGGGGCCAGCACACACAAAGCTCGCCTACACACCACATCCAAGGCATTATATGGACGAGGCCTAAGGTGTGGAGAAGAGGAAGAATATAGCAGTGTACTGGCCAACCCTGAGGTGGCAAGATTGGACTGAAGAAGAAGAGATAAAGAACTTCATATTTTATTAAGGAACCACATTGGCCCAACACAATATTAAAGAAAGAACTTGAGATGTTTGACTGATGGTACCAGAAGATCATAATAGATGTTGCCTTCGTGAGCAAGAAACACAAATTTACACAATGACCACAGAAATTATGAAATATATATTACTAGAGCTGACTGTTAGCTTATATATCTGGTTAGTGAAGGGAAAGCTATTAGATAATGATAAAGTAGGCATTGTTAGATATGTAAATAGCAAGTTAAATGGAAACTTGAAATATTATTTGAGCTTATATAACTGAAAGTACAGAGTTCAACCCTCAGCCTACCAAAAGAGACTAAGATAGGTATATCAAAGGAGCAGATACAAGAGATAGAAGCCTGGTAAGTCTGTCTCCAAGAGGAAGGAAAGGAAATTACAGTAATCTAGCCTGCATTATTAGGCGGGTTTGTGAAATAGATTTATGTTCAAATATTTTAGTTTGAGCTAAAATCAGGAAAAAGGTAATCAGACTTGCCATTTGGACACTCTTTCTGTTCTACGGAAACTGCACTTATTATATCACCAATAGATAATTATACCTCGTTAATAGCATGCTATCGATTGCGCCTTTTGTCTCCCTCACTCACATAGAAAAAAATAATAATAATAATATATTGCCATGCTCAATGCAGACGTTTTCCGATTGAATTCATGGTTTGTGCGCCTTGAAACCGAAGTTGAATTAATTTGTTTAAATATATACTACAATTAATATTATTATTAATATTATTATCACAGTTTTATTGTTAATTCATGTACCGGTAACTGGTTTCTCTCAAGTATTGATTTACTTATTTCACTGTTGTACCAAAGAGGTTTATTTATAATTTTGTTGTTGTTGTTGTTGCTGTTCCCCAGGCTGTCTGGCCGAACAGCCCCAAGGTCCCGAGCAAGGCCAAGGCCATAAACGAGTGCCCCCACAAAACCCTCCCTGCTTACCACTAATAAAGCCCAGGTGACCGAAGCCACTCCAAGGCAGGGAGCTGAGGAGGGGGCGGAAAAGCCCAGGAAACCAAAGCCCCACCCAAGGCCCTGTGCCCCTCAGCATTTATGAAGAGAAAGTTGAGGGGCAAAGGAAAAATGTGACGCTTTGGCTCCCAATCTAGGGAGGTCAATCCACGGAAAAGACGCCGTCATTTGAGATCTAGAAAATATATAAGTAAAAGGAACAGTCAGAGTAAGCTATGGGAATGGCAGAGATCGCTCATCTCTCATTCTGATAGACCAGCTCATCACCACATGACTAGAACCCAATCCTCTCAGTATCAGCTAGGAAAGGCCATAGAAAGCCACCTTTGGCGGGGGGTTAGCTCCCCTATTTCAACTCCTTTCGGGGTTGGGCACCCGCCCTGTGGTTTGTTGTCTTTCATGCATAGGGTCGTGATTTTGAGCAATCGTTATTATTTTGTTGTTTCATTTACCTCACACTTCACATATGTTGGAATATTTATCGATTTGTATGTGGATGTATTCCAGTGCATTTTAATCCAATAAATTATACCTGACTGCAGTAACTGAAAGATGGATAAATATATATATATATATAGACAGATGACAGATAGATAGATAGATAGATAGATAGATAGAGAGAGAGGCAGACGGGAAGGAAAGAACAAGAAATAAGGAGGAGAGAGAAGGAAGAGAAACGAGTGTATAGGGAATAGGAGGAGGAGGAGGAGAAGGAAAGAGAATACGATAGCAAGAGGAGGGAGAGAGAGAAGATGAAAGAGAGGAGAGTAGAGAATGAAAGAATAGGGAGAGTGAGTGTGTGGGTGGTGTGTGTGAGAGTGTGAGTGTGAGTGTGTGTGTGTGTGTGTGTGTGTGTGTGTGTGTGTGAGAGATAGTGAGAGAGCAGAGGAAGAAGACTGGTGGAATTAGGAAAAGTAATAAATGATGGTTAAAGAGAAGGAGAGATAAAGATAACGATGAAGCTCAAAGGAACACGGGAAGATTGAAACAAATAATTGGCTACTGCGAGATTCGTTCTATAAGGAAGTTGGAGCTGTAGACATCGATATTTAGCAGAATTACCAGCTAAAATATGGTTATTGTACATATAAATACATGATGTCCAATTTAACAAACTTTTATTCATCCGACACCTACATTATCATTGAATGTTTGCTTCATAACAATGATTACGGCTCCAACTTCCTTATAGCCTGAGTCGCAAGTGGTCTATTAAATAAATATTAGTGAATATATAATCATAGCAAAATATAATATACAACAAATATTATGAATGAACAAATACAAACTTAAGTAAATATATTCAAATAAATTAAATAGAGAATAAAACGATATTAGACCTGGGAAAGCATTCAGTAACATTAAGTGGAGGTTTTTAGTACGTTTCCTAGATTTCCATCAAGCTTGAAATTACACCCCCATGACCCCCTTTCAAGATAAATGTGTACATTTTTCGGTAGAAAAATGTCCCGGCCGAAGGCCGGTGCCTCTTAAATTACAGGCTCGCTATCGCTCGCCAGGGAAAATCGACACCTAAATGGGACGAAATGTCTTAAAAGTTACATAAATAGGGTGAAAGTTCTTAAAATCGTCAAACTAATGGGGCGAACATCTTAAAATTAGAAAACCAACGGGGCTAAACATGAAGGAGAAAGGAGTCAAGAAAAAAATCCCTCAAGTGGAAATCTCCCCTTAATTTGCTTTACATCATTTGGTTCGTCAATTTCATTTCTACCGCACACCAATACTTTAAGGGGAGATTTCCACTGGAGGGATTTTTTTCTTGACTCCTTTCTCCCTCATGTTTAGCCCCATTGTTTTCCTAATGTTAAGACGTTCGCCCCATTATTTTGACGATTTTAAGAACTTTCAACCCATTTCTGTCAATGTTAAGACCATTCGTGCCATTCAGGTGTTCATTTTTTCCTGGCGAGCGATAGCGAGCCTGTAATTTAAGGGGAATCGGCCTTCGGCCGGGACATTTGCTACCGAAAAAAGTACAAATTTATCTTGAAAGGGGGTCTAGGGGGAGTAATTTTAAGTTTGATGGAAGTCTAGGGTATCAACTAAAAACCTCCCCTTAATCCGATTTGGTCCGAGAGAGGCCTTTTCGGACTCCCCGGTGTCACTCCATTAATTTAGAAATTATAAGATGTTTCACCCCATTCAGGGTTTTTTTTCTGGGTGAGCGATAGCTAGCCTGAAGGGGGTCTGGGTGGGCATTTTTGAGTTTGAAGGAAGTTTGGAAAGGCGTTTTTGTTAGGGGACAAACTCAAATACATTTCTCGAAAATGGCAAAAGCAATTACAATCTTCAATAATAAATAAACAAAATATGATAATCACCCCCAAGAGGTTCGGACTAGAATAGTGTTAAACCCCTTCAAAATCAAGATAACAAATATAATGGTTAAATTCGACATATTATTGAACGAGTAAAAAAAAAAAAAAAAAAAATCGTCCATGTGTCGCCTACAAACCATCCTCATCTTTGATTTTATATGCGGCCTATTTGGTTCTGGGACGAAATGGGCCATGGTCTATATGGGCAGAGCCAAGCAGTCATATTAATTCGATCAGTACTGTCCGAGTGACCGTATTGGGGTGTGGCCGCTTTGGTTCGAGGCTGTTTCGGTCCTTGGTCAAAATGGGCCAAGGGGTATAATTTGATTGCCGGTTTTGGTATGGGGCAGTTTTGGTTTGTGGTCATTTTAGTCTGTAGCTATTTAGGTCTCTGGCTGGTTTATTCCAAGGCCATTATTGTTAACGTCCGTATTGTTCTGCTACCGACTTGGTCCATGGCCTATATGGGCAGAGCCGAGTGGTTGAATGAAGCCAATCAGTATATCCGAGTGAACGTTTTGGTCTACGGACATTTCGATTTGTGGCCGATATGGGCCAAGGTGTGTAATTTGGCGGTCCGTGTTGGTATCTAGCCATTTTGGCCTGTGGACGTTTCAGTCCGCCGTTTTTTTGGTCTGCGGCTGATATGATCCGTGGCCTATATGGGTATAGTCAAACTGAATGCAACCGCCAAGTTCCACTAAATTCCACTGCATTTAATTCATGCATTTTGTAGATAAAGGCAGGCTAAATTTAGGAGTTTAAGTCCCAAAACCCCAGCTGTGGTCCACCAGTCACCACCAACCATCCTTATATTATACTTACATATATACAGTATATATATATATATATATATATATATATATATATATATATATATATATATATATATATATATATATATATATATATATACGGTATATAATATATATATTGATATATATTTATTTATTTATATATATATATATATATACCGTATATATATTGCATTTTATTTTATTTTTAAATTTTATTTTATTCTATTCTTTCGTTTTGAGGGAGTCATTTCGGGGAGTCATGGGATGTTGGACTTCAGTTAATCATTTATATTTTGGTACCACATAAAGGCACCGACAATGCTTAATTTTAAACTTTCAATTATTTTTTGAAAAAGAAAAAGAAATAAGAAAAGAGAACGGCGATTGATAATTTCATCAAACTTCTTTTTCGAAGATAACACAAGACGCAAAGGCACAAAATGCTACCTGAAAGTCGCCAACTGATTGAAAGAGCTAAATAGATGAGAAATAAGAGCGGGATTCCTGGGATCAGAGTGATTGTGGCTGGGATTGAAGGATGTAACTCAAGATTGGATAGAGCCTAAGAACATTAACAAGACGGTAATCTGCGCGGGGTTCATTATGCACTGCCAGATCTCATAAATACCCTATAATCAAGCTCACCAGAGAACAATAATATATTTTACATAATTTTCAAATTACTCTGGAACCTCGCTTATCGTGAGTGTTATTGTTATAGCGGACCTATATTAAAGTTAGTCTTGACACTTAATGTACAACTTCTACATATTATGATAATGAATAATGTGCAGTTATAATCAATAGTTCCCCGAAAACCATGATGATTTTGTGTGACGTTTTTAGGACGTGAAACATACAGCAATATATATATATATATATATATATGTATACAGTATATTTATATAGTATATATATATATATATGTATATGTATATACACCGGTATATATATATATATATATATATATATATATATTACATATATACATATTACATATATACATATACATATATATACTGCATATATGAACACACAATTTGAATAGTGCAGGTCTATATAAAGATTACATAAATCGGTGAATGAGATGAGAGCAGAAAAGGCCCGGCGGGGTGGAGAGTGTGAGGTGGTGATCCTGTAGTAAGGGAGACCGGACATATTATTCTGCGGAGGCTATTTTGGTGCCTCAACCATTAAGGGGGCCTACCTCGGTTTTTACTCCCTCTCTCTCTCTGGGTTGTATTCATTCGGCCCCATTCAGCCTACTGTTTTAAGACTTCTATCCCCGTCCAGGTGTCAATTTTAGCCTGGCGAGCGGGAGCGAGCCAGCATATTTTGGTATAATGTTTTTGTCAGGCTAAATGTGTACATTTGTCGATAGAAAAATTTCTCCGGCAGAGCCGGATTTCTCCATACAATGCTGGCTCGCTATCGCTCGCCAGGATTAAATCGACACCTGGATGGGGATATACATCTTAAAATAGTAGGCTGAGTGGGGCCGAATGGATACAAGCCAGAGATAGAGAGAAAAGTAGGGAAAAAAAGCCGGTGGGGCCCCCCCCCCCCCTTAAACAACGAGTTCTACTTGACTGTTGACCGTGTAGAAAGTATATCCACAAACCAAACTATATAATTATATATATCCACAAACCAAACTATATATACTGTATATCCACAAACCAAGCTATAATATATCCTGTACCAGTATTACCGAATGTTTATGAAGTACAAGTCTCACCGGCCGTTTTTCAGAGTCATTTGTACGGGCAATTATGTTCTGGCAGCTTCAAATATCACACTTTATCATAATTCAGCCGCCTAGCATAATCTACCTTCAGTCTAGTTACCGATACCAGCGCAAAAAATGCCCCGAAATATAAGGAGAAACAAACTTGCTCATGGAAAATTGACGGTAAAATCGCTCGTGTGACAGCGGCCTAATGTGCCTGGATATATGTGAGTGTAAATAGAGGCCTAAAAAAACACACTAAAATGGCGGTGGTTGGCCGATCTCTGTTTACGGTAGGATCTCTGGGGGAGTGTGAAGGAAGGGGAATCGAAATATGGGTGTGATTGGATGGTCTGGCTTCAATACCTTAGGGGCCACCATTGTCACCATTTACCTCTATCGGAAATTAAATGTACCTCTCTCTCTCTCCTTCGCTCCATCTCTCTCTCTCTCTCTCTCCCCTTCGCTCCAACACTCACTCTCTCTCTCTCTCATTTGCTTGGCGATTTTAAGACATATAGCCCCATTTAAATGTCGATTTATTTTATCTGTACGGGCGATAGCGAGCCTGCAATTTACGAGAAACAGGCCTTTGCTTGGGACTTTTATCTAACGAAAAATGTACATAAAAGGGAGTCTGTGGTATGGTTTGTTTGTTGTTCTGCTTGAGGGGAGTCTAGGTGGTTATTTTGGCCTTATATCGGCAACTAATAGGAAGGCAGAGTACCTATATACTAAATTCTTCCATACGTATAGTGTAGAAGCTGCCAGATCAGTCATGGATAATAGTAGCGGGGAAAATGGTCCGTGTAACACCACTTTTAGGGGGGGAGGGGGGTTATTGTGACGACCTTACCTTACCGCCTATAGGAGAAATTATATATATATATATATATATACTGCATATATGTGTGTGTGTGTGTGTGTGTGTGTGTATTAGGTGGAAGGGAAACACAGGAAAGAGCTTGAATTCTTTATTCCTCTTACGTTTCGGGCTACGCAGAACCCATCTTCAGAGAGGATGAATGAGACGACCAGGATCAGGATGTATATGGTATAGTCCCCACCAGTGATGAAGTAAGAGTCTAGTGGAAGGTAAAAAGGTGAAACATGAAGAGTCGGAAAAGCAGAAAGATGGTGGGCTAAACCAACTTGCTATTTTTTAGATTCTTGGCTGTAGAGTAGGATCATCCTCGATGGTTGCAGATTGAAAAATTTCCTTATTCTTGGTGGAGGGCTTTTGTCCCCAATAGGCGGCTCGTCGAAGACCATTGGCATAGATGGAAGAGGCTCAGCGTTGGTGTCAGACTGAGGGCTTGTCGTAGTTGGTAGTGCCGGATGGCCAGTTTTAGTTGGAGTTGGTGAGGTTGACGATGTTGTTATATGCTCCACTTTACTCCTGTGCAAACTCAATGGTCTTGAAAGCATACATGAGCTGCAGCTTGGGAGTACTTTTTGGCTTCTGAGATGTTGGCATTGTCGGTGGTGGTCGTCGGCGTTTGGAGTTTTTTGGAGTTTTGGCGCCCCTTGGTGGTGTTCTGGAGACGATCTCTGGAGGAATGATAATGGTTGGGAGTTTGTTGGCTTTCAGAAGCAGGTAGGAGCAGCAGGTATTCGGCTCCTGTCATCCCTAGCAAGTGCTGTTGAAGTTTGGACTACAACAGTGATGATGTCAGTCTTGTTGCTAAGTGTTATTTTGGGGATTGTTGTTCCTTGCTTATTCTGTGGTGCACATTTTGAGCCAATTACAGGTCTGTCGTAAATTGCTCGTACTCCATATACATCCTCTTTCCCCTTTTTCCCGATCTTGGTGTAGAAAATTACCTCCTCTCCTTCTCCCAGTGACGCTATTTTATTATTTGGATTGGGCTTGTCGATATTATCTCTGTGTACAAAGAGACCTTGTCCACCACACGTGATGAAACCATAACCTCTTTTGACATTAAGGGGGGTGACCTGTTTTTGTTCTGTCCTTTTCTATCTTTCTCTGGCTTGTATCCATTTGAACCCATTCAGCCTACTGTTTTAAGACGTTTATCCCCATCCAGGTGTCAATTTCTTACTGGTGAGCGGTAGCGAGCCAGCATATTTTTTATTTCTGTTAGACAGCAGGCTAAATTTGTACATTTTTCGATAGAAAAATTTCTCCGGCGAAGCCGGATTTCTTCATATAATGCTGGCTCGATTTCGCTCGCCAGGAAGAAATCGACACCTAGATGGGGATAAACGTCTTAAAATAGTTGGCTGAATGGGGCCGAATGGATACAAGCCAGAGAAAGAGAGAAAAGGACAGAAATAAGAAAAAGCAGGTCACCCCCCTTAAGCTACTTTACCGAGCCACGGTAGTATACGTGGTGGTCTATAATCCTTGGGCAAGAGACAGACATGATGGTGAAACACAGGAGGTCGCAGGTAAGGTGTATGGTGCTGCTGGTGTCTTGTTGCAGAGGTGTCCTGGGAGAGAATGAGAGTTTGAATTATTTATTCCTCTTACGTTTCGGGCTATGCAGAACCCATCTTCAGAGAGACTGAATGAGAAGGATCATATCGGAGATAATTATACCAACCGAAAACGCCTTGCCGTATGCCTGAACGTCCTGACTGGTTACCTTTAGATCAATCCTGCCAGCTTACCCCGCCCCCCGTCGGTCGTGTCGTTAAAGCTATATTTGCTGCATTTTTAGATAGACAAAAAAATTCATCCCTATGGTTAGTTACATTTTTTACACTTATATGTGCTGCCTCCAACATTCTTCTCATTTGTTTATCTAGGCCTTTCTCTATGATTGCAGTACCAAGGCGTCATAAAAACTTGCTAAATGAGCTATGCAAAAAATACCATATAATTATAAGCAAATCTGACAAGGGTGGTGGAGTGGAAATAATAAACAAAAGTGAGTACAATGATAAAATGATGAATCTACTTAATGATCCTTCAACATATGAAAAGAAATACAACGGATATACGAACAAGGAATCTGATAAATTTAAGACTAAAGCAAGAACAATACTGAAAAGATCGTAAAACGGAAAGGAAATGCTGAACCTTCTCGAGGAAAACCCACGTCCCTCGAGGATGAGAGGCCTTCCTAAAGTCCATAAGGAGGGCTTACCAATGAGGCCAATTACATCTGGTATCGGGAAAACCTCATGCCTCTGTCAGGCGGTGCCCACCTGAAAGAATTCAACTGATCTCATCGAGAAACTCAACGTGGACTTCAACAAGAGATTGGCGAGTTTTGACGTGAACTCACTCTTCACCAGCGTACCAATAGAAGGAGTTATGCAGGCGGTGGGGAGAGCAGTGAGCGCCATCGGAAATGAGGAGCTACCAATGCCGAGATCTGACTTCGCCGAACTTGTATATGTGTTAAATTCGGTGCATATACATTATACATATTATTAATGCTCATGATCATTAGGTTATTATCTAAATGAATTTAAAACTGGTAAAATGACATTTATTCCCAAACAAGATAAAGGCAGAACGCAAATAAGTAACTACAGACCGATATAATTACTGGGGATGCTAGGACAAAATAATAATATATGAACAAATATTAAACCATTAAATCATTAAATATTAAATAATAAATCATAGACAACACGGGCTTAGAAGTAATAGAGGTACCTATACTGCCATAGGACTAATTACAGACATGATTGCAAGATCAAAACATAAAGGACAACAACCAATAATAGTATTAACTTAAGGGGGGTCACCGGCTTGTTTTATTTTCTCTCTTTTTATCTCATTCTCTGGCTTGTACCCATTCAGCCAACTGTTTTAAGACGCTTATCTCCATCTAGGTGTCGATTTCTTCCTGGCGAGCGATAGCGAGCCAGCATTGTATGGAGAAATCCGGCTTCGCCGGAGACATTTTTCTATCGAAATATGTACAAATTTAGCTTGCTGTCAAAACAAAAATATATATATTGACACCTGGATGGGGGTAAACGTCTTAAAACAGTAGGCTGAATGGGGCCGAATGGATAAAAGCCAAAGAGAGAGGGAGAGACAGAGAAAACAAAGCGAGGTGGGCTCCCTTAAGAGACGTTGCCAAAGCCTTTGACAAGGTCTGGCACACAGGTTCAAAATATAAATGGCTAAGACTAAATTCACCATTACAGTATTAAAAACTTGTATGTAATTATTTAGTTGGAAGATATGCTCAAATATTACTAAATAACTTTATGGGGCCAAAATTACTAAGTACTACTAAGCGGAGTACCACAATTAACCCTCTGAAGCTCTGACGCGTTTTAGCAGTTTATTTTGGCTATCATTAGACGATGTTATGCAGCTTAGGAAGTATCTGTGGGTATTAAAAGGGTAAATACGATCTCAATCAACCCTTTGACTTCCATATACCGTTACTAATCTGAATAAAATCGTCTAATAGTAGCCAGAACCCATAAAGAACAAACGCGTATTGGAGCTTGAAAGTGTTAATTAAGGGGGGTGACCTGCCTTTTTTTATTTTTCTCCTTTTCTCTCTTTCTCTGGCTTGTATCCATTCGGCCCCATTCAGCCAACTATTTTAAGACGTTTATCCCCATCTAGGTGTCGATTTCTTCCTGGCGAGCGATAGCGAGCCAGCATTATATGATGAAATCCGGCTTCGCCGCAGACATTTTTCTATCGAAAAATGTACAAATTTAGCCTGCTGTCAAAAACATTTTAAAAATATGCTGGCTCGCTACCGCTCACCAGTAAAAAATTGACACCTGGATGGGGATAAACGTCTTAAAACAGTAGGCTGAATGGGTTCAAATGGATACAAGCCAGAGAAAATGAGAGAACAAAAAGCAGGTCACCTCCCTTATGGTGGATGTTTATCGCCAACGTTGTACTCTATTTACACCTCGGACTTGCCACCTCCTGAACCACATACCGAGTACATACAATTTGCAGACGACACAACTCAGATCATAATGTCGCCTAGTAAATATAAATATATAACTATACACATAACAAAAAGAGCTAGTAACTCAATGAATTATTATGAACGTAGAGGGAAAATTAAAACGAACATTAGGAAATTTAATGTCCTACCACTAAGTATAATTAAATATCCTGGCTTGATAATTTAATGTCCTACCACTCAGTATAATTAAATATCCTGGCTTGATAATTTAATGTCCTACCACTAAGTATAATTAAATATCCTGGCTTGATAATTTAATGTCCTACCACTCAGTATAATTAAATATCCTGGCTTGATAATTTAATGTCCTACCACTCAGTATAATTAAATATCCTGGCTTGATAATTTAATGTCCTACCACTAAGTATAATTAAATATCCTGGCTTGATAATTTAATGTCCTACCAGTAAGTATAATTAAATATCCTGGCTTGATAATTTAATGTCCTACCACTCAGTATAATTAAATATCCTGGCTTGATAATTTAATGTCCTACCACTAAGTATAATTAAATATCCTGGCTTGATAATTTAATGTCTTACCACTCGGTATAATTAAATATCCTGGCTTGATAATTTAATGTCCTACCACTCAGTATAATTAAATATCCTGGCTTGATAATTTAATGTCCTACCACTCAGTATAATTAAATATCCTGGCTTGATAATTTAATGTCCTACCACTCAGTATAATTAAATATCCTGGCTTGATAATTTAATGTCCTACCACTAAGTATAATTAAATATCCTGGCTTGATAATTTAATGTCCTACCACTAAGTATAATTAAATATCCTGGCTTGATAATTGAATGTCCTACCACTCAGTATAATCAAATATCCTGGCTTGATAATTTAATGTCCTACCACTCAGTATAATTAAATATCCTGGCTTGATAATTTACTGTCCTACCACTCAGTATAATTAAATATCCTGGTTTGATAATTTAATGTCCTACCACTCAGTATAATTAAATATCCTGACTTGATAATCGACAATGATAGAATAGAGTATTGCAAAGAAGGAAACGTTTTGGGCCTGCAAATTGCGAACCTATGATACAAATCCCACATAACTAATATATACATACCTACGCACAAGAAGCATTTTAACACATGTAAACAGATTTCGTGATGCAGCCCTAGAAGTCAACAGAAAATTATATATGGCGTTAATACGAACCATTTTATCATATCCCCCGATACCAATTAATTCAGCATCGATACAGATAATACAAAATAGAGCATTACGAGTTATCTTTGATGTCAGATATCCAGAACCAGTTACAAATGAAGAACTTCATAATAATGCAGAAATTCTACCAATAAATATATTATTAAATAGACAGGCAAAAAAGGGATGGAATATATTTACCGACTTGACATAAGCAATCAAAATGATAGAATAATAAGCAATATAGATGAAGAAAGAATGCCGAGAATCAGTTTTAAGGGGAGATTTCCACTTGAGGGACTTTTTTCTTGACCCCTTTCTCCCTCATGTTTAGCCCCATTGCTTTTGATATTTTAAGACGTTCGCCCCCTTAGTTTGGCGATTTTAAGAACTTTCACCCCATTTATGTCACTTTTAAGACCTTTCGTCCCATTTAGGTGTCGATTTTTTCCTGGCGAGCGATAGCGAGCCTGTAATTTAAGAGAAACCGGCCTTTGGCCGGAAATTTTTCTACCGAAAAATGTACAAATTTATCTTGAAAGGGGGTCATGGGGGTGTAATTTCAAGCTTGATGGAAGTCTAGGAAACACACTAAAAAACTCCCCTTAAGAGCAGCCAAGATTCCATCTACATTGATGACCCTATTCCTCTATGTAGACGATAAAGAACTATCACTGCGCAGCCATGTATGTGTTTATATATATATATACTGTGTGTGTGCATGTGTGTGTGTGTGTGTGTGTGTGTGTGTGTGTGTGTGTGTGTGTGTGTGTGTGTGTGTGTGTGTGTGTGTAACAATTATTATCTACAATTATATCTATCAACCTATCGTTTTATCGAAGCATATATCTCCCTTCTCTTTCTCTCTCTCCTCCTCCCCCCCCTCGATCTCCCTCTCTAAACCCACTACATATTTATAGCACATGATTCTGCTAGCACTCGCTACGCATGTGTCACACGAGCACATTATCAGCGGATGGATCGGAGTCACAGTATCAGAGTAAAAAATATATATATCTAAAATTGAGTATATTATCTGACCATTTGTGCTTTCAGTGTGACTCTGTTGTATCTCGGAGCTCCTATTCGTGCACAGTCCTATTTATTATACGAATACATAGATAATTCAACTAAAAATATATACAAACTTGTTCGTGTGACACCAAGTGAGCAATACACAAATATGTCCATCAATATATGCGTTGGCTCAATCTTACCCATTCCTATATCCATATAAATAGTATACTACATATTAGATGAGAGAGAGAGAGAGAGAGAGAGAGAGAGAGAGAGAGAGAGAGAGAGAGAGAGAGAGAGAGAGAGAGAGAGGGAGGATTCAGTAAGAAAAGTCTAGATGTACACGGTGGGTAATTGAAATTTGCATGGTAAGCCGGTGTGTGTGCGTGTGTGTGTGTGTGTGTGTGTGTGTGAGATGTGTGTGTGTGAGTGCAAGTGTATGTGTGTGTAAGTGGGTGGTTGTGGTGTTTGTGTGTGTATGAGTATGTGTGTGTGTGTATGAGTATGTGTGTGTGTGTGTGTGTGGTGAGAGTGTGTGTGTGGTGTACGTGTGTGTGTGTGTTAGTATGTTATGTGTGTGTGTGTGTGTGTGTGCTGAGGATGAAGATAGCACTTAATACAAAAATAACTCTACGGTTTCAGTACCTTCTCTTCAAAAGGCCGCTGTAATAAGAGATTCCACTCTCGCAGCATTATGTCGCCTGTGCCACACAATACAGTATTCTGTCTAGCATTAAGGGGGCAGTACTTGCTTTTCTGGACACCTTTCTCCCTCATGTTTAGCATATTTGTTTTGAGATTTGAAGGCGTTCGTTCCGTTAGTTTGACGATTTTGAGATCTTTCGCCTCCTTTCGTTGTCAATATTAAGACCTTTCATGCCATTTAGGTGTTGATTTTTTTCTGGCGAGCGATAGCGAACCTGTAGTTTTAAAGGGAACCCGCCTTTGGCCGGAACATTTCTCTACCGAAAAATGTATTAATTTATCTTGAAAGGGGTCTAGGTTTTTTTTTAAAGCCTGATGAAGGTCTAGCGAAGAAACTCAGATATATTAATTAACGAATATATAGACCGACAATCAAGTACTACCCCCTTAAAAGGTTTTACCCAGCATTGGAAGAACCTTTTTGTGAGGGTTGTATTTTTCAGTGTACCTCCCAGCTCACTTCAGACACCTATGACTTGTATTCTTAGACAAACCCCCTTCCAGACAAACCCTAAGACAAACCCCCTTCCAGACAAACCCTAAGACAAACCCCCTTCCAGACAAACCCTAAGACAAACCCCCTTCCAGACAAACCCTCTTCCAGACAAACCCCCTTCCAGACAAACCCCCTTCCAGCCAAACTCCCTTCCTGACATCCCCTTAGACAAACCACCTTCCAGATAAACCCCCTTCCAGACAAACCCCCTCCCAGACAAACCCTAAGACAAACCCCCTTCCAGACAAACCCCCTTCCAGACAAACCCTAAGACAAACCCTCTTCCAGACAAACCCTCTTCCAGACAAACCCCCTTCCAGACAAACCCCCTTCCAGACAAACCCCCTTTCAGCCCAATCAAGACACCTATGACCCGTATTCTTAGACACACACCCCTTAACCCTTTGAGTACCAGTGCCGTGTGTTATGTTTTATTCTAGCTATATTTAGACGGTATTATGCAGCTTAGGAAGGATCTGTGGTAGTTAAAAGGGTTGGTTGAGATAGTTTGAAGTCTTATTATTGCTAGAGCTCCTTCCTAAGCTGGATAAAACTGTCTAATAGTTGCCAGAACATAATGAAAAGGGCGTCCCTGGTACTGAATAGGATAATTGTCGGTGGGTGGCAGCTTGGTCGTCTTCCTGTAGCAAGTTACTATAGTCTATTCGTTGTAAGTAGGTGAGAAACCATGACCTCTATTCTCTGTAACTCAAAAAGGGCTAGAGCAAATGGGTTGTAAATTTCCACATCTATTCCTTGACTGACTCTTCCCAAATGGTAGAAATATTAGCTCGATTACTCAAGTAGTTTTTTTGAGTTACAGAGGTTAGAGGTCATGATATTTCGCCTACTTACAGCGAATAGACTATAGGATACGTTTGTTGTTGTTATAAATGCCAGGAGAAATACTGGACCATTATTCATGTAGTCTCATTACAATTACAGCAACTATACCCTGTTTCTTCTCAACTGACGGTGAATTGCAAAGTTCCCATCAAGATTTCTCAGTTATTTTGAAGATTTAGTAGTGAAAGATGGTGCTAATTATATAAGCTTGGTCTTAATATGATGCAGAGACATAGTAGTTTCATATTTGTCCATTAAGTATCAATAAATTACCTGCAAAGGTATTCAAATTACCGTCAGCTGGAAATAAACCGAGTAGGCCTATAGTGTATCATTGTGACTGGTTAGGAATACGTCAATTAAGGACCTATAGTGTAATAAAAATCCACCTTTGGCTTTAACACTACCTTGAGGGTTATTATATATATAGTATATATACTGTATATATATATATATATATATATATATATATATATATATATATATATATATATATACTGTATATACTGTATATATATTTTGTTTTAATATTGTGAATTTTGCTTGTTTTTGCCATTTCCGAGCAATGTATATTAGTTTGTCCTTAAGCAAACAAAAAACAGCTGCCCAGACTTCCTTCAAACAAAAAAATGCCCACCCAGACCCCCTTCGAGCTAAATTTACAAAAAAAAAAAAAAAAAAAAATAAAAAATCTCCAGGCCAATGGCCGATTTTTTAGAAGTTACAGGCTCGCTTTCGCTCGCCCAGAAAGAAAAAAATCAACACCAGAATGGGGTGAAGCGCCTCATTATCACCAAAGTAATGCGGCGAAATTTGTTTAAATCTTCAAACTAATGGAGCGAAACAGGGTAGGTCCCAAATATCCACCCTCGGGCAAAGTAACGATAAATTGAGCAAATCTAAAATACGAAAGGATGGTGTTATTACCAACCACACACAATTCCCTACATACAAAACCCCTATTATATTTTGTTCACCCTAATAGGTAGTTGATGAGGCTTGTTCTCCCCCTCTCTACTGCCTATTAACGCTATCTGCTCCGACGTCTTGGGGGTTATTAGGATAATTTGTTTGATTATTATTGAGGCTTTTGCTTGCTTTTATCATGTCCGAGCTATGTGTTATATTTTGACCCCCAGGCTAATATATACGTCTTCCCAGACTTCCTTCAAACTTACAAATGCCCACCCACACCCCTTCAAGCTAGATTGGTATAAAAATGCCCCGCCCGAAGTCCGATTTCTTCCAAGCTACAGACTCCCTGTCGCTAGCCTAGAAAAATATCGACACCTGAATGGAGTGAAGCGTCTTATTGTCGTCAAACTACTTGAGTTCAACGTCTTAAAATCTCCAAACTAATTAATCGAAACAGGAGAGGTCCAAAAATACCTTCCCGCGGACCAGATTGGGTCACGATATGTTCTCCAGGATTTAATGCAAAGCAGTAATATCAAAGCAGTAATATCAAAGCAGTAATATAAAAATGTTTCAGGAGAGTAAAAAAAAAAAAAAAAAAAAAAAAAAATTTTTTTTTAAAGGCAGTAAACAAATACTTTTCAAGGCAGTAAAACAGAAGAACTAAGGCAGCTAAAAAAACGTCTCAAGGCAGTAAAAAAACGTTTCAAGGCAGTAAAAACCGTTTCAAGGCAGTAAAAAAAACGTCTCAAGACAGTAACGAAAACGTCTCAAGACAGTAAAAAAAAAGGTCTAAAGACAGTAAAAAAAAAACATCTCAGGGCAGTAAAAAACCCCGTCTCAAGACAGTAAAAAACCGTCTCAAGACAGTAAAAAAACACGTCTCAAAACAGCAAAAAAAAGTCTCTAGACAGTAAAAAAAAAACGTCTTAAGGCAATAAAAAAACGTCTCAAAACAGCTGAAAACGTCTCAAGGCAGTAAAAAAAAGTCTCAAGGAAGTAAAAAAAAACGTCAAGGCAGTAAAAAAACGTCTCAAGGCAATAAAAAACGTCTCAAGGCAATAATAACACGTTTCAAGGCAGTAAAAAAAGTCTCAAGGCAGTAAATTAGACGTCTCAAGGCAGTAAATTAGACGTCTCAAGGCAGTAAATTAGACGTCTCAAGGCAGTAAAAAACTTGTCAAATGTCGTATGTAATTTGTTATGAGGCAGTTGATTAATAAACTGGATACACAAAACTCTCATCAGTTATTCTTTTTATTGTCACTGGCATCTTACGGAGAGGAAGGGAAGTGATGTGGACAATCGTACGTAATTAATTAGAAATGTTCTGTTTTTCTACAACTATTTAATTTCCGTTTTTATATACGGAAAGGTTGACTGATATAGCTTAACACACATACACACAGTATATATATATATATATATATATATATATATATATATATATATATATATATATATATATATTATACACTGTACATAAAGAGAGATTGTTTATCACACTCGCTCTCTAAAAATACCCTAATACCTTTACACACACACACACTCTCTCTCTCTCTCTCTCTCTCTCTCTCTCTCTCTCTCTCTCTCTCTCTCTCTCTCCTAATTCCCTGTTTAATGAAGAACACTTTATCCTCTTTGCACTCCTCTCCGCCGCCTCCTCCTCTCTTCTCTTACCATGTGTTTGTATGTTTATTTGTTTTGTTATTATCCATTCTTGTTTGTTATATTGTCAGTCATTATGTATCATCTAAATCATCATCATCATGTTCATTATTATTGTAAACATTTATATTGTAATAATCCGTCAGTATCTACACTTTCATCATCATTATCCTCCCCTTAATCATTATCCTCATGACCACTTTCATCATTATCATCAACAGTATTATTATTATTATCATCATCATCATTATCCTCCCCTTAATCATTATCATCATGACCACTTTCATCATTATCATCAACAGTATTATTATTATCATCATCATTATCCTCCCCTTAATCATTATCCTCATGACCACTTTCATCATTATCATCAACAGTATTATTATCATCATCATTATCCTCCCCTTAATCATTATCCTCATGACCACTTTCATCATTATCATCAACAGTATTATTATTATCATCATCATCATTATCTTATCATTATCATCATGACCACTTTCATCATTATCATCAACAGTATTATTATTATCATCATCATCATTATCCTCCCCTTAATCATTATCATCATGACCACTTTCATCATTATCATCAACAGTATTATTATTATCATCATCATCATTATCCTCCCCTTAATCATTATCATCATGTTCATTATTATTGTAAACATTTATAATATAATAATCCGTCAGTATCTACACTTTCATCATTATCATCATCATCATTATCCTCCCCTTAATCATTATCCTCATCACCACTTTCATCATTATCATCAACAGTATTATTATTATCATCATCATCATTATCCTCCCCTTAATCATTATCCTCATGACCACTTTCATCATTATCATCAACAGTATTATTATTATCATCATCATCATTATCCTCCCCTTAATCATTATCATCATGACCACTTTCATCATTATCATCAACAGTATTATTATTATCATCATCATTATCCTCCCCTTAATCATTATCATCATGACCACTTTCATCATTATCATCAACAGTATTATTATTATCATCATCATCATTATCCTCCCCTTAATCATTATCATCATGTTCATTATTATTGTAAACATTTATAATATAATAATCCGTCAGTATCTACACTTTCATCATTATCATCATCATCATTATCCTCCCCTTAATCATTATCCTCATCACCACTTTCATCATTATCATCAACAGTATTATTATTATCATCATCATTATCCTCCCCTTAATCATTATCCTCATCACCACTTTCATCATTATCATCAACAGTATTATTATCATCATCATTATCCTCCCCTTAATCATTATCCTCATCACCACTTTCATCATTATCATCAACAGTATTATTATCATCATCATTATCCTCCCCTTAATCATTATCCTCATCACCACTTTCATCATTATCATCAACAGTATTATTATCATCATCATTATCCTCCCCTTAATCATTATCCTCATCACCACTTTCATCATTATCATCAACAGTATTATCATCATCATCATTATCCTCCCCTTAATCATTATCCTCATCACCACTTTCATCATTATCATCAACAGTATTATTATTATCATCATTATCCTCCCCTTAATCATTTCATCACCACTTTCATCATTATCATCAACAGTATTATTATTATCATCATTATCCTCCCCTTAATCATTATCCTCATCACCACTTTCATCATTATCATCAACATTATTATTATCATCATCATTATCCTCCCCTTAATCATTATCCTCATTACCACTTTCATCAACAGTATTATTATTATTATTATCATCATCATCCTCCCCTTAATCATTATCCTCATGACCACTTGTATCATTATTAACATTATTATTATCATCATCATCATAATTCTCCTCCCCTTAATCATTATCCTCATCATCACCACTTTCATCATTATCATCAACAGTATCTTCATTCATCATCAATGCCATTATCATTTATCAAAAACTATTACATCACACTAATAACACAATGACACAACTTGTGTATTCTGGTTACTGTCACACGATGTTATTCAGCTTCGAAAGAAATTATACGAATCAGTGAGAGGAAAACGATCTCAATTTGTTCTGCCTTTCATAGATATGTCCCAAACTGAGTAAAATCGTCTTATGATAGCCAGAATATAAAGCAAACGACATCGTATACTGAAGGCGTAACTCACAATCACTGTCTTCACCATTATGGAGGAGTGTCAACCTTCTAAACGGTGAATGATTAAAAATATAAGGGAAGGAAGGAAGGAAGGAAGGAAGGGAAGGATGGAAGGGAAGGAGGGAAGGAGGAAGGGAGGAAGGGAAGGAGGAAGGAAGGAAGGAAGGAAGGAAGGAAGGAAGGAAAGAAGGGAGGGAGGGTGGGAGGAAGGAAGGAAAAAAGGAAGGAAGGAAGGAAGGAAGGAAGGGAGGGAGGGAGGGAGGGAGGAAGGAAGGGAGGAAGGAAGGAAGGAAGGAAGGAAGGAAGGAAGGGAGGGAGGGGGAGGGAGGGAGGGAGGAGGAGGAAGGAAGGAAGGAAGGAAGGAAGGAGGGACGGGAAGGAAGGGAGGGAGGAAGGAAGGAAGGAAGGAAGGAAGGAAGGAAGGAAGGAAGGAAGGAAGGAAGGAAGGAAGGAAATAAGGAGGGAGGGAGAAAGGAAAGGAGGGAGTCAGGATGGATGGTGTGAGGAAGGAAATAAGGTAAGAAGGAAGAATGGAAACAAGGAGGGAAAGACAGAAGGAAGGCCGCTTTGTGATAGGAGGAAAAACGAAGAAAATCATCTCATTGTATACCGAAAGGGTTGAGGAATAAATAATCAAGGAAAGAGGACGAAGATTATAGAAGAAAGGAAATAAGGAAGTTGAGAATTAATAAGGGAAGGATACATTCAAAATACTTAACCAGGGCAGCCCTTTTCATCATACTCAACAACTATTAGAGGATTTTATGCAACATAGGAAGGACCTCTAGCCATAATAAGGCTTCAAGCTATCTCGACCGACCCTTTTACCTACCACAGATCTTTCCTAAGCTGCATAATACCGTCTATATATAGCTAGAATAACATATAGCACACGTCGCTGGTACTCAAAGGGTTAAGGGGAGATTTCCACTTGAGGGAGTTTTTTCTTGACTCCTTTCTCCCTCATGTTTAGCCCCATTGATTTTCTAATTCTAAGACGTTCGCCCCATTATGTTGATGATTTTAAGAACTTTCAACCCATTTCTGTCAATTTTAAGACCTTTCGTGCAATTTAGGTGTCGATTTTATCCTGGCGAGCGATAGCGAGCCTGTAATTTAAGAGGAACAGGCTTTCAGCCGGGACATTTTTCTACCGAAAAATGTACAAATTTATCTTGAAAGGGGCTCAAGGGGGTGTAATCTTAAGCTTGATGGATATCTAGAGACCTTAATGAATACAGTACTTAAAATACCGGTACTCAAAATACCTTAAGAATACAATGAAGCACAAAAGGTTGAAGAGAATGAGGAAATTATAAAAACAAAAAAGTAGAAAGAAGGAAAGATCAAACTAAAAGGAAGGATGGTAGGAGTGAAGAAGGTCAAGCTTAACTGGATAAACAAATAAGTGAACGAACACACATATATACACACAGTCAATAAAAAGGAAACGGGAAACTGCGAGGGAAACACATTAGAAATATTATTTAGAACAAACAATATAATGGAATAAAAGTAGAGAGAGAGAGAGAGAGAGGAGGAGGCAGAGAATGATTTAATGAGAAAAGATTGAGACAGTTTCTTACCGTACTCCTTTCTTTCACTCCTACCATCTCTCTCTCTCTCACTCACTCTCTCTCTCTCTCTCTCTCTCTCTCTCTCTCTCTCACTCTCCCTCTCTCACTCTCTCTCTCACCACCTCTTCCTTGTCTCCGCCTATCTTATGACCTTTCTTAACTACATAATTCTTATTCCAGTTTGCTTGAAAATGTCTTACTTCGTATTTTTGGTTTTATCTAAGTTTTGTTTTCTATTTATCTTCTTATTGATTTATTTTTATAATCAATTACATGTGTTTTTGTTTTGTTTCATATGTTCGTGTTGTCTTTTCCTAATTCCAAGATGTACTTTTGCCGTAACTGATATTATATATATATATATATACTGTTCAATTTTTATCATAATTCATATACATTTTGTTTCGTAAACAAACAGTGTGATGGCTACCTATTCTATATTGTGAATGTACAGTTGACCGCAGGAATTTGTATTTAACTTTATCATGGCAGGAAACGTAATAGGATTGATTTGGCAGAAATAATTTGTTATAAAACCATTAGATAGTCATAGTATTTAACTATTGCATGAGCAAATAATACTTCAATGCAATCATAGCAATACTCCTTCCATACATACAATCATAGGGGCATCAGCCGGGTTGGGCCAATCAGCGCTCTGCAGACCTCCATAATCCTGCGTTAATCTCTAACCGTTTTGGTAAGATGATCCTCAGGGTATTAGAGTGTGAAGCCTATAATTGGGCTTTGTAATGAATTGGGGTTGTGTGGGACAGGGATCTGCCTTGCTTAGGCCAATCGGCTTTCTGCAGACTCCCATTTTCTTATGTTCTTATAGCAATACTTCTTCCATACATACAATCATAGCAACACTCCTTCCATACATACAATCATAGCAATACTCCTTCCATACATACAATCATAGCAATAATCCTTCCATACATACAATCATAGCAATAATCCTTCCATACATACAAACATAGCAATACTCCTTCCATACATACAATCATAGCAACACTCCTTCCATACATACAATCATAGCAACACTCCTTCCATACATACAATCATAGCAATACTCCTTCCATACATACAATCATAGCAATAATCCTTCCATACATACAATCATAGCAATAATCCTTCCATACATACAAACATAGCAATACTCCTTCCATACATACAATCATAGCAATACTCCTTCCATACATACAATCATAGCAACACTCCTTCCATACATACAATCATAGCAATACTCCTTCCATACATACAATCATAGCAATACTCCTTCCATACATACAATCATAGCAATACTCCTTCCATACATACAATCATAGCAATACTCCTTCCATACATACAATCACAGCAATACTCCTTCCATACATACAATCATAGCAATACTCCTTCCATAAATACAATCATAGCAATACTCCTTCCATACATACAATCATAGCAATACTCCTTCCATACATGCAATCATAGCAATACTCCTTCCATACATACAATCATAGCAATACTCCTTCCATACATACAATCATAGCAATACTCCTTCCATACATGCAATCATAGCAATACTCCTTCCATACATGCAATCATAGCAATACTCCTTCCATACATACAATCATAGCAATACTCCTTCCATACATACAATCATAGCAATACTCCTTCCATATATACAATCATAGCAATACTCCTTCCATACATACAATCATAGAGTGTATGCAAGTTCATGTGGTCAACTGTACAGATAAAATAGAACGCTATATACCACATAAATATCATAATAAGTGTTGGACTAACCAATCTAGTAAAGTATATTGTCTGTCCTGTGGATATAAAAGTAATATACCTTTCCTTTCCTTTCTTGTTTCATAAGAATCCAACACGTACTCTCTCTCCTCCTTCACTTTTTTTTTTTTTCTTTTTTTTTTTCTTTTTTTTTTTTTTTTTTATGTGATTGAGGGAGGCAAAAGTCATTACTGCCTATAGCGAGTGCCTCTCCCATAGCTGAAAGAGTGACAGGGCCAAAATCAAGGGACGTTCGAGCCAAAATGCCTGGACACACGGAGTTTGAAGCAATTTAAGTCATAGGAAGAGGGAAAGACTGATTCTGGGAGAGAGTTCCAGAGCTCAGCTGTTGAGTAGAAGAAAGTTTGAGAGTAACGTTTCACTCTTGGGTTGGAGAGTTGCACAGAGTAGGGGTGGGATTGAGTTGCAAGACGGGCACCACATGCCCTACGTAAAGGAGGTGGTAATCACTGGGATAGCTCTGAGGAACACCGATTATTATAGTAGCGATAGAATAGCGAGAGAGATGCAACATTGCGGCGGAGAGAGAGAGACTGCAGAGAATTGGTGAGTGGATGGGAGTTAATGATACGAAAGGCCTTCCTTTCAACTTTGTCTAGGAGAGCGGTGTGAGAGGAACCTCCCCACACATGTGAACAATACTCAATACAAGGGTGCACTATGCCCCTGTACAGAGCAAGAAGCTGTGCAGGGGAAAAGAACCCCCTAAGGCGGTTGAGCACACCCAGCTTCTGGGAGGCTGCCTTAGCAAGACTGGTAATATGGTCCTTCCAAATGAGAGCAGAAGAAAAAGAGACACCAAGAATATTGAGAGAAGATGAAGGGTTGATCTTTGTATTGTTGAAGAATAAGGGATAGTCCGCTGGGAGATCCTGACGGGTAGATAGATGGAGAAATTGGGTTTTGGAAGGATTAAAGTTAACAAGGTTTTCTCTGCCCCAATTGGAAATAGTATTTAGATCAGAATTTAAGAGTTCTATGGCTTCATTACGTTTGTCGTTGAGGAATTGCTGGTTGGG
>CM064550.1:11659468-11662340 GCA_032716605.1 Paralithodes platypus
TCAAACCAGCCAAGAGAACAAGCAGGTTTCTGAAGTGGATACTCAACAACAGATCATATGCAAGTTGTTAACCAAGTAATTGAGAACACAGATGAATTCTAAACGCCCTTGTGTATGACATTCATTGATTAGGAAAAGGCATTTGACTCGGTCGAAATTTCTGCTGTAATGAGAGCGATTCGTAAACAAGGAGTAGAAGAGAATTATGTACCGGGTTTAGAAGACATATATAACGATGGAACAGCAACAATAAAGCTCCACAAGGAAAGTGAGAAAATACCAATTAATAAGAATAGGGTAAGACAGGGTGAAACAATTTCCCCAAAACTGTTCACAGCGCGCTTGGAAGAAATATTTAGTAATCTTGACTGGAGCAATAAGGGAATAAATGTGAACGGAGAATATCTAAGCAACCTCAGATTCGCTGATGACATAGTTCTTTTCAGCGACTCCGGGGAAGAATTACAACAAATTATAGCAGATTTGAACAGAAAACAAAAACAAGATAATGTTTAATCATCGTGTGCAGTCACAACAAATACAGTTAGAAGATGAAGTGATAGAAGCAGTCGAAGAATACATATTATACCTAGGCCAGGTGATAAAGGCAAACCCAGATCACTAGAGAAATCAAGCGAAAGATAGGCATGGGACGGAGTGCATTTGGTAAACAGAGCTCCATAATGAAAAGCAAGCTACCCCTTTTATTAAGGAGAGATATCTACTTGAGGGATTTTTTTCTGGACTCCTTTCTCCCTCATGTTTAGCCCCATTGTTTTTCTAATTTTAAGACGTTTGCCCCATTATTTTGACGATTTTAAGAACTTTCAACCCATTTCTGTCAATTTTAAGATCTTTCGTGCCATTTAGGTGTCGATTTTTTCCTGGCGAGCGATAGCGAGCCTGTAATTTAAGAGGAACCGGCTTTCAGCCGGGACATTTTTCTACCGAAAAATGTACACATTAATCTTGCAAGGGGCTCAAGGGGGTGTAATCTTAAGCTTGAAGGATATCTAGGGACCAAACTAAAAACCTCCCCTTAAAAAGGAACGTATACAACCAATGTGTCCTCCCTGTACTAATTTAGTGATCAGAAACTTGGAGTATAACAAAATGTCTGGAACGTAACCTAAAAGTGGAGAAAGAGGAATGGAGAGGATAATGTTAGGCATAACTTGGAGAGATAAGAAGAGAGCCTCATGGATACGAGAACAAACAAAAGTAGAAGATACAGTATATATAAGCATTGTGGTGTACTTACACTAGTTGTACTTACACTAGTTGTATTTGCGGGAGTGAGCATGCTCGTTAATTCCCGCCTCCTAAGATAGTTTGTCATACCGTGCTTTGAAACTATGCACTGATGGTGCAGACACTACTTCGGCTGGCAATTTGTTCCACCCACTAATCGAGTTGGTAGGAAATCTTTTACTTTTCAGATCAGATTTACTATTTAGCACTTTTAGTTTGTAGCTGTGACCTCTTGTCCTCTCACCTCCATCCCTCTCTATGAAGTTTTCTTGGTCGATTTTGTCAATACCTCTAACACATTTATATATCTGAATTTGCTGTCCTCGTTTCCTTCTCTGTTCCAGTGTAGGTAGATTCAATCTCTCGAGCCTCTCTTGGTACTCCAAATTTTCCAAACCTGGGATCATCCTCGTAGCTGCTCTCTGTACCCTCTCAATTTTGTGGATATGTTTCTTCAAGTGAGGGGACCACACTACAGATGCATATTCCATCCTGGGTCTTATTATTGCCGTTATTATTTGTTTCATGGTGTTTTCATTAAGATAATTGAAAGACATCCTAATATTTTGGCAATAATGCTAGTGATTCTCTCACTATCTTATTTACGTGGCTTTCTGGAGACATGTTATCCCTAAATTCTATCCCCAAGTCTTTTTCTTTTTCTGCTTTGGGAATCACTTCGTTTTCCTAGTTTATAATCTTTTCTAGGTCTGTACTTGCTTTTACCCATTTCTAGAGTCTTACATTTCCCTGCATTGAACTCCATATTCCATTTGATGCTCCATTCATGGATCTTTTGCAAATCTGCTTGGAGCTCAAGGCAATCCTCCTGGGTTCTGATCGTTTTAAGCAGCTTAGCATCGTCCGCAAACATACTCATGCAGCTTGTTAGTCCCTCAGGCAAGTCATTTACAAATATTAGAAACATGATTGGGGCTAGAACAGATCCTTGTGGTACCCCACTCGTAATTTGAGTCCAGTTTGACGATTTCCCCCTTACTGTTGTTCTCATCTGTCTTCCGCTAAGGTAGCTCTCCATCCATTTCAGCAGTTTGTCTCCTACTTTTCCCTCATGTTTTAATTTCCACAGCAATCTCTTGTGTGGAACTTTGTCAAATGCCTTTATAAAATCTAGGTAGGGTGTGTGTGTGTGTGTGTGTGTGTGTGTGTGTGTGTGTGTGTGTGTGTGTGTGTGTTTGTAGCTGTGTGTGTCTACCCATGTGAGCTCTATATACACAACATTGTTAGTGGTTACCAATTGATGTGTGTGTGTGTGTGTGTGTGTGTGTGTGTGTGTGTGTGTGTGTGTGTGTGTGTGTGTGGTATAATGGTGAGCTATAACACCAACATTGTGTTAGTGGTGTACCAGTGGGGGGGGGGGGGGGGGGGGGGGGGGGGGGGGGGGGTGGTGGGGGGGGGGGGGGGGGGGGGGGGGGGGGGGGGGGGGGGGGGGGGGGGGGGGGGGGGGGGGGGGGGAGGGGGGGGGGGGGGGGGGGGGGGGGGGGGGGGGGGGGGGGGAGGGGGGGGGGGGGGGGGGGGGGGGGGGGGGGGGGGAGGGGGGGGGGGGGGGGGGGCTATAACAACAAGGTGTTAGTGGTGTACCAGTGATGTGTGTGTGTGG
>CM064550.1:11662440-11672440 GCA_032716605.1 Paralithodes platypus
GTAATGAAAACAATAGAGTAATGAAACAATAGAGTAATGAAACAATAGAGAGAGAGTGAGAGACAGCGGGAGAGTGAGTGTGAGAGAGAGAGAGAGAGAATGAGATAGTGCAAGTAAGTGAGTGAGTGTGTGTGTTTGTGTGAGAGAGAGAGAGTGAGTGAGTGAGTTAATGAGAGAGAGAGAGAGATAGTGAGAGTGAGTGAGTGAGAGTGGGTGTGTGTGGATTAAAGCCCTACCCATGTTTAATGTGAGGACAAGCGAGTATCTCGACATATATTTTTTCCCCCCGATGTGTTGACTCGGTACAGATGGGCCAATAAAGTCACGTCACAGCGGTCATTATGCCGGGCCTACTGTGTTCTGTAGTAATGTCTGCCAGATGTTGATGATGTGCAAATGTCAAAGGGTATAATATATGAACTAGATGGTAAAAATCAAGGATATTTAAGAGTGTGTAAAAGGTATTATCAATCATTGGGTAAATTGATAGTGATTTACCTATACATCTTTATTACACATAGTTGTTTTAAGTTTTATCATATATATATATTTTTGTTTTAAGTTTTATGATATATATATATTTTTTTTTTAAGTTTTATCATATATATATATTTTTGTTTTAAGTTTTATGATATATATATATTTTTTTTTAAAGTTTTATGATATATATATATTTTTTTTTTAAGTTTTATCATATATATATTTTTTTTTTTAAAGTTTTATCATATATATTGTTTTTTATTTCCTCCCTAGACCTCTATCAAGATTAATAAAAAAAAAAAAAGAACACCCCCAAGATGAAATTGTAAATTTTTCTGTGGGAAAATGTCCCGGCCAAAGGCCGATTCCTCCTAAGTTACAGGCTCGCTTTCGCTCGCCAGGAAAAAAATGACACCTAAATGGGACGCAAGATCTTAAAGTTTACAAAGACATGAGGCGAACGGTCTTAAAATCGCCAAATTATTGGGGCAAACCTCTTAAAATCTCAAAACTAATGGGGCTCTATCCCCATTAGTTCTGAGATGTTAAGACGTTTGCCCTTCTTCCTTATGTCTACATAAGGAAGAAGGGGGTCCAGAATAAATGCCTCTAACAGCAATATATTTGTATAAGGGTAAATTATTATGGACACCTGAATGACCCTCTTCATACCCATAAGTGTTTACAGTAGATTCCCTTAAAATACTATGCCCTGTTCCAAATGTGTAGTGCAGTAATCGTAAACTCAAGGGGGGGGGGGGGGCCTAGAGCAAATGGGCAAAGGTGTCTGTAAGTACAAGTATGCGTCTGTGTATGTATGTGTGTGTGTGTGTGCATGCATGTATGTATGTATGTGTGTGTGTGTGTGTACGTGTGTCTGTATGTGTGTGTGTGTGTGTGTGTGTGTGTGTGTGTGTGTGTGTGTGTGTGTGTGTGTGTGTGTGTGTGTGTGTGTGTGTTGTGTGTGTATCTACATGTGTGTATGAGTGTGTACACCTACTGTATACATATACCGTGTGCACATTATTGCCAGGAAGCCAAACGCCCACCATGACCAACTTGATTAAATTGACACACGCTTTTTTTTCTATTTTGTTTTTCTTTTTTTTTTTCTCTTTTTTTCTTTTTTTTTTTTTGGGGGGGGGGGTGTTATTTACTTTATCCGGGTGCAGTTTATATCGTTGTAGCTTATTTATTGTTCTATCAGCCCGTGTTGCTCCGGTTATTGAGGGGTTCGCGTCCGGGGATTACGCTGCTCGGGGATGGGCGCAAATCGAAATGTATAGCAGAGAGTTCCGTCGAGTTACTTAGATATCCTGGCTACTACATAGGCCACTTGGTCACTCAGAGGTGATTCGGCCGGAAGAACTACCGGTAAGCCGTATTATGTTACCTTACACCATAATCATCAACATCTTTAGCTTACTGATTATTTACCTCCACCAACGAAACTAAACAGAACACCATCTCTCTGAAACCACTAACATTTAACCCCTTGAGGACCATATCGCGTTTTGACAGTTTGCTCTGGCTAGTAGTAGACGATTTTGTTCATGCTATAGAAAAGGTATATGGAAGTCAGAGGGTTAAGGGGAGATCTCCACTTGAGGGATTTTTTTCTTGACCCCTTTCTCCCTCATGTTTAGCCCCATTGCTTTTGATATTATAAAATGTTTGCCCCATTAGTTTAGCGATTTTAAGAACTTTCACCCCATATTAAGACCTTTCGTGCCATTTAGGTGTCGATATTATCCTGGCGAGTGATAGCGAGCCTGTAATTTAAGAGGAACCGGCCTTCGGCCGGGAAATTTTTCTACCGAAAAATGTACAAATTTATCTTGAAAGGGACTCAAGGGGGTGTAATTTTAAGGTTGATGGAGGTCTAGGGAACAAACTAAATACCTCCCCCTAATCGAGATCGTCTTTGCCTTTACATTGCCCCCAGATCTTTCCTAAGCTGTGTCAGATCGTGTAGTGATAGCCGCGTCATGATCCTCAAAGAGATGGTCTGTTTTTAGTTAATCATATAATTTTTGTAGTTAATCATATAATTTTTGTAGTTAATCATATCATTTTTAGTTTCCTGGCTAGACCTCCATCAAGCTTAAAAGATAAATGTGTACATTGTTCGGTAGAAAAATGTCTCGGCCGAATGCTGGTTCCTCTTAAAATTACAGGCTCGCTTTCGCTCGCCAGGAAAAAAATCGACACCTAAATGGCACAAAAGGTCTTAAAATTGACAACAAAATGGGGCAAAAGGTATTAAAATCGTCAGACTAATGGGCCGAACGTCTTAACATCTCAAAACTAATGAGGCTAAACACGAGGGAGAAAGTGGTCCAGAAAACCGGCCCATCTCCCCTTAACGTTTTCCGGATACGAAGACGCATTTCATGTTTATTTTCTGGCTATTTTTAGACGATTTTATAAAGATCATGGCGCATTTTATGAAGATCATGGCGCATTTTATGAAGATCATGGCGCATTTTATGAAGATCATGGCGCATTTTAGCAGTTTCTTTTGGCTATTATTAGACGATTTTATACAGCTTAGGAAAGGCCTCTAGCAATTAAAGGGGTAAAGTCGATCTCAGCTAATCTATTGACTCCCGCAGATCCTTCCTTTACTTAAGGGGAGATTTTTAGTGTGTTTCCTAGACTTCCATCAAGCTTGAAATTACACCCCCTTGACCTCCTTTCAAAATAAATTTGTACATTTTTCGGTAGAAAAATTTCCCGGCCGAAGGCCGGTTCCTCTTAAACTACAGGCTTGCTATCGCTCGCCAGGAACAAATCGACACCTAAATGGCACGAAAGGTCTTAAAAGTGACATAAATGGGGTGAAAGTTCTTAAAATCGCCAAACTAATGGGGCGAACATCTTAAAATCTCAATAGCAATGGGGCTAAATATGAGGGAGAAAGGGGTCAAGAAAAAAATCCCTCAAGTGGAAATCTCCCCTTAAGGTTCACTTTTTGGTCGATTTTGTTTTTCATTTATTCATATTTATTTTTCTAGTTTCCTCAACTAAACCTCCATCACACTTAAAAAAAAAAAAAAAAAAAAAAAAATCCAATAGATCCCCCTTGTAGATGAATGTGTACATTTTTCGGTAGTAAAATATCCCGGTTCTTCCAAAATTAAAGGCTCACTTTCGTTCGCTAGGAAAAAAAATCAATACATAAATAGCACGAAAGGTGTTAATATTGACAAAGAAATAGGGCATAAGGTCCAAAATAATGGAGCAAACGCCTTGAAATTTGAAAACTAATGGGGTTACGCATGAGGGAGAAAGGGGTCTAGAAAACAACCCGTCTTCCCCCAATAAAATCGTCTAGTAATTGTGTGTATGTACAGTAGCGCTAATAAGTCATGTCTCGGCACCAAGTATGTTTCGATCAATAATTGGTATCAGCAATATCTAAGCTTCATTTCTTCATATCGAGTGAAATATACAAGCATGTTCCTACACTTACCCCTCCTATTCAACATCTGACAGACATCAATACAGCACAGGGCAAGCCAAACGTAATGACAGCTGGAACATGACTTATTAGCGAGACTGTATAATTATACTCAGGCACATACCCCATAGCTGGGGGAGGCCGACTCGAGATAGAGGGTCCGGGACCACTTTCGCGTTCCCTCGCCACACCTCCGTCTCGTCTAGTAGGTGAATTTTACAAGGGGAGGATTCCTATCCTCCTGCCCCAAGAAGGAAAAGTAGGACAGTAAAAGAGACAACAGAAACGGCTAAGGTTGGGTAGAAGCCAAACCTCACTCTGGATAAGACCAGCCCTCACCCAGTCAGAATAAATTGTCAAAATGCGTCAAATCCTCAAGGGGTTAAAGTGCTCGTTTTCTATGCATGCACGGGTAATATTAAGGTGGAACTTAAGTATAATATAAAAGGGAGAAATTATGAGGTTGAAGCCTGTCTTACTTCGAGATTGCATTGTCGGGATCTGCATGTACAGCAGTATTGCATAGATTGAGAGAGAGAGAAAGACATGCAAGGGAAAACGATTAAGAGGAGATGAGTAGTTTTTCTGGTCCCCCTTCTCCCTCATGTTAAGTTAGTTTTCAGATTTTAAGATATTTGACCCATTAGTTTGTTGATTTGAAGACCTTTCGCCCCATTTATTTGTCAATATTAAGACCTTTCGTGCTATTTAAGTATTGATTTTTGTTTCTTGACGAACGAAATTTCGCCCCATTCATTTGTCAATGTTAAGACCTTTCGTGCTATTTAAGTATCGATTTTTTTTTATTTTTTTTTTTTCCCCCTGGCGAACGAAAGTGAGCCTGAAATTTTATAATATGCTGCCTTCGGCCGGGACATCTTTCTACCGAAAAATGTACAAATTTATCTAGAAGAGGGATCTAATGGATGTTTTAGTTTTCTTTCTTAAAGTTTGAAGGAGGTCTAGGGAGGAAACTAAGAAAAAAATATGTATAAATATGAAATAATCGACCAAAAAATTAACCCTTTCCCCTTAAAAAAATATGTAATTGGATCAGTGAGTGGGTTATATATTTCGGTTGTCCTTTATCGTGATCATGTACTCATTAAGGAGGAGGTAGTTGCTTTTTCTCCCTCATGTTTAGCCCCATTAGTTTTGAGAGTTGAAGACATCCGCGTCTATACTTTTGGCGATTTTAAGACCTTTCGTGCCCATGTAAGTGTCGATTTTTTTCTTGGCGAGCGGTAGCGAGCCTGCAATTTTGCTGAGTTATCGAAATGGGGACGTGACAATTGATCACTTGCGAGTTTCAGGCTATAAGGAAGTTGGAGCTGTAGACAACGATATTTACCAGAATTTACAGCTAAAATATGGTCGTAGAACATTAATAAAAAACACACACACACACGAGGAAAATGGTAGGCAAGTTGATATTTTTTGTGTCGGTGTGTGTCCTGGGGAGCGTGGTGTGCAGGGGAGGGCCCAAGCAGGTTTCATGTCCTCCCTTGCCCTCCTGTTCTCTACTAGGGAACTGGACGGGGGAAGCGGGGATCTCCACGGTCAAACTGGAGGTGAAGCGGGTTCGAGGCACCGGGCTGCTGGTTACCTACGAGACCCAAGGGGATAAACTGGTTTGTCGCGCCCGAGCTGGCATAGCCCCGGGCCTTCGATTCATCCAGGTACTTGATGGAACCGATCGCCGCCTGGACCTACTGATCACCTGCCACCGGGACCTCGTCTGGGTCACCGAACTGCCTTCTTCAGGATCCTTCCCCGCTATCACGTACTCGATAGCCAAGCGCAAGGCCCTCTCCTTGCAGGGCCCCCCCACCAACACCACCACCACCACCATCATCTCTACTCTCAAGCCCACCAATATCCTCGTTAACGTGACCCTCTATCGTAATGGGACTGTAGGTGGTGGGGACGATAGAAGGACTGTTTTGCTTTTAGCGGGACCTCAAGACCAAGACCTCCCCTACAACCATTGAACACCCTCGATCCTTCTATAATGTACTTAGGTTCCGGCATATCTCTCTTATCCTTAATTTTGATCCTGTCTTAGCGTTAACCATATGATGCATTTTCACACTTTATTCTGGGTACCATTAGACGATTTGTGTAGATTAGGAAGGGTATGAGGAAGTTAGAGGCTTTAACACCCTCCATCTTTCTCCTCTAAAGTACCTTGGTTCCGGGGTATCTCTCTCTTAACCTTACTTTTGATCCTGTCTTTATCATTAACCCTTTTGAGGAGTAAGTATATGCGTTTTCACACTTTATTCTGGCTATCATTAGACGATTTTATGCAGATTAGGAAAGGGTATGAGGAAGTTAGAGGCTGAATCGAGACCGCCTTTACCTTTTATACCTCCCACAGCTCCTTCCTAAACTGTACAACATCGTCTACTGATAGCCATAATAAAGTGCCAAAATGTGTCATATAATCTTCAAGGGGTTCAGATTTAAGGGGATATATCGACTTGAGGGATTTTTTTCTGGACCCCTTTCTCTCTCATGTTTAGCCCCATTGCTTTTGAGATTTTAAGACAGTCGCCCCATTAGTTTGGCGATTTTAAGAACTTTCGCCCCATTTCCGTCAATTTTAAGACCTTTCGTGCAATTTAGGTGTCGATTTTATCCTGGCGAGCGATAGCGAGCCTGTAATTTAAGAGGAACCGGCTTTCAGCCGGGACATTTTTCTACCGAAAAATGTACAAATTTATCTTGAAAGGGGCTCAAGGGGGTGTAATCTTAAGCTTGATGGAGGTCTAGGGAACAAACTAAATACCTCCCCTTAAGCCACCTACTGTATACTATTGTCAAACATGTAAACCCGTGTATATTCTCTCTCATATCTTGTTTTTGTCATGTCTTATATACTGAAGGGGAGATTTTCACTTGAGGGATTCTTTTCTTTACCCCTTTTTCCCTCATGTTTAGCCCCATTGCCTTTGAGATTTTAAGCCGTTCGCCCCATTAGTTTGGCGACTTTAAGAACGTTCACCCCATTTATGTCACTTTTAAGACCTTTCGTCCTAGGTTTCGATTTGTTTTCCTGGCGAGCGATAGCGAGCCTGTAATTTAGGAGGAACCGGCCTTCGGCCGGGAAATTTTTCTACCGAAAAATGTACAAATTTATCTTCCAAGGGGGTGTAATTTCAAGCTTGATGTAAGTCTAGGAAACGCACTAAAAACCTCCCCTTAAGTCCTCGATCCTCTTAACCCCTTGAGGATCATGACGCGCTTTTGACAGTATATTCTGGCTATCATTATTACGTGTTTATACAGCTTAGGAAGGATCTGTGGGAATGAAAAGGGTAAAGACTTGTCTCGGTTAACCCTCTGACTTCCCTATACCCTTCCTTGTCTAAATAAAATCGTCTAATGATAATAGCCGCAATAAATTGCCAAAACGCTTCATAATCCTCAAGGAATTAAAATTTCTAACCTGTATTGTCCCGAGTTCGAATCCCAGGAGGATCATATGCTTTCATTAATTTATTCAAGTACATTGGGGTTTGTAATGGAGGATTAATGTTAAGAACGGGGTGTCCCTTAATATTCTCCTCCTTTCACCCCCTCCCCCCCCCCCCCCACCCTAATCTTGTCCTATAATCTTGTCCTAGATTTGACAATCCGCCCCTCCCGCCCCCCCGCCCCCCCTCCCCTCCTTAGCCACATCGTATTACTACATCAATGTATAATTTCATCTACCACACTGCCAAAACGCTTCATAATCCTCAATGGGCCTTTGGCCGAGAATGTTTCTACCGAAAAATGTACAAATTTATCTTGAAGGAGGGTGTTGGCGGTGGCTATATATTTAATAGATAAACAAAAAACACTTATTACATCTTACTATCCTCACCTCCAGCTATTTCCACCATCACCATTTCCACCCATCACCACACCTAATCTACCCCCCTCACCCCCCCACCCCCACCCCCAACCTGGTACCCATCACACCCAACTCATAACGCCAGCTGGTTCGGACCCCTCTCCCCTCTTGTCCAACCCCGTTAAATTTAAGCACTGCATAGTTTTAGTTAGCCTGCGCCGGGCTCCGTGTGATAGTGAGTTTTATGAAGGGGACGCTTTTTCTTATATTTGTTACCTTTTTTTTTTTTTTTTTTTTTTTTCAATTTTTATATATAACTATTTTTGTTATTGTGTATAAGTATTGTTTCTATATAATTATATCGTTGAGTTTTATGGAGGGGACGCTTTTTCTTATATATTTTTTACCATATTTCCTGTATATATTTTGTTTTTGACTTTTTTTTGTATAAATGTTTTTTAAGTCTGTGTTTAGTTTTTGTACATAGGCTAGTTCTTTTTCTTATATTTTTTCACCACATTTCGTTTATATATTGTATAGTTTACTGTATTTTTTTTTTTAATAATGTAGGCTAAGTGTTTTTGTTTAAATATTTATGTGAGTTTATTTGGAGGCGCTCTTCTTACCGTATATGGTTATTATTACAAGTTTGTATATGTTCAATTATTTCGCCTTTTTAATTGTTTGTTATTATTGCAAGTGTTTTTTTTCATTTAGTTTTTGTTTTAATTGTTTATAATTATTACAAAGCAAATATAGTTTCCTTTTGTGGGGGTTTTTTCCGTTTTTCATTGCACGCATGGTGATGGCACAATTAGGCACCGTCATGATTTTTTTTTTTAGCGATGGCAATTTTACGATTTTATTTCTGAAGGGGGAATGGGTTTCTTTTCTGGACCCCCTTGTCCCTCGTATTTAGCCCCATCAGTTTTTATGTTTTATGACGTGCGGCCCATTATTTTGGCGATATTAAAACCGTTTGCCCCATTTCGTTGTCATTTTAAGACCTTTCGGCCCATTTAGGTGTCAATTTTGTCCTAGCAAGCGATAGCGAACCTGTAATTTTAAAAGGAATCGGCCTTCGGCCGGGACATTTTTCTACTGAAAAATTTACAAATTTATCTTGAAGGAGGGTCTAGATTTTGTTTTGTTTTAAGGTTGATGGAGGTCAAGCGAAGAAACTAAAAACTACATGAATAAATATATAAATAGACCTGAAAATGTCCACTACCCCCTTAAGTGCCCTAAATTGGATGACGACACGTTATGACAGTCGTTTTCTGGCTATTATTATGCTATTTTATTAGGAAGAACTTGTAGGAGGTAGAGAGTTCAATACTAAGCCATTTTATTCAGATTAGGAGGAACGTGTGTGGGAGCTAGAGACTTGAATATTATGCGATTTTATTCAGATTAGGAAGAACGTGTGGGAGCTAGAGGAGAGACTAACAAAATTAAAAACAAAAAATGTATGAGTAAAAACATAGTGTCCCTGATTAATAAAAACATAGTGTCCTTGATTAATAAAAACATAGTGTCCCTGATTAATAAAAATATATATGAAAAGTCCCTGATTAAAAAAAAAAAAAAAAAATCCCCGATTTGATTACTATCCTAGTGGCATACGGTCATTTTAACTTCTTTTTAACGGTAGTGTCGGTGATAGAATCTATAACTATGATGGTGATGGCCGAGGCGCCGGGTATATACCAGACGGGTTAAAAGCTTGTGCCTTGATTATGGTTTTATGGGGTGTCTAACTGGGACGTTGGAATGGTATCGAAATCGTTTTTTATGATGTGTTTTTTTTCCGGGGTTCTTTCGAAATTTTCCCCCCTAGACTTCCATCAAGCTTAGAAAAACACCTCCGAACCCCATTTCGAGATTAATTTGTTCATTTTTCGGTAGAAAAAGGGTCGGCCGAAGGCCGGTTCCTCCTAAATTGCAGGCTTGCTAACTCTCGCCAGGTTTAAATCGACACCTAAATGGCACGAACGGTACAACAATGTAAAAAGTAATTGGTGGGGTATTTATGTATGTACGTATGTACAGTATATAGTCAGGCACATACCCCATAGCTGGGAGTGGATGACTCGAGACAGAGACCGAAAAGAAACCACATTTATAGTTCCAATTCTTAAGAGTCCGGTACCACTTTCGCGTTCCCTCGTCCCTTTCTCTGTCTCGTCTAGTAGGTGAATTATATACGGGGAGGA
>CM064550.1:11677440-11718643 GCA_032716605.1 Paralithodes platypus
TTGGTCTATGCATACTTTGGTCTATGCAAACTTTGGCCTATGCATACTTTGGTCTATGCATACTGTTGGTATATATATTTTAAATCACCCATGTTCATAAATAACGTATATTTACAATACAAAGTCAGCAGGTATTTTCGCGCCAATTTTGTTTTGATAATTAATCCGCTTATAATTATGTATATAGTAATTTTCAGCTGCATATGGACTTTCCCTTTATTACTATACATACATACATACATACATACATTATACATACATACATATATACATACATAGGAGTAAAGGGACTAAAACTAATGTAACTAAATAAATAAATATATAAGTAACAATATACTGACAGTACATACATAGGAGAAAAGGGGCTAGAACTAATGTAACTAAATAAATTAATAAATAAATAAATGTATAAGTAACAAGAATTGAGAAAGAGTGACAGAGCAATAATCCTCAGCCGGTTTATTTTTTTTATTTTATTTTTTTTCATCGGGAAAAATAATTCACGCAAATCGCCGGGCAAAAATCAAATACAGTCTCCGATAAAATGCCGCCAGACGTTGCGCTGATATTTTCGTATTTGGTCGTAATTTCTTGGGCATATGGTCACTTTATCGCACGGCTGGGGATTTTTGCACGGGTTTTATTAAAGATTATTTATACAACTCCTCTTGCTCTCTCTCTTTCTCCCCATCTCTCACTATCGCTCTCGCTCTCTCTCTCTCTAGCTCTCTCTCTCTCTCTCTCTCTCTCTCTCTCTCTCTCTCTCTCTCTCTCTCTCTCTCTCTCTCTCTCTCTCTCTCTATATATATATATATATATATATATATATATATATAAATTTAAATACGGTGATCCACATGCAGAGAGCTCGAAACAAAAAGTTAGAGGGCAACCAATAGAGATGCTAACTCAATCCTGTGCTGTTTATGCCGCCAACGAGAGAGAGAGAGAGAGTGTGTGTGTGTGTGAAGAAAGCGTCACACTCAGGACTATTTACATACGCTCTTATCGCCATCGGAACCCCCTTTTCCTGGCGAGTTAGTGATTTCATTTGGGCGAGTTATGGGGGCCGAAGTGGTCATGAATTACCTCGGGGGACTCACAATAACATGTCTCGGATGCCAGGGTGTGTGTGAGAGAGAGAGAGAGAGAGAGAGAGAGAGAGAGAATATGTGTGTGGGAATGAGTGTGTGTGAGTGTGTATGTGTGTGCGTATGTGTGTGTGAGTAATTGGGAATGAGTGTGGGTGTGTGAAAGTGATTGGGAATGAGTGTGAGGGTGTGTGTGTGTCAGTATGTGAGAGAGAGAGAGATAGAGAGAGAGAACAAATTTTCATTCTCTCCAGTTATGAAATCGTGTGTGTAAAAAAAATGTGTAAGGGAAAAACTCAAAACTGTACCGAGCTAGGAATAAAATACCCTCTCTCTCTCTCTCTCTCTCTCTCTCTCTCTCTCTCTCTCTCTCTCTCTCTCTCTCTCTCTCTCTCTCTCTCTCTCTCTCTCTCTCTCTCTCTCTCTCTCTCTCTCTCTCTCTCTCTCTCTCTCTCTCTTTGTTTAACAGTAAATACCCCGACATAAATCTCCATACGGCTTGACATAATCCTTCTCGCTGTTCCCTTAACCCTTTGAAGATCCTGACCCATTGTGACAAGTTTAAGTTTATACTGGCTATCATTCGACGATTTGATACAGTTTAATTAAGGGGATAGTGGTTATATTTTGGAGGGTTTAATTATTGATATGTGCATTTATATGTGTTTCCTCGCTAGACCTTCATCAAGCTTAAAAAAAAAAAAAAAAAAAATATATATATATATATATATATATATATCCATATACATTGTATTTTAAAACAGATAAGAGAGTACTGTAGACGAATTATTAAATTGTTTATTGTATTGAAAATGGTGCATTTGTTTTCCATGTACTGTAAGCTTCGAATGAATGTGTGTGTGTGTGTACTTACACTAGTTGTACTTACACTAGTTGTACTTACACTAGTACTTACACTAGTTGTACTTACACTAGTTGTACTTACACTAGTTGTACTTACACTAGTTGTACTTACACTAGTTGTACTTACACTAGTTGTATTTGCGGGAGTGAGCATGCTCGTTAATTCCCCCTTCATGATAAATGTGTACATTTTTCGATAGAAAAATGTGCCGGTTTCTCTTTAAATTACAGGCTCGCTATCGCTCGCCAGGACAAAATGACGCATAAAGGGCACGAAACGTCTTGATATTGATATAGAAATGGAACGAAAGTTTTAAATTCGACAAACTAATGGGGCGAAAGTCGTAAAATCTGAAAACTAATGGGGCTAAGCATGAAGAAGAAGGGGGACCAGAACAAACGACCCATCTCCCCTTAAGAAGGATGTGTGGGCATTATAAGGGTAAAGACTATCTCAAATCACCCTCTGACTTCCATATACCCTTCCTAATCTGAATAAAATCGTCTAATAATAGCCAGAAAACAGAAAATAAATGTGTATTGGATTTTGAGAGGGTTAAGAGGAGATTTGAATGTATGTATTAAGGAATTTATATATATATATATATATATATATATATATATATATATATATATATATATATATATATATATATAGATATATATATATATATATATATATATATATACTATATATACCCGGTATATATATATATATATATATATATATATATCTATATATATATATATACACTTGTATATATACCCGGTATATATATATTATATATATATATTAGATATATATATACTATATATATATATGTATATATATATATATATACTGTATATATATACTGTATATATATATACTGTATATATATATATATACTGTATACAGTATATATTACCGGTATATTCTTTAGTTTCCTCCTAAAACCTCCATCAACCTTAAAATAATTTCCACATGACCCCCCTTCGAGATAAATGTGTACATTTGTCGGTAGTTCCTCCTAAATTACAGGCTCGCTATCGGTCGTCAAGGGGTTGACCCTTTCAAAATTTGAGAACGCGTTTCCTATTTTATTCTGGCTATCGGTAGACGCCTTTATTCCGTTTGGGAAGAACATATCTAAGTCAAAAGGTTAACCCCTTCTTTACCGGGGACGTCTCATTTAGTTGATTTCTGCTTCATTTAGACGATTTTATAAAGTTTAGGAAGGATGTATGGTAGCACAAAGGATTAGTTGCGATAGTGTGTAGCCTTTTAAGGGGAGATATCCACCTGGAGGATTTTTTTCTGGACCCCTTTCTCCCTCATCTTTAGCACCGTTTATTTTGAGATTTTAAGACGTTCGCCCCATTAGTTTGACGATTTTAAGAACCCTCGCCCCATTTATGTAAATTTTAAGAACATTCGTGCCATTTAGGTGTCGATGTTTTCCTGGCGAGCGATAGCGAGCCTGTAATTTAAGGGGAACCGGCCTACGGCCGGGACATTTTTCTACCGAAAAATGTACAAATTTATCTTGAAAGGGGGTCTAGAGGGAGTAATTTTAAGCTTGATGGAAGTCTAGGGAATCAACTAACCCCCCCCCCCCTTAATGGGTAGACGTCCTTCCTAAGCTGAAGTAAATCATCTAAGAGTGGCCAGACTATAATGGACGGCGCTGAAGGGGTTAATTGAGATAGACTGACTGTGCACCTTATTATTCCTAGCGAACCTTCCTAAGCTAAGTCAAAACATCTATTGTTAGCACGAAATACGATCTGATATTATACTGAAAGGGGTTAACACTAGCTGGTCCGACGTGTTGTGGGTTATAATGATAAATGTATAAATGTATTATTATTATTATTATTATTATTATTATTGTTATTATTATTATTGTTGTTATTGTGGATTTTGCTTGCTTTTGCCACTTTCGAGGAATGTATTTAAGTTTGTCCTCTAGGCTAACAAAAAAGCCTTCCCAGACAAGCTTCAAACTATATAAAGCCAAGCAGACCTGTTTCAAGCTAAATGTCTACATGTTTCGAAAGAAACAATTCCCGGCCGAAGGCCATTTCTTGCTATCGCTTGCCCAGAAAAAATCGACACCTCCATGAGCTGAAGTGTCTTATAGCAGCCAAACTAGTGGGGTGAAACGTCTTAAAATCTCGAATCAAATGGAGCGCAATATGGGAGGTCGAAAGAGACCCTCCTTGGACCAGTTATTGTTAATGGTTAATATTGTAAATTCCCCACCGTCCTTAATCGGTTCATTATTCTCGGCAATTAACGATGATTGTTATAATTAGGGTTCATCGTTTATATTGGGGGAAGAAGGGTTTATTGGCTTCATTATGAGAGGGAGAGAGAGAGAGAGAGAGAGAGAGGGAGTGAGTGAGTGAGTGAGTGAGTGAGTTAGAGTTAGTGAGTTAGAGTTAGTGAGTGTGAGAGAGAATATGAATTATAGAGATAAATAAATATCTACTTAGATCAGATATATATATATATATATGTATGTATATATATATAGTACATTGTATTTTATAACAGATAAGAGAGTATTGTAGACGAATTATTAAATTGTTTATTGTATTGCAAATGTTGCATTTGTTTTCCATGTACTGTAAGCTTCGAATGAATGTGTGTGTGTGTGTGTGTGTGTGTGTGTGTGTGTGTGTGTGTACTTACACTAGTTGTATTTGCGGGAGTGAGCATGCTCGTTAATTCCCGCCTCCTAAGATATGTTTGTCATACCGTGCTTTGAAACTATGCACTGATGGTGCAGACACTACTTCGGCTGGCAATTTGTTCCACCCATTAATCGAGTTGGTAGGAAATCTTTTACTTTTCAGATCAGATTTACTATTAGGCACTTTCAGTTTGTAGCTGTGACCTCTTGTTCTCTCACCTCCATCCCTCTCTATGAAGTTTTCTTGGTCGATTTTGTCAATACCTCTAACACATTTGTATATCTGAATTTGCTGTCCTCGTTTCCTTCTCTGTTCCAGTGTAGGTAGATTCAATCTCTCGAGCCTCTCTTGGTACTCCAAATTTTCCAAACCTGGGATCATCCTCGTAGCTGCTCTCTGTACCCTCTCAATTTTGTGGATATGTTTCTTCGTGTGAGGTGTGTGTGTGTGTGTGTGTGTGTGTGTGTGTGTGTGTGTGTGTGTGTGTGTGTGTGTATGCATGTGCTTGTGTGTGTCTGCGTTCGTATGTGAGTGTATATCTGGATCCCCGCGCATGGCACCGTGTATGCATGTGTGTTTGCCAAGCCCGGGAAATCATGTCGGCGCGAGACACAATATTTTGCATATCGATTTCAGGTGTCTTGAAGCTGCGTACCTCTACCAAAAATGTCACTGCCTCCAAATGACGCTGTTTTGAAGGAAGGGTTGTATTGATTTAATCCCGTCGGTACGATAACGTTGCTTTCATTATCTTCTGGTTAACATTAGACGATTTCATTTAGTTTCTGAGGAGATGGGCGTATTTATTTCATCATGTATGTATCCTTTTGTAATTTATTTAGTTTCCTCCCTAAACTTCCATCAATCTTTAAAAATCACCCCAAGACACCCCCCCCCCCCCTTTCGATATAAATTTGTAATTTTTTCGGCAGAAAAATGTCCCGGCCGAAGGCCGATTCCTCTTTAAAATACAAGCTCTGTATCGCTCGCCAGGAAAACAAATCGACACCTAAATGGCACGAAAGGTCTTAATATTGGCAAAGAAATGGGGCGAAAGGTCTGAAAAACGCCAAAATAATGGGACGATTGTCTTACTATCTCATAACTAATGGGGCTAAACATGAGGGAGAAGGAGGTCTTGGAAAACCAAGTGCCTCCCCTAAGAAGAACGAGAGAGTGTCAGAATATTAATTGAGATAGTATGTACAATCGGGGGTATTAAGTGTTGTCATAGATTCCAGTGGTTTTCGCTCAACAAGTGTTATTGGTACCTTTATAGTTACTGGGAAAAGTGCTTATCCCTCGGAGTATTAGTCAGTGTCCGAAACTTTGTGAAATATCTGACAATTTTCTATGTGGATGAAGAAGACAAAAGGCAGGTTGCGTGTAACGAGTGTCTCCCCCCAAAATGAGTGACAAAGACAAATGCATGGGATATTGGGGTCTAAATGCCTGGACACGCGTTTAAGTCACAGGATGAAGGAAAAATTGATTGCGGGAGAGAGTTCCAGAGTTAACTTGTTGAGTAGCAGAAAGACTGAGGAAGTTTACTATTTATTGGGTTGGAGAGCAGGACAGAATATGAGGTGGACTGAGTTGAAAGGTGGGTGCTTTATATTGAGAATGTAATGGGGCGAAAGGTCTTAAAATCGCCAAACTAATGGAACGAACGTCTTAAATCTCAAAGAGAATGGGACTAAATATCAAGAAGACAAAGCAACTGCCTCCCCCTTAATCCGATGAAGTGAGTTCAAGGGAGATGTGAATCATAGGGTATAATATGACTATGATAATCAAAGGTTTGTGCATTGTATTAGAGTAGTTGTTAAAACATTCTCTCTCTCTCTCTCTCTCTCTCTCTCTCTCTCTCTCTCTCTCTCTCTCTCTCTCTCTCTCTCTCTCTCTCTCTCTCTCTCTCTCTCTCCTCTCTCTCTCTCCTCTCTCCTCCCCGTCTCTCCTCCTCTCTCTCTCTCTCTCTCTCTCTCTCTCTCTCTCTCTCACACAAACACACACAAATGAGAGTGGCCACAATTACCTTCTATAACTCTGCATTATCTGGTGTGCTCAGCTTCCCTCTCTCTCACTATCTCTCTCTCTCTCTCGCTCACTTTCTCACTTTCTCTCACTCTCCCTCCTCCAGAAGCGCTAGGATCGCGACTGTGTGTGTACTTAGGCAACCCTGACTCTTCATTCACTGCCGATTAGAACGAGAGAGAGAGAGAGAGAGAGAGAGAGAGAGAGAGAGAGAGAGAGAGAGAGATAGAGAGAGAGAGAGAGAGAGAGAGAGACTCATATTTTTGGAAAGGGGATTATGAGTACCTTCAAAATATGTAGCAAATTTACCTATTATGATTTTAGTATATATCACTATAGATTCTCTATAATTTCTGAAATTATCCAATGAAATGTTGTGCATATATAAATAATAATATAATACAAATATATAGATAAAGTTTCTAACAATTAGACGTCGTTGGCTTATGTTAATATTGGTTGCATTGCATTGGATAGCATTAATTGGTTGCCTAATATTCATCATATTCTGGTTACCGTTAGACAATTTTCCTTAGCTTATAATCTACCTCATTAGGTAGTATGACACACTGTAAAAATTGTGTGTTCAAAAGGATACATATATAATACATAATAGATACATAAAAGATACATATATAATACATAATAGATACATAAAAGATATATATAATACATAATAGATACATAAAAGATACATATATAATACATAATAGATACATAAAAGATACATATATAATACATAATAGATACATACAAGATACATATACATATATAATACATAATAGTACATAAAAGATACATATATGATACATAATAGATACATAAAAGATACATATATAATACATAATAGATACATACAAGATATATATATAATACATAATAGATACATACAAGATACATATATAATACATAATAGATACATAAAAGATACATATATAATACATAATAGATACATAAAAGATACATATATAATACATAATAGATACATAAAAGATACATATATAATACATAATAGATACATAAAAGATATATATAATACATAATAGATACATAAAAGATATATATAATACATAATAGATACATATATAATACATAAAAGATACCTAAAAGATACATAATAATAAGTGTTTCAATCGTTTCTGTGTTCAAGTTAGTACATATATACAACTGACTAATTTGTTATGAGTATCATCGTTGTTACAGTCTTAACTCATAATTATCACGGTGCAACTATAATATGTATGGTTGACCAAACATGTCATGCCTCCGCTGTCATTACGTTTTGCTCGTTGTGTGTTGTATTAAGGTCTGTCAGATGTTGAAGAGGGTGTGTAGAGATAGGAACGTGTTTGTATATCTCACGCGAAACGATGAATTCATGCTTAGATAATGCCGATACCAATTATTACTGATCGAAATATACTTGGTGCCGCGACATCACTGATTATTACTGATAGAAATATACTTGGTGCCGCGACATCACTGATTTAGACAACTGTACAATTGATGGATGTACTATTAATTACCGGTAATATTTTTTACCAGCCCCCAAATAGCTTACAAAATAAACCTAATCAATTAAATCAATGAAACTAATTAATACATGTGGTACTCCAAGGACTCGAACCTAGGATACTCACACCGAAATTCTACGCACTAACCATTACGCTATCAATGACCAGAGTTCGTTCCCCCAACCTGCCACCGTGTTAAGGGGACATGGGCCGTTTTTCTGCTCTCCCTGCTTCCTCATGCTTAGCCCCATTAGTTTTCAGATTTCATGATGTTCGGCCCATTAGTTTGGCGATTTTAAAACCTTTCGCCTTATCTCGTTGTCAATTTAAAGACCTTTCGTGCCATTGAGGTGTCGATTTTTACCTGGCGAGCGAGCGATAGCGAGCCTGTAAATTTAAGAGTGGCCGGGACATTTTTCTACGGAAAAATTTACAAATTTATCTTGAAGGGGGTCTAGCGGGTGTATTTCTAAGCTTGGTGGAGGTCTAGCGAGGAGACTAAAAAAATACATGAATATATGAATTAATAGACCAAAAAACAAAACGGCCCCTATCCCCTTAATCCTAATCTCCAAGGCGGCTTAAGGGGGGATTTCCACTTGAGGGACTTTTTTCTCGACCCCTTTCTCCCTCATGTCTAGCCCCATTCCTCTTGAGATTTTAAGACGTTTGCCCCATTAGTTTGGTGATTTTTAAGAATTTCGGCCCCATTCTGTCAATTTTAAGGCCTTTCGTGCCATTTAGGTGTCGATTTTATCCTGGCGAGCGATAGCGAGCCTGTAATTTAAGAGTAATCGGCCTTCGGCCGGGACATTTTTCTACCGAAAAATGTACAAATTTATCTTGAAAGGGGGTCAAGGGGTGACATTTTAAGCTTGATGAAAAAGTAGGGAACAAACTAAATACCTCCCCTTAATCCTCTTCAGTTGCACAATTATATTAAGGGGACGTGTTTGTTTTGTTGTTTTTCTTAACCTCCTTCTCCCTCACGTGTAGCCCTGTTAGTTTGACATTTTAAGACGTTCGTCACATTAGTTTGGGGATTTTACGATATTTCGCCCCATTTCGTTGTCAATATTAAGACTTTTCGTGTCATTTAGGTGTCGATTTTTTTCCCTGGCGAGCGATAGCGAGCCTGTAATTTCGGAGTGAGCGTGAAATCTGTCTACCGAAAAATTTACAAATATATCCAGAAGAGGGATATTGGGGATGATTGACTAAGTTTAATGGAGGTCTAGAGAGGAAACTAAAATAATTATATACACAATGTATATATAAATTAATCGCCCAAAAAATAAACCCTCCCCCCCCCCCCCCCCCTTAACCCTTCCTGTACCGATGGCGTCTTTTTATTTTAATTCTGCTACATTTTAGAAGGTTTTATGCAGCTTAGTAAAGGAGGCATGGTCGCTAAAAGGATTCATCGAGATAGTCTCATCATTTAGAAGGTTTTATGCAGCTTAGGTAAAGGATCCATGGTCGCTAAAAGGATTCATCGAGATAGTCTGTCATCATTTATAAGGTTTTATGAAGCTTAGTAAAGGATGTATGGTCGCTAAAAGGATTCATCGAGATAGTCTGTCATCATTTAGAAGGTTTTATGAAGCTTAGTAAAGGATCCATGGTCGCTAACAGGATTCATCGAGATAGTCTGTCATCATTTATAAGGTTTTATGAAGCTTAGTAAAGGATCCATGGTCGCTAACAGGATTCATCGAGATAGTCTGTCATCATTTATAAGGTTTTATGCAGCTTAGTAAAGGATGCATGGTCGCTAAAAGGATTCATCGAGATAGTCTGTAATCATTTATAAGGTTTTATGAAGCTTAGTAAAGGATGCATGGTCGCTAAAAGGATTCATCGAGATAGTCTGTAATCATTTATAAGGTTTTATGCAGCTTAGTAAAGGATGCATGGTCGCTAAAAGGATTCATCGAGATAGTCTGTCATCATTTCATTGGTAGACGTCCTTCCTCAGCTGAATAAAATCTCTAATAGTTGCCATAATATAATGAAAAGGGTGTTATCGGTATTGAACGGGTTAAGGGGAGGTTTTTAGTGTGTTTCCTAGAATTCCATCAAGCTTGAAATTACACCCCCTTGACCCCCTTTCAAGATAAATTTGTACATTTTTCGGTAGAAAAATTTCCCGGCCAAAGGCCGGTTACTCTTTAATTACAGGCTCGCTATCGCCCGCCAGGAAAAAATCGACACCTAAATGGGACGAAAGGTCTTAAAAGTGACATAAATGGGGTGAAAGTTCTTAAAATCGCCAAACTAATGGGGCGAACATCTTAAAATCTCAAAAGCAATGGGGCTAAACATGAGGGAGAAAAGGGTAAAGAAAAAAATACCTCAGGTGGAAATCTCTCCTTAAGGGGGATCGGCGTATATATTTGCTCATTTGTGTATTTTTACTATTTTTTTAAAGTTTCCTCCCTCAAGCGTATAAGAGCACCCACCCAAGACCCTCCTTATATATAAATTTGTACATTTTTGATAGAAAAATTTCCTGGCCTTCGGCCGCGACAAGCTCCCTATAACTGACTATAACTAACTGGCTCGGTATCGCTCGCCGGGGAAAAATCGACCCCTAAATGACACGAAAAGTCTTAATATTGACAAAGAAATGGGACGCAATGTTTTTAAATTGCCACATTGATGGGCCGAACGTCTTAAAATCTGAAAACTAATGGGGCAAAACAAGAGGAAGAAGGGAGACCAGAAAACGACCCATCTCGCCTTTAGCTAATTGGTGAAATAGGAGTTTTACCTACATTTAAATAGGAGTTTTACCTACATTTAAATAGGAGTTTTACCTACATTTAAATAGGAGTTTTACCTACATTTAAATAGGAGTTTTACCTACATTTAAATAGGAGTTTTACCTACATTTAAATAGGAGTTTTACCTACATTTAAATAGGAGTTTTACCTACATTTAAATAGGAGTTTTACCTACATTTAAATAGGAGTTTTACCTACATTTAAATAGGAGTTTTACCTACATTTAAATAGGAGTTTTACCTACATTTAAATAGGAGTTTTACCTACATTTAAATAGGAGTTTTACCTACATTTGCGTTCTAATGTTCCTCCTAATTTACAGGCTCAAAAAAGTCGATACCTAAAGGGCACGAAAGGTCTTCTTATTGGCAAAGATGTGGAGTAAAAGGTATTAAAATCGCCATACGAATGGGGTGAACGCTCAAGTACGAAGGCTGCAGAGTGGCGCTGCAGTACAGTCGGTCAAATAAGTGATGTCGCGGCACCAAGTATATTTCTATCAATAGTTGTTATCAGCACTATTTAAACATTAATTTATCGCTTCGAGTGAAATATACAAATATGTTCCCATCTTTACACACCCTGTTCATCATCTGACAGACATTAATACACCACACTGAGAGCATAAAGTAAGGACAGCGGCGACACGACTTATTTAGCTAACTGTACGGTAGCGCTAATAAGTCATTTCCAAGTTGTCATTATGTTTGGTTCGCTCTATGCTGTAATAATGTCTGTCAGATGTTGAATAGGGTGGGTAAGTGTAGGGAGATTTTTAGTTTACTCCCTAGACTTCCATCAAGCTTTAAAAAATACCCCCCATAACCCTCTTTCAAGATAAATGTGTACATTTTTTGGTAGAAAAATTTCCCGGCCAAAGGCCGTTTCCTCCTAAATTACAAGCTCGCTTTCGCTCGCCAGGAAAAAATTGACACCTTAATGGCACCAAAGGTCTTAAAATTAACATAAATGGGCCGAAAGGTCTTAAAAATCACCAAACTAATGGGGCGAACGTCTTAAAATCTCATAACTAATGGGGCTAAACATGAGGAAGAAAGGGATCCAGACAAACAATCCTAAGTGAAAATCTCCGCTTAACCCCTCCCGTTCCAGCCACGTCTTGTTAACTATATGTTGGCTACTGTTAGACGATTTTGTTAAGTTTAAAAAGGATCTGAGGTGGTAAGAAGGGTTAAGTGAGATAGTTCGAAGCCCGTTAACCATCTCACGTTCTTGACGCAATTTTGAGCCAATTAGGGATACTTTAAACCCTTTGTTACCATCAAGGTTATTTACAAACCTTTACTTTAGTTACTTCAACCGCTGCAGTTGTTTTTGAGTTAGCTGTGGCTGGAACAATAATTTTGGAGAGGTAATTTTAACAGTGAGAGAACTCTATTTCTTATTGCTAATCTGGCAACCTCTGCGTCATATGGTCGTGAGAGGGTTAATTGCTGGAGGCTCTTTTTATACCGAATGCAATTGTCTAATAGTAGCCAGAATAAAGCTAAAAGGACGTCCGCTGGTACAGAAGGGGTTAAAACGACATACAGATAAACAGATACATATATATATACACACATATATATATATACACACACATATATATACACACACAGCCGTAGTTATTTATGTGGTATAGTAAATTTCCAGTCTATCACAAGATTATGACGCGTTTTGACAGTATTATTCTGGCTATCATTAAACGATTTTATGCCATTTAGGGAGCAAAAAGGTAAAGACTATCTCAACAAAACCTCTGACTTCTATATACCTTTCCTAATCTGGATAGAATCGTCTAATGATAGCCAGAAAATGGAAGATAAATATGGCATTGTATCTTCTATAGGTTAATTCGGGATTTTTTTTTTTTTTTTTTTTTTTGGTCAGTTCGACCTCTTACAATGCATCCGATATTTTTGACCGCAAATGCGCAGTCAAATTCTAGATACATTTGTAAATTTTTCGGTAAAAAATTGCCCCCGCCCGCCCAAGGCCGCTCTCTCATAAATCACAGGCTCGCTATTGCTCGCTAGGAAAATATTTACACCTAACTGGCGCGAAAGGTCTTAGTATTGACATAGAAATGAGGCGAAAGATTTTGAAATCGCCAAACTAATGAGCCAGACGTCTTAAAATGTGAAACCTAATGGGACTAAACATGAGGGAGAAGGGAATGAATACAAAAAATACATGAATACAAAAAATACATGAATACAAAAAATACATGAATACAAAAAAAAAAAAAAAAAACATACCCCCCCCTCCCCCCCTCAAATTATTATATAGATTCCGTGGCAGCCCTCACGGGTTTCTAATAGCTCGTGACTATACCTGTTCCAAATAGGTTGGCCAGACATCGGGAACCCTAACCTCTGTAACTCAAAAGGGCTAGACCAAATGGGCTGTAAATTCCCCTGCCTATTCCCTGGCTGCGCCTTCCCAAATGGTAGAAATATTAGTTCGGTTACTCTAACCCCGTTTTTTTTTTTAGTTTTATAGAGGGTAATGTTGCCATATAAATATATCTCAAATTTAGCCTTATAAATACATATCAAAATTAGCCTTATACATACAGTACATGGTCAGTAAATTGGTAGATAAATTATGATCTTAATAAAATGCCCCAGAACGAGAAGCCCACAAGAGTTTTGGACTAGTTATTTGAAACGGGGTATAGTCATTTTTGCTTGACGTCGTAGTATTGCCTACAGTCTGGGTTGTTTCCGACTGATGGTAAATTGGCATGTTCTTATCTCGATTTCTAAGCTGTTACGATGATTATGTATCGAAATATGCTGTCAATTATGAAACCTTGGTCAAGTATAAATCACAAATTGGCATGTTCTTATCTCGATTTCTAAGCTGTTACGATGATTATGTATCGACATATGCTGTCAATTATGAAACCTTGGTCAAGTATAAATCACAAACATTTAAGTATCATATTTTTCCTTTAAATATATAACATTCAGCTGCTAAGGGCTTAAGGGGAGGTTTTTAGTTTGGTCTCTAGATATCCATCAAGCTTAAGATTACACCCCCTTGAGCCCCTTTTAAAATAAATTTGTACATTTTTCGGTAGAAAAATGTCCCGGCTGAAAGCCGGTTCCTCTTAAATTACAGGCTCGCTGTCGCTCGCCAGGATAAAATCGACACCTAAATTGCACGAAAGGTCTTAAAATTGACAGACATGGGTTGAAAGTTCTTAAAATCATCAAAATAATGGGGCGAACGTTTTAAAATTAGAAAAGCAATGGGGCTAAACATGAGGGAGAAAGGAGTCAAGAAAAAACTCCCCCAAGTGGAAATCTCCCCTTAAAGGTACCATTAGCTGAAAATCAAAGTTAATGTTCCTCTCTCTCAATTCAATCCCTCAGCAACTGATTTATCGATAATATATAAAAAAAGTATGTGAAACTATCGTGTCTGTTTCGCATTAAGGGGAGGTATTTAGTTTGTTCCCTAGACCTCCATCAAGCTAAAAATTACACCCCCTTGAGTCCCTTTCAAGATAAATTTGTACATTTTTCGGTAGAAAAATTTCCCGGCCAAAGGCCGGTTCCTCTTAAATTACAGGCTCGCTATCGCTCGCCAGGATAAAATCGACACCTGAATTGCACGAAAGGTCTTAATATAGGGTGAAAGTTCTTAAAATCGCTAAACTAATGGGGCAAACGTTTTATAATATCAAAAGCAATGGGGCTAAACATGAGGGAGAAAGGGGTCAAGACAAAAATCCCTCAAGTGGAGATCTCCCCTTTATATAAAAAAAAACGTAATTAATTCACAACATTTTCGTTACAATATCTTGGTAATTAAGACACATCCCGTTTTTAACATGAATCAACCATTACAAAACCCCCATTGTCCTTGAATCAACTAATGAAAGCATATGGTCCGCCCGGGATTCGAACTCGGGGACACTACACCCAGAACGTAAGCATCTAAACCATTACACACCCACCAACACAAAACAAAACCAAATCAAATTAAACAAAAACAAAAACAAACTGTACTGTCATTTGTTTCACGTCGTAGTAGTGTCTATAGTCTGTCTTATTTTCATCGGACGGTAAATTGCCATGTCCTTTTAACTTTATTCTGGCTACTGTTAGAGGATGTTATTTATTTAAGGGCCTACAGCAAGTATCAGGCTTCGAACTATCTCACTTATCCCTTTTTACTATCACAGATCCTTCTTAACCTGCACACAATCGTTTAAAAATGCTAGAATAATATATGAAAGACATCGCCGGTACAGAAGGGGTTAAGGGGAGGTTTCTAGGTTGTTTCCTACTCCTCCAGCAATCTTAAAATTTTACCCCCTTGACCCCCTTTCAAGATAAATTTATACATTTTTCAGTAGAAATATGTCCCGGCCGAAGGCCGATTACTCTTAAATTACAGGCTCGCTATCGCTCGCCAGGATAAAATCGACACCTAAATGGCACGAAAGGTCTTAAAATTGACAGAATGGGGCGGAAATTCTTAAAAATCACCAAAGTAATGGGGCAAACGTCTTAAAATCTCAAAAGCAATGGGGCTAAACATGAAAGAGAAAGGGGCCACGAAAAAAGTCCCTCAAGTGGAAATCTCCCCTTAAGTATTGAGCGCTCAGATGCTAAGGGATTTAATTTACCGTCTGCTGGAAAGCAATTGATTAACCCCTTCATTATCGTGCCGTCCTTTTAACTTGATTCTGGGTACCATTAGACGTTTTTATTCAGTTTAAAAAGGGCCTCCAGTAAGGAACAGGCTTCGAACTCTCCCACTTAACCCTTTTGACTACCACAGATCCTTCTTAAACTGCACAAAATCGTCTAAATATAGCTAGAATAGAATTAGAAAGACGTCGCCGGTACAGAAGGGGTTATTAGTTAGTGTCTCCCTCTCTCTCTCTCTCTCTCTAAATGTCCTACTTCATATCTAGTTTGGCACCGAACTCTTGCTTGTGACTGTACCGCCGGGCCAGAATGCAGCCCCCGTACCTGGGCCAAATAATAATAAGAAATCTGGGGCGAATCCGCGCGAACGCACTCCGGCAACCCGCGATCAATCCGAAGAACGAACGTAAACAATACCTCGTGCTCCCGCCAGCCAATCACGCGAGGGCTGTGGAGGCCGGCCAATGGGAGGGCGGGAGAGGCGAGGCGAGCCGGCCAATCAGCGGCCAGAGCGTGGGAGAGGAAAGAACCCCCTGAGAAAGAAAGAAAGAGGGAGAGAGAGAGAAAGGGCCGTTGGAGGATATTTTTTTTCTTTTTCGGGGGATTAGACGGGAAAAATGGAAAGGAGAATAGAGGACGGAAAAGTACAGGTATGAAGCGCGTCTTGGGAGGAGAGCATAATTAAAAAAACGAAAATTAAAATATGTAGCAGTAGTTTTTCCTAGACAATCTTAGAAGACTAAACACTATTGCTGAGCTTAATACACTTCAAGGATGGCATATATAATTGGTTTCGGAATGAATTACAAAGTGAAGACATTATAGATGCTATAAATAGTTTGAGGACACTTAGAAAGGATTCATTGAAAACCGAACTAACTCAAAAATGCATATAGTGTTTAATTATTATGGTCGTTAACCAAACAATAACCATGTATAAAGAATCACGAAATCATGCAGAAATAAACAATGTGCAGTGGAAATCTATTGCAATAACTAGCAATACAAGGAGTCATTATTAGAGCATGGGTCACTATACACACAGAGAAAGAAATAGGTGAAAGAAATAGGTGAAAGAAATAGGTGAAAGAAATAGGTGAAAGAAATAGGTGAAAGAAATAGGTGAAAGAAATAGGTGAAAGAAATAGGTGAAAGAAATGGGTGAAATAATCTATTATTGGTCTATTGCTGAACTCCTTGAGGATCAGGACACGTTTTGACACTTTATTTTGCCTGTATGTTAAGGGGAGATCTCCACTTGAGGGATTGTTTTCTTGACCCCTTTCTCCCTCATGTTTAGCCCCATTGCTTTTGATATTATAAAACGTTTGCCCCATTAGTTTAGCGATTTTAAGAACTTTCGCCCCATATTAAGACCTTTCGTGCAATTCAGGTGTCTATTTTATCCTGGCGAGCGATAGCGAGCCTGTAATTTAAGAGGAACCGGCCTTCGGCCGGGACATTTTTCTACCGAAAAATGTACACATTTATCTTGAAAGGGACTCGAGGGGGAGTAATTTTAAGGTTGATGGAGGTCTAGGGAACAAACTAAATACCTTCCCTTAACGATTATATACAGCCTAGGAACGATCTGTAGGAGTTAGTTAAGAGGGTATCTATAGACTGTATCAATTAACTCTCTGACTTCCATATATTCCAAGGGTTAAGATAATACTACTACTAATAATAATAATAATAATAATAATAATAATAATAATAATAATAATTGATATAATAATTGATATATATATTAATTTCACTCCAACACCAAACACCACCCAATTAAATTAATGAAAGCCTGTGATCTCCCCGGGATTCGAACCTGGGTTAACACATACAGATATATAAACGCTCTTAAGGGCAGATTTACACTTGAGGGATTTTTTTTTCTGGACCCCTTTCTCCCTCATGTTTAGCCCCATTGCTTTTGAGATTTTAAGACCTTCGCCCTAGTAGTTTGGATATTTTAAGACATTTTTGCCCCATTTCTGTCAATTTTAAGACATTTTGTGCCATTAAGGTGTCGATTTTTTCCTGGCGAGCGATAGCGAGCCTGTAATTTAAGAGCAACCGGCTTTCAGCCGGGACATTTTTTTACCGAAAAATGTACAAATTTATCTTGAAAGGGGGTCAAGGGGGTGTAATCTTAAGCTTGATGGAAGTCTAGGGACCAAACTAAAAACCTCCCCTTAAGGACAATGGCTGAAAGTGTAACATATCAAACTACTTTAATTAAGGGGAGAGGGTCGCTTTTCTGGTCCCCCTTCTTCCTCATGTTTAGCCCCATTAGTTTGCAGATTTTAGGGAGTTCGCCTCATTAATTTGGCGATTTTAAGACCTTTCACCCCATTTTTTTGTCAATATTAAGACTTTTCGTGTGATTTAGGGGTCATTTTAGAAGGAACCGGCCTTTGGGGAATCAGGCGATGTTTTATAAAGCTTGATGGAGGTCAGGCGAGGAAACTCAAAAATATATTAATACATAAATATATAGACGAAAAAGCAAGCACTACCCCCCTTAAGGGGAGGTTAAGGGGAGGTTTTTAGTTGATTCCCTAGACCTCCATCAAGCTTAAAATTACTCTCCCCTAGACCCCCTTTCAAGATAAATTTGTACATTTTTCGGTAGAAAAATGTCCCGGCTGAAAGCCGGTTCCTCTTATATTACAGGCTCGCTATCGCTCGCCAGGATAAAATCGACACCTACATGGCACGAAAGGTCTTAAAATTGACAGAAATGGGTCGAAAGTTCTTAAAATCGTCAAAATAATGGGGCGAACGTCTTAAAATTAGAAAAGCAATGGGGCTAAACACGAGGGAGAAAGGAGTCAAGAAAAAAATCTCTCAAGTGGATATCTCCCCTTAAATACGACACTTGCAGACATTCCGTACGATGAATTACCGAAACAAGAACACCGTACACGTATTGAAACCGCATAAATCCTCTGCAAAGTACACCATGACGTTGGCAATGCACGATTATTGAAAGATCACGACGATGATTATTATATTATACAGTTTATAAGGGTCAAGATTCAATTAACCCCCTCAGATTTCCATATAGCCTTCCTAAACTGAATACAATCGTTAAATATTAGGCAGGCAACCGGAAAGCAATGCGCGTAATCGGATCTTGAAAGGGTTAACAAATATAAGACGGATAGACAAACACACGCAGACGATGACATAATCTCCGCGGCTGTTCCGGGCCAAGATAGTTAGACAGCTTAAGGGGGCCCACTTCACTGTTTTCGCTTTCTCTCCCTCTCTCTTTGGCTTGTATCCATTCGGCCCCATTCAGCCTACTATTTAAGACGTTTAACCCCATCCAGGTGTCAATATTTTCCTGGCGAGCGGTAGCGAGCCAGCATATATATATTTTTGTTTTACAGCAAGCTACATTTGTACGTTTTTCGATAGATTTTTTTTCCGGCGAAGCCGGATTTCTCCATACAATTCTGGCTCGCTATCGCTCGCCAGGAAGAAATTGACACCTGGATGGGGATAAACGTCTTAAAACAGTTGGCTGAATGGGGCCAAATGGATACAAGCCAGAGAAAGAGAGACAAGGAGAGACAGATAAAAACAAGCAGGTGACCCCCCTTAACCCGTACAGTACCGGCGACGTTCCTTTCATTATATATAGGCTGGCCAGTTTAGGAAGTTTAGGAAGGACCTCTAGCAATAATAAGGGTTCACACCACCTCAAACAACCCCCTATTAACTACCACCACAGAGCCTTCTTAAGCTGCATACTATCGCCTCAATAGAGGTAGAGAATATTATAACACACGTCGCTGGTACTCAAGGGCTTAATTAAGGGGAGTGACCTGTTTTTGTTCTGTCCTTTTCTCTCTTTCTCCGGCTAGTATCCATTTGGTCCCATTCAGCCTACTGTTTTAAGACGTTTATCCCCATCCAGGTGTCAATTTCTTACTGGTGAGCGGTAGCGAGCCAGCATATTTTCTATTTTTGTTAGACAGCAGGCTAAATTTGTACATTTTTCGATAGAAAAATTTCTCCGGCAAAGCCGGATGGGGATAAACGTCTTAAAATAGTTGGCTGAATGGGGCCAAAAAAATACAAGCCAGAGAAAGAGAGAAAAGGACAGAAATAACAAAAAGCAGGTCCCCCCCCCCCCTTAAGGGGAGGTTTTTAGTTTGTTCCCTAGATCTCCATCAAGCGTAAAATTACACTCCCTATTTACATATTTACATATTTCGGTAGAACAATGTCACAGCCTAAGGCCAGTTCCTCTTAAATTACAGGCTCGCTATCGCTCGCAAGGAAAAAAATCGATACCTAATTTGCACGAAAAGTCTTAATATTGACAGAAATGGGGCGAAAATTCTTAAAATCGCCTGTCAATACACATCAATCAATTGTATGTGTATTATATACTCTCTCTCTCTCTCTCTCTCTCTCTCTCTCTCTCTCTCTCTCTCTCTCTCTCTCTCTCTCTCTCTCTCTCTCTCTCTCTCTCTCTCTTTATTGCTATCCTCTCCTTTCACATTCCCTTACTATTGGGTTTTCTATCTCTACTAGAATTAGCCTAAGTGTTGAACACCTCGCTGGAATTGCAAGGTCTGTGCGGCTTCTGTATCTGTTAATCTATGTAAACTCTCTCTCTCTCTCTCTCTCTCTCTCTCCCATTGTACTTTTCAATTACCATCAAATTAAAACACATGGACAAACATCACACACACACACACACACACACACACACACACACACACACACACACACACACACACACACACACACACACTCACACAAACACACACACACACACACACACACACACACTATATTTTCCATTATACCTTTCAAATACCATTATAACACATTGACAAAAAACACACAAGCTGACCACATCACCAACATATCATCATGCACACACACACACACACCATTGCTACATCCCAGGTTTTGTCTGTCAGTGTTGCCAATTCCCGTATAATCAAAATATCCCGAAAACAACCAGTTCCCCGACATTGTCACTCCATGTTCATTATTAGGGAATAGTAGTAATATTTAGGGCCCCGGTGTGAGTGGGATCCCAGGGTAATGAGAACCCTTTGTGTGTGTATATAATGCCACGGGGGAATGAGCTGTTGTCATGGCATATTATTAACCCCTTCAGTACCGGTGACGTCTTTCTTCTTCATATGTTGTAATTAGGTTGTAATTAGTATACTTTATTTTATTGTATATATTCACTTTTGATAGCCTCAATTGCTTATCTTTGTGATATCCTTCATTTATTTGTCATATAAATGGAAGGTATTCAATTTGTAGGGAAGTAATTGGTAGGAGTCATTGTGTTCGTGCTATAGGCTACTCACAGGTACCTACCCTACACTAACCCATCTGTCCCCTACTAACTTCCTAATCCTGCCACGGACATTAGTTCCAGGGCAGTAATTCCCTTTCCAATGTTCCCTTACCCACTCTAAACCACTGTTTGGACACTTGATCCTCAGTGTTTTGGAGGACAAGCAACCTAGAAGGGTCACTAGATCTGTTGTTGCTTGATTTCCTTTGTACTCCTTTGTACTCCTTTGTACCCGATAATACTATCGTTTGTGAGTGCTGTATGCATTTTGTACTAAAGTAAATATCTTGTCAAATTGCAAATTTGTTTTAATAGCTTATTTAGACTTTAATTGTAGTTTCTGTTCTTTTATTTCATAGATTTCATTTCAGTAAGCGTTGATTCCACATAGCGATTTTGATCATTTGATTTGACTTTATATTGTCCTTGTCCCAATTTTGGTTTGTTTAGTTTGCAAGTTTTACATTTTAATTTTAATTCATACAGAATTTAGCAGAATTTACCAGAACGTCATGAACTTACCGAATTGACTAATTCCATGAGTATGACGAGAGTACATTAATATATGCGCGACGACTAATTTGATTGGTACCTAAATTCACTCATATAAGCCTAGTGATGTACACGCTAGGTGGTGGTTTTGTGTTCTTGTATTAAAAAAAAAAAAAAAAAATGCTAAATCGTTTTTTCCACCGTGATTTTGATTAGTTGTGTCTGTCTTTATGTTGTGTCGTCCCTGTTCTGGTTTGTTTATTTTGCAAGTTTTACATCATAATATTGGATTTCTTCTATAACAGCACGACTTTATGAATCTTGGGATGATTGTGTTGTAGCTGTAAGGGTTTAGATAGTTTGTAGCCGTTGATACCAATTCAGTATCGGTGCTGTCCTTTTCATGTTATGCTGGCTACTGTTTGACGATGTTCTTCCGTTAAAGAAAGGCCTCCAGCAACTAACAAGCTTCGAACTCATTTAATTTACTTTTTTTACTGCCACAGATGCTTCTTAAGGGGAGGTTTTTACTACGACAGATCCTTCTTAAGGGGAGGTTTTTAGTTTGGTCCCTAGATATCCTTCAAGCTTAAGATTACACCCCCTTGAGCCCCTTTCAAGATAAGTTTGTACATTTTTCGGTAGAAAAATGTCCCGGCTGAAAGCCGGTTTCTCTTAAATTACAGGCTCGCTATCGCTCGCCAGAATAAAATCGACACCTAAATGGCACGAAAGGTCTTAAAATTGACAGAAATGGGTTGAAAGTTCTTAAAATCGTCAACATAATGGGGCAAACGTCTTAAAATTAGAAAAACAATGAGACTAAACATGAGGGAGAAAGGAGTCAAGAAAAAAATCCCTCAAGTGGCAATCTCCCCTTAAGCTGCATGAAACCATCTAAATAGAGCTAGAATAGAAAGGGTTAATTGGTAGACGTCCTTCCTAAGCTGAATAAAATCACCCATTAGTTACCAGATATTAATGCAAATGTCAGTCACCGGTATTGAATGGGTTAAGGGGAAATATCCACTTGAGAGACTTTTTTCTGGACCCCTTTCTCTCTCATGTCTAGCCCCATTGCTTTTGAGATTTTAAGATGTTTGCCCCATTAGTTTGGCGATTTTATGAACTTTCGCCCCATTTATGTCACTTTTAAGACCTTTCGTGCCATTTAGGTGTCGATATTTTCCTGGCGAGCGATAGCGAGCCTGCAATTTAAGAGCAATCGGCCTTCGGCCGGGACATTTTTCTACCGAAAAATGTACAAATTTATCTTGAAAGGGGGTCAAGGGGGTGAAATTTTAAGATTGCTGGAGGAGTAGGAAACAAACTAGAAACCTCCCCTTAACACTCGCTAGTGTGGCGCTTGTCTCACTATAGTTCTGGCTAAACGTAGACGATTTTCCTCAGATTGGGAAGGGCCTTTAAGAAATTGAATGGATGATGTCCATAGCAATTAACCTTTGGACTTCCACCATCCATCCCGAAATAGAAAGAAAAAAATAAATAAAAAATACACCAATAAAATCGTCTAATAAAGTTGTTTTTTGTTACGTTTCTTCTCTTGTGATTTACATAGATTTGAAATGTGCTAGGTTACCATTGCCAGATAATGATTCCATGTGCTGTTTGTAGCCCTACCCTCTCTATATGTAGCCCTACCCTCTCTATATAGCCCTATCCTCTCTATATAGCCCTACCCTCTCTATATGTAGCCCTACCCTCTCTATATGTAGCCCTACCCTCTCTATATGTAGCCCTACCCTCTCTATATGTAGCCCTACCCTCTCTTTATATAGCCCTACCCTCTCTATATAGCCCTACCCTCTCTATATGTAGCCCTACCCTCTCTATATAGCCCTACCCTCTCTATATGTAGCCCTACCCTCTCTATATAGCCCTACCCTCTCTATATAGCCCTACCCTCTCTACCCTGTCTATATGTAGCCCTACCCTCTCTATATAGCCCTACCCTCTCTCTATAGCCCTACCCTCTCTATATAGCCCTACCCTCTCTATATAGCCCTACCCTCTCTATATAGCCCTACCCTCTCTATATAGCCCTACCCTCTCTATATAGCCCTACCCTCTCTATATAGCCCTACCTTCTCTATATAGCCCTACCCTCTATATAGCCCTACCCTCTCTATATAGCCCTACCCTCTCTATATAGCCCTACCCTCTCTATATAGCCCTACCCTCTCTATATAGCCCTACCCTCTCTATATGTAGCCCTACCCTCTCTATATAGCCCTACCCTCTCTCTATATAGCCCTACCCTCTCTATATAGCCCTACCCTCTCTATATGTAGCCCTACCCTCTCTATATGTAGCCCTACCCTCTCTATATAGCCCTACCCTCTCTATATAGCCCTACCCTCTCTATATAGCCCTACCCTCTCTATATAGCCCTACCCTCTCTATATGTAGCCCTACCCTCTCTATATGTAGCCCTACCCTCTCTATATAGCCCTACCCTCTCTATATAGCCCTACCCTCTCTATATGTAGCCCTACCCTCTCTATATGTAGCCCTACCCTCTCTCTATATAGCCCTACCCTCTCTATATAGCCCTACCCTCTCTATATGTAGCCCTACCCTCTCTATATGTAGCCCTACCCTCTCTATATGTAGCCCTACCCTCTCTATATAGCCCTACCCTCTATATAGCCCTACCCTCTCTATATGTAGCCCTACCCTCTCTATATAGCCCTACCCTCTCTATATAGCCCTACCCTCTCTATATAGCCCTACCCTCTCTATATAGCCCTACCCTCTCTATATAGCCCTACCCTCTCTATATAGCCCTACCCTCTCTATATGTAGCCCTACCCTCTCTATATGCAGTCACCGTGGCCGTTATTAGCAAGGGGGGATGGTTCACTTTTTTGGTCTATTTTTTTTTCATTTATTAATGATGTTTTATAGTTTCCTCCCTATACCTCCATCAAACTTTAGAAAAAGCATCCATTAGATCCCCCTTCTAGATTAATGTGTAAATTTTTCGGTAGAAAAATGTCCCGGCCGAAGGCCGCTTCTTCCAAAATTACAGGCTCACTGTCGTTCGCCAGGACAAAAATCGACACCTAAATAGCACGAAAGATCTTAATATTGACAAGGAAATGGGACGAAAGGTCTTAAAATCGATAAACTAATGGGACAAACATCTTAAAATCTGGAAACTAAATGGGGCTAAACATGAGAGAGAAGGGGATCTAGAAAAACGACCCATCTCCCCTTAATTAATACACCGGTGTCGAGGTGTGTAATGGTTATGGCTCGGTAATGAGTATGGGATGCACGGGTTATGATTATTGGGCTGATTATTTGTGATGGTAATTAATAGGACGCTGAGTTATGGAGTACTTGGATCAGGGATTATTAGCTGGTGATTATTGTGAAGTTAATTAATGAGACGTTGAATTATAGAGTACGTGTATCGGAGTGATTATTGTGAATATTTTGATGATTATTGTGAATATAATTTACAGGAGTACTTATGTCAGGATCTATTACCTGATGATTATTGTTAATAGTATTATGATTATTGCATGTAATTAATAGGAGGCTGAGTTATGGAGTACTTGTGTCAGGGATTATTGGCTGGTGATTATTGTGGGTATAATTAATAGGAAGTTGAATTATGGAGTACTTGTGTCAGGGATTATTGGCTGGTGATTATTGTGGGTATAATTAATAGGAAGTTGAATTATGGAGTACTTGTGTCAGGGATTATTGGCTGTTGATTATTGTGGGTATAATTAATAGGAAGCTGAATTATGGAGTACTTGTGTCAGGAAATATTATCTATTGATTATTGTGCCTATTATTGTGATTATTGTGATGATTATTGTGGTAGTAATGAATAGGAAGCTGAATTATAGAGTACTTACGTCAGGAATTATTATCTATTGATTATTGTGCCAATTATTGTGATTATTGTGATTATTGTGATGATTATTGTGGTAGTAATGAATAGGAAGCTGAATTATAGAGTACTTACGTCAGGAATTATTATCTGGGGGATCGGGACCGTCACAGTTTAATGGTGTTGATATTTACGAGTGTATGTTAATAAGAGAACACATTTGGCCCACCATCCACTCATCTCTATTAATATTTTTACCTCTTTTGGGTTTCAATGTATATGGCCTCTGAAAAGTGTATTATTTAATTAGTGTGTTACTCATTTTGTCAGCAATTTATTGTAATGTTATCACCGTACTATTTTCTAATGTATTCCTAATTAAAACAGTCATATTTCCAAGCTCACACTGCCGTATTAGGTGTGAAAATTACAGTGTATATATATCTATCTATTTATATCTATCTACTCAGGCCCAATCACCACTTTTCCTATTTCTGTTTTATTGTTATTTTTATTTTTGGGAGGGAGGGGGGGGGGGGGCGACTCAAGACAGAGCAAGAACATGGACAACACAAAACACAACAGAAAACAATGAACACACAAAGACAAAATACAAATTCACACACATCTAGGTCATCCGGGAGAAGACCCAGAGACCAGGGTTACCAAGGTCCCTCCAGCACTCTCCCGGCCCCCGATCACCCGGAGAGGTTCCGATCTCGGCAGGCAGACATGCAGCGAAGCCCTACCACCACAAGCCCGCCCACCATGTATATATATATATATATATATTGAATACACTGATAGTCGTTCATAATATAAACTTCATTTTTCATAGTAACACAGTCTCACTCTCTCTTCCTCTCTCTCTCACACACACACACACACACACACACACACACACACACACACACACACACACACACACACACACACACACACACACACACTGATCCCCGCACGTCACTCCCTGCGGCCTCTTACTGAATATTTACCGGTATATGCTCCCCCGCTGAGAGTGAGACACACCGCCCTGCACCCTTAAATGTCGCCCTGGAGAACAAAACAGTCACCCCTATTTATATATGTTATTTAAGTATATGTGGTATGTACAGTTGGTCACAGTCATTTGCATATACTCCATGTTTATATGTATGGAAGGAATATTAGGGTGATCGAAATAGAAGTGTATTTTCTTATGCAGTAGTTAACTATTATGAGCAAGTAGAAGTTGTATAGCAAATTATTCTTGTAAGTCAATCACATTATGTTTCCTTCCATACATCTAATAATGGCGGGGATGCAAAGTAATATAGCCACCTGTACCTTCGCGTCGCGCTCATCTCGCCCCCCCTCCTCTCTCTCCTCTTCTCTCCTCTCTCTCAATCTTCTCTCCTCATCTCTCTCTCTCTCTCTCTCTCTCACTCTCGTCGCTCGCTCTCTCAGCCATCTCGCTCATCGTCTTCCCTCGCGGCTTTCTCTCTCCCCTCCGCGCAGTCTCTCTGGCACTCTCCTCCGCCGCTCCAGCTTCACTCTCAGCTACTCTCTCTCTCTCTCTCTCTCTCTCTCTCTTGCACACACACTCAGTACCAGGGACGTCCTTTTTTATCATATTTTGGCAATTGTTAGACGATTGTATTCAGCTTGGGAAGAACCTGTAGCAAAATTAAGGCTTCAAACTATCTCAACCAACCGTTTGATCTACCACAGCTCCTTCCTAAGCTGCATAATATGGTCTAAACATAGCTAGATTAAAATATAACACTCGTCGCTGGTACTCAAAGGGATTAATGAAGAGATATATTTCAGTTTTGGATGGCTTCGAAACCCTAAGTGTGTTTTTTTTTCGTATTGTTCCAGGGATGCAAAGGTAAAACAAATCCACCAGCCATCGACAACCCATTATCCCGAACCAATCCTTGTCATCAACTCCTCTTTCTGGCAGGGGTACGTAAATTGAGGTTATCTCTTGGGGGTTCAATTAAAAGGCCCACCATCCGCTGCCTGCCTGTGTTGTTGTTGTTGGGTTTAAATTGGTGTTTTATTTATCTATTTTGTTTTATTTGAGAGAGAGAGAGAGAGAGAGAGAGAGAGAGAGAGAGAGAGAGAGAGAGAGAGAGAGTCTGTGTGTGTTAGTGTGAGTGAGTGTGAGAGAGAGAGAGAGAGAGTCTGTGTGTGTTAGTGTATGTGTGTTGTTGTGTCTGTCTACTTAACCGGGAGGCAGAGGTGGTTTAAATTGGTGCTTTATTTATGTATTGTTTTATTTGAGAGAGAGAGAGAGAGAGGAGCGGAGAGATGATTTGAGGAGATAGGAGAGAGAGAGAGGAGACCGAGGAGGAGGAGCCGGGAGATGAGCAGAGAGAGTAGTAAAGAGAGAGAGAGAGAGAGATGACTGATAGATAGACAGATAAATAATATATATGTGCTATGCATAATACTCACATGGCTTATATAAATACATCTATCTATCTATCTATTTATCTATCTATCTATTTCCCAATCTATTTACATATATATCCTTGTCCCTACCAATCCATCTCCCAGTATCTAGCCAATCTATCTATCCCAATATCTATCTCACAGAACACAAAATCCATCTATTGGCCTTATTGTGCCCGACCACCCAACCGACAGAAAGGAAATGGGCGCCAGGCAGTAGTTTTTCGTGTATTTATTTATGTATTTATGTTTACCTATATAATTATACATTTAGTTTAGTTTTATGTTATGTATAATTATTTTGGGGTGGTGGTGGTGGTGGTGGTCGTGTATTTATGTACTTATTGTATTGTATTTTATTTATTTATTTAATTATTTATTTATTTATTTTTATTTTTTATATATGTTTTTATTTTTTATTTTTTATTTTTTTGTTTATTTTATTTTTTGTTTATTTTTTTTTTGGGGGGGTCGAATAATTCTGAAGATATGTTAGAATGTGTTTATTATGTATGCGAGAGTGTTTAGTCGCACACTAGTGATTGTTTATGACTTGTCTTACTGTTGGTTGATTAGGTTCAAGATATAGGGAATGTGTGTGTGTGTGTGTGTGTTCCGTGTGTGCGTCTTGCGTGTGTGTGTGCCCGTGTGTGGATCTTCCCTGTGTGTATGAGTGAGTGTGTTTCGTGTGAGCGTCTTGTGTGTGCATCGTCCCTGTATACTCTATGTGTGTTTGCGTGTGAGTGTGTGTGTGTGTGTGTGTGTGTGTGTGTGTGTGTGTGTGTGTCTGTCTGTCTGGGTATGGGGGGGGACGGTTGATTCAGCAAACAGAAAGAGATCAAAGAGGTGGAAACGAAAAAAGGGAGAAAGAAAGGGACGGCAAATGGGACAGGGGAGAGAGAGAGAGGGGGGGGGGGGGCGAGGGAAGGGATAGAAATGGAGAAGGGGGACGAATGAGGGAGACAAAAGGTAATACTGCATGTGACGAATGCCTCCCCCAGAGTTGAAAGAGTATATAGTTATATAATATTATAATATAGGAAAAGAGAACACAAAGCAAAGACAAAAGAGAGAAGTGTCCAGAGGAGTTTTGACCAAGGACAAAAATAGTGAAATTGAAGAAAATAAAACATAAAAGAAAATCACATTCTAGAGTATTATAAACTATGCAAAGATCGGTAGTATGACAGAATGAGAGAACAAGAGGAAGAACAAGAGGAAGAGAGCAACAAGCCAAGGAAGGAGTGAGAGGCGAGTTAATCAAGAGGAGGAGAGAGGTGTGATGCGAGGTGGAGGGGCGGGGGGGGGGGGGGGGGGGGTTAGGTGCTACACTCACGCACACACACACACACACATCCACACACACACACACACACACCCACACACACCCACATACACACACACACACACACACACACACACACACACACAGGGAGACCAGACCAGCGTGACTCACTTAATTAATTAGTTGACAGTGTGTTAGTGCCAATATGTCTGTCGTCACCCCCACCACTCAACACTCACCCTCTCAACACCCTGCCACTGTCACCCCCACCACTGTCACCCCCACCACTCAACACTCACCCCTTCTATCACCCCTGTCACTGTCACCCCAACCACTCACCCCTACCACTCCACTACCATCACTTCTACCACTCAACACTCACGCCTTCTATCACCCCTGTCACTGTCACCCCAACCACTCACCCCTCACATCACCTTGTCACTGTCACCCCAACCCACTATACTCACACCTACTACTCACCCCTCTCATCACTTTTTCCACTGTCACCCTAGCTCTCGATACTCACCTTTATCCTCACCCCTACCAATACCTACACGTACTACCATCACCCCTACCACTCACTACTCTCACCTACCACTCACCCCTATCATCACCCTGTCACTATTACCCCAGCTCTCTATACTCACCCTTATCCTCACCCCTACCAATACCTACACCTATTATCACTCCACTATCATCACCCTTACCACTCACCCCTACCACTCACCCCTACTACTCACCCCTCTCCCCTCTCATCACCCCTACCACTCACCCCTCACATCACCCTGCCACTCTCACCCCAGCACTCTAAACTCACCCTTAGTCTCATCTCAGTCACCCCTTCCAATTCCTACACATACTACCACTCCCTCAACTTTCCCTTCATGGTTATAAGGGGCACGGGGCCCTGGGTGGGGCTTCGATGTTCCGGGCGTTTCCGCACTCTCCTCAGCCCCTAGTCTGGGAGCGGCTTCGTTTACATGGGCATTCTTAGTGGTAAGCAGGGAGGGTTCTGTGGGGGCGCTCAGCTATGGCCTTGGCCTTGCTCGGGACCTTGGGGCTGCTCGGTCAGACAGCCTGGGGATCAGCAACAACAACAACCACTCCACTACTACCATCACCCTTACCACTCTCCCCTACCACTTACCCAACTCTCCACTTAGCTACACTCCCTTCACCCCCCTCCTCCCCTCCCTTTCACCCAGCTCTCTTATTTAATCCAACTCCTAATTCCTCTCCCTCACTTTCCACGGTTTACTCGCACCTCATTTACCTTCGCCCTCCCTTTAACACGCATGTCATTTTCTCTCCCCTTCTCGAGAGTGTGTGTGTACTCTGTCCTACAAGACCTCGAAAAGAATTATTACCTGGTGATTATTGTGATGATACTTAACCCCTTCGGTACCGGCGACGTCTGCACTCATTCCTGTTTAGAAACTCATTATACTCATAGCGCATTCTGCTCATGGGACCCATTCCTGTAATTATACTGTTCGAACCCATTCTTCACTCATTTCTGTTCATACTCATTCCTACTCATAACTCATTCCTACTCATAGCCCATTCCTGCTCATAACCCATTCCTTCTGATAACCCATTCCTCTTCCTCTCCCTTCCGTTATGTTAGGGGGAGCTGACTTAGAGTTGTGGGGTGAGAGGGAATGGGGAGCTTAGGGCATGACAGAAATATGGGGGCGAGGGTGGAGGTGCGGAGAGAGAGAGAGAGAGAGTGGACGAGGAGAGAGGAGGGGAGATGAGAGGAGAGAGGGCGGGCGAGGGAGGGAGAGCGAGCGAGAGGAAGAGAGAGAAGAGTGAAGAGCGAGAGAGAGCATGGAGAGAGGGAGAGAGGAGGCGGGTGGAGAGGAGAGAGAGGAGATGAGCGAGAGGAGAGAGTAGGAGAGGAGGAGTGCGAGACGACGAGAGAGAGAGAGGAGGAGCCCGATGGGAGAGACGAGAGAGAGGAGAGAAGAAGAGAGGAGACTAGAGAGAGAGAGAGAGAGAGAGAGAGAGAGAGAGAGAGAGAGAGAGAGAGAGAGAGAGAGAGAGAGAGTTGATAATGGATGGTGATGCTGATATGAAAAAAAGGAATTTATAGTCAAGCAAAACTCGTCCAGTATATATATATATATCACCTAATACGGCAGTGTGAGCTCGGCGATATGAATGTTTTAATTAGGAATAAATTAGACAATATTACGGTGATAACATAACAGTAAATTGCAGAAATAAATTAGTAACGTAGTTGATTAAATAATACATTTTATCGGGGCCACATAAATTGGAACCCCAAAATGGTGAAAATGTTAAAATTTTCTGTACCGGTCACGTTTTCTTTTGCTAGTTACGTTTAGAGAATGTTGTGCAGTTAAAGAAGGATCTGCGGTAGTAAAAAGGGTTAAGTGAGATAGTTCGAAGCAAGTTAATTGCTGGTGGCCCCTTTGCAACTGAATACAATTGTCTAATAGTAGCCAGAGTAATGACCTGCGAAACGTTGTCAATAAAATGCTCCTCTTCATATGGTGTATTTATCCAGCCAGAATAAAGTTGAAAGGACGTCGCCGGTGCAGAAAGGGTTAATTACCTTCACAACAATCACTAGCTTATAATCCCTGACAAAAGTACTCCATAACTCAGTCTCCTATAAATATACCATCACAATAATCATTCCGAAATAAATACTCCATAACTCAGCCTCCTATTAATATCTATCTATCTATCTATTGCCGGACGCCTTACTCCCCTTACGAGGGTGGCCATACACAGAATGCCCCCAAGCGGACCTATTCCCTGTGAGAGGGACAACCCGAGCCAGTTTAGTGAAGGGACTTACAGGGATTGACCACTCATATTAGGATCCGTCCGACTCCAAGGCCCTCTGTGTATCTTGTTAGCAATATTTGTCTACAGTGGTGTTCGGCTAATCCATCCACTAACCTGCCTTACCCTTAGGTAAGCAGTACGGATTTGCATCAGGTTTACTCCCCTAGACAGGTTGCCAACCAAGGCTGACGAGTCCCATCCACCCGGATGGGATCACAATAATCACAATAATCACAATAATCACAATAATCACTCCGAATTCATTAATATATAAGCCTCCTATTAATAACTTTCACAATGACCATCCCAATAATCACCAGTTAATAATTGTTGACATAAGTACTCCATAACTCAGCTTCCTATAATACACCATCACAATAATTAATCACGATCACCACAATAATCACTCCGATACACCTACTCTATATTTCAACGTCCTATTAATAAATGTCACAATAATCACCAGCTAATAATCCCTGACCCAAGTACTCCATAACTCAGCCTCCTATTAATTACCCTCACAATAATCATAACCAGTGATCCCCATACTCATAACCGAGCCATAACCATCACACACCTCGACACCAGCGTATTAATTAACCCTGTCAGTACCGGTGCCGTTCTTCTTGATACTAATAGACTATTGTATTGAGTGTTAAGGGGGTAGTGCTTCTGGTTTTGATTTATTCATATATTTTTTAGTTTCCTCGCTAGACCTTTATTAAGCTTTAAAAAAAAAACTCTAGACCCCCTTTCAAGATAAATTTGTACATTTTTCGGTAGAAAAATGTTCCGCCGAAGGCAGGTTCCTTTAAAAATGGCACGATAGGTCTTAACTTCAACAAAAAAATGGAGCGAAATGTTTCAAAATTACACACTTCGACACCATAGTATTAATTAACCCTTTCAGTACCGGTGTCGTCCTTCTAACCTTATTCTGGCCACTATTATATATTTGTATTCAGGGGAGGGTGTAGGGGGGGATATTCAGGGGAGGGTGTAGGGGGGGATATTCAGGGGAGGGTGTAGGTGGGGATATTCAGGGGAGGGTGTTCGTGGTAGGGGGGGATATTCAGGGGGAGGGTTGTAGGGGGGGATTATTTCAGGGGAGGGTGTAGGGGGGGGATATTCAGGGGGAGGGTGTAGGGGGGGATATTAAGGGGAGGTTGGTGTATGTAGGGGGGATATTCAGGGGAGGGGTGTAGGGGGGGATAATTCAGGAGGAGGGTTTTGTAGGGGGGGATATTCAGGGGAGGGTGTTGCTTAAGGGGTTGGGGATATTTCAGGGGAGTGGTTGTAGGGGGGGATATTCAGGGGAGGGTGTAGGGGGTGATATTCAGGGGAGGAGTTTTGTAGGGGGGATATTCAGGGGAGGGGTGTAGGGGGGGGATATTCAGGGGAGGGTGTAGGGGGGGGATATTCAGGGGAGGGTTGTAGGGGGGGATAATCAGGGGGAGGGTGTAGGGGGGGATATTCAGGGGAGGTGTCGGGCGGGGGGATATCAGGGAGGGTTTGTAGGGGGGATATTCAGGGGAGGGTTTGTGTAGGGGGGATATTCAGGGGAGGGTTTGTTAGGGGGGATATCAGGGGAGGGTGTAGGGGGGGATATTCAGGGGAGGGTGTTTTTGGTAGGGTGGGGATATTCAGGGGGAGGGTGTTTAGTAGGGGGGATATTCAGGGGGAGGGTGTAGGGGGGATATTCAGGGGAGGGTGTAGGGGGGGATATTCAGGGGAGGGTGTAGGGGGGATATTCAGGGGAGGGTGTAGGGGGGATATTCAGGTGGAGGGTGTAGGGGGGGATATCATGGGGAGGGTTGTAGGGGGGGATATTCAGGGGGCAGGGTTGTAGGGGGAATATTCAGGGGAGGGTGTAGGGGGGGATATTCAGGGGAGGGTGTAGGGGGGGATATTCAGGGGAGGGTGTAGGGGGGGATATTCAGGGGAGGGGTGTATGGGGGGGGATATTCAGGGGAGGGTGTAGGGGGATATTCAGGGGGAGGGTTGTAGGGGGGGAGATGGATATTCAGGGGCGAGGGTTTGTAGGGGGGAGATATTCAGGGCGGAAGGGTGGTACGGGGGGGTATTTCAGTGAGGGTTTGGATATTTGCGGGCTGTTCCCCCTTGGGGATTATTCAGGGGAGGGCGCCTGTCCTTCCCTTTTCCTCCCCTTCCCCTCTTTTGTTTTAGGGCCGGGGGATATTCAGGGAGGGTACCCCGTCTCTTTTTTTCCCCGTAGGGTGGGGGATTATTTCAGGGGAGGGGTGTAGGGGGGGCTTCCTTTCAGGGGAGGGTCCGTAGGGGTGGATATTCAGGGGAGGGTGTAGGGGGGGATATTACAGGGGCAGGGTTGTTAGGGGGGATATTCGAGTGGAGGGTGTAGGGGGGGATATTCAGGGGAGGGTTGAATGTGTACGGGGGGGATATTCAGGGGAGGGTGTAGGGGGGGATATTCAGGGGAGGGTGTAGGGGGGGATATTCAGGGGAGGGTGTAGGGGGGGATATTCAGGGGAGGGTGTAGGGGGGGATATTCAGGGGAGGGTGTAGGGGGGGATATATAGCAACCCTCTCTCCTTAAGGGGAGATGGGTCACTTTTCGGGTCCCCCTTCTTCCTCATGTTTAGCCCCATTGGTTTTCATATTTCAAGACGCTTGGCCCATTAGTTTGGCGATTTTAAGACCTCTCGCCACATTTCTTTGTCAATATTTAAGAGATTTCGTGTTAGTTAGGTGTCGATTTATTCCTGGCGAGCGATAGCGAGCCTGTAATTTAAGAGGACTTGTCTATCGCCTTCGGCCGGGGCATTTTTCTATTGAATAATGTACAAATTCATCCTGATCCTGAAGGAGGGTCTTGGGCGAGGGGGAAGGGGGGGGGGGGGGAGGGGGGGGGGGGGGGGGGGGGGATAAAGCTTGATTGAGGTCTAGAGAGGAAAGTAGAAAAATATAATAATTACAAGATCCATCAATTAGAAAATAAATACGCCCATCCCCCCTTAATAAATAGCCTCCCACCTACCCTTCCCCTTACTCTTAATAATACGCCCATCCCCCCTTTAATTAAATACGGCCCCATCCCCCCTTAACTAAATACGGCCAAATCCCCCCTCCCTCCTTAAATAAAAGACGCTCCATCCCCCCTTAATAAATACGGCCATCCCCCCTTAATAAATACGCCCATCCACCCTTAATAAATATGCCCATCCCCCCTTAATAATACACCGTGTCGCCCGCTCATCATCACAGGCACAACAAAAGGTTCTCATTTACCCTGGGATCACACTGTCACCTGGACCCGTCAGGATTCAGATGGGAATTTGCGGACCGGCGGAGGAAAAACACGAAAAAATTATGACGTGTTGTGTTAGCTTACTTCAGTTAGTCATGCTAGGTTAAGTTAGGATAATTTAGCTTAGATTAGGTTAGAGTCAGGCTAGTTTCAATTTAATCAGCTTAGGTTGAGTTAGGATCAGGTAGGTTTCGTCAGCTCAGGTCAGAGATCTGCCGTGTGTGGCCCAGTCGGCTCTCTGCAGATTCCCGTTTTCTTATATTGACTTCAGACCGTTTTGGTGAGGTCGGTCCTCATGGTGTTAGTGAGTTGGGCCTATAATTAGGCCTTATAATTAGGGTTGGATGTGAGAGGGATCTGCCCTGCGTGGGCCAATCGGCTTTCTGCAGACTCCCCTTTTCTTATGTTCTTAAATTAGTCAGCTTAAGTTTGGCCGTGCAGTAGTAGAGTACGAAGGTTAAATTAGTCAGCTTAAGTTTGGCCGTGCAGTAGTAGAGTACGAAGGTTAAATTAGTCAGCTTAAGTTTGGCCACAGTAGTAGAGTACGAAGGTTAAATTTGCTTAGGCTCGGTGTAGGCACTGTAGGGTATAAATCTATCCTGAACCATATTTTCCCAGTATCATTATTATTCCTACACTGTGACTGTTTATAATACGGTCATTCAGCTCATCATTACAGGCACAAAGGGTTCTCATTACCCTGGGATCACACTCACACCTGGGCCCGTCAGATGGAAAAGTGCGGCGGTAAATGAAAATATACTCGTGTTGTGATATGTGTGTGTACTTGTGTTGTGATTATGTGTACTTGTGTTGTGATTATGTGTACTTGTGTTGTGATTATGTGTACTTGTATTGTGATTATGTGTACTTGTGTTGTGATTATGTGTACTTGTGTTGTGATTATGTGTACTTGTGTTGTGATTATGTGTACTTGTGTTGTGATTATGTGTACTTGTGTTGTGATTATGTGTATTTGTGATTGTGTATACACGTGTTGTGATGTGTGTGTTGTAATGTGTGTATGTACTCGTGCTTGGATGTGTGTGTGTGTGTGTGTGTGTGTGTGTGTGTGTGTGTGTGTGTGTGTGTGTGTGTGTGTGTGTGTGTGTGTGCTCGATGTTGTGATGTGTGTGTGTACTCGTGTTGGGATGTGTGTGTTTTCATTTTCAGTTTGAATTATCATCAGTGTTATCCCTTGACGATTGTGACCCATTATAACAGTTTTTCTGGCTATCATTAGACGATTTCACGCAGTTTAAGAAGGATGTGTGGGCATTTTAAGGGCAAAGACTCTCTCAATTAACCCTCTGACATCCACATACCCATCCTAATCTGAATATAATCGTCTAATAATAGCATAGAGTAGCGAGTATCCAGAGAAGTGCACATTGCGTGAAGGAAGAGTGAGAGGAGACGATGAGAGGCAGAAGATGAGGAGAGGTGGATGCGAGAGACGGGAGGAGGAGAGAGCGGAGGAGAGAGGAGATGAGACCGAGAGAGAGAAGGAGGAGAGAGGAGGAGACGCGAAAGAGAGAGAGATGGAGGATGGGTGAGAGATGAGCGGGGGCCTGAGAGGGGAGCGAGAGGCGGACGAGAGGACGGCAGGAGAGAGACGGAGAGAGGGGGAGAGAGAGGAGACGAGAAGAAGACGGGGGGGAGAGAGAGGGCAGGGATGAGAGAGAGAGGAGGTGGGGACGGGGAGAGAAGAAGACGAGAGAGAGATGAAGAGGAGGACAGAGAGAGTGAGGAGGGAGAGCTCAAGAGACTGGAGGAGACCGGTGGGAGGGAGGGCGAGGAGAGAGAGAGGAGAGAGAGATGGAGAGGAGGGGAGAAGATGATGAGCGAGTGAGCGGGGGAGCAGATGGAGATGGACAGAGAGAAGAATAGAGGAGGGCGGGGAGGAGGACGGGCGAGAGAGATGACGAGAGGGGACGGAGAGCCGAGCAGAGAGAGAGAGAGGAGGCGGTGAGAGAGAGAGAGAGAGAGAGAGAGAGAGAGAGAGCAAAGGCTTCTATCCTATCTGTCCATCAACTATATATCCTCTTCATTTATCTCCCTTACCCTCCCACTCCCTTACTTGCCCCCTCTTACACCCACTCCTTACCTCCCTTACCTCCCCCAATTCCTTATCCTCTCCTCTCCCCTTACCTCTTTACCTCCCTAACCCCCCACTCCCTTATCCTCTCGTCTCCACCTTACCCTCCCCCCCCCCCACTCCCATATCCTCTCTTGTCCCCCTTATCTCCCTTACCCCTTTACCTCCCTTACCCCCCTAACCCCCCACTCCCTTATCCTTTACTCTCCCCCTTCCCTCTCCCCTTCCCCCCTGTTTACCCGTGGAGAGAAGGCCCCCTCCCCTCCTCCACACTTTGAATGTAAATGACCAAGCCATGTAAATTATTTGCTATTATGTAAATTAGTTCAGATGCTGGGGGTTCATAAGAGATCTACAGACTTACGGAAGGTGTGTGTGTGTGTGTGTGTGTGTGTGTGTGTGTGTGTGTGTGTGTGTGTGTGTGTGTGTGTGTGTGTGTGTGTGTGCGTGCGCGCGCGCGCGTTTTTATGAGTGTGTGTGTGTGAATGTGTTTATGAGTTTCTGTGTGTGTGTGTGTGTCTTTTATAATGATAATGATAATAGTAAACGGTTTAATTATAATTGCAAGCAGTTTGTGGTGTGTGGAATTGAGTGTGTGTGTGTGTTTTTTTTTGTTTATGTATAATACTAATACAAGTAAACGGTTTTGATTAGAATTACCAAAAGCATTCTGTGTGTGTGTGGTTGTGTGTGTGTGTGTGTGTGGTGTGTGTGTGTGTGTATGTGTGTGTGTGTGTGTCATTATGGGGTGCGGAATATACCCATGCTGTCATGTATTATATTATGACTCATTATTTGATAAGATTCGTTTTTCTCTTCTTTCCAGATGGAGGTGAGTCTACGAAAAATTTGAGCACATTAAAGGTATGCTATCATCGTCCAATGTAGATTGCGTTCTGTTTATAATTAATACTTTCTGCATTTACAATGATATACAGATAGATAGATACTTAAATTAGATGAAGAGGTAGGTGAATAGGATAGATAAAGTGAGAGGATTATAGATAAATAGGAAGTGTATTGACCACAAAACTTGCATCCCTTAATATAAACATAATGATCCAATTAAAGTAATATTCCCTTTCCAAAAATTCGTTAATGTGAACTTAATAGAAATATGACCCTACACCTAAATCAAACATTCTAAATATGAAGCCGGTTAGGGAGCAATTATCTTTATAAAGGGGAGCGAGATGGTTCGTTTTTTTCTTGTTACCCTCCTAGTTAGCATATTACGTTTTGAGATTTTAAAGACGTTCTTCCCGTTTAGTTTGGCGATTTGGAGGACCTTTACCCCCCATTTATGTCAATCCTTTTAGACCTTTCGTGCCATTTAGGTGCTGATTTTTTTCTTCTGACGAGGAGATAACGAGCCTGAATGAAATTTTTAGAAGGATGGAGCCGGGACTTTTAGAAGGATGGGGGCCGGGGACTTTTAGAAGGATGGGGGCCGGGGAATTTTAGAAGGATGAGGCCGGGACTTTTATCATACCAAAAAACATTGACACGTTTATTTTGAAAGGGCGTCTAGGGGTTTTTTTTCTGGTATGTTAAGGGGAGGTTTTTAGTTTGTTCCCAACTTTTTCATTCAAGCTTAAAATTAACCCCCCTAGACCCCCTCTCAAGATAAATTTGTACATTTTTGCGGTAGGAAAATGTACAGGCCGGAGGCCGGTTGCTCTTAAATTACAGGTTCGCTATTGCTCGCCAGGAAAACAAATCGACACCTTAATGGCACGAGAGTTCTTAGTAAAACTTGACAGAAAATGGGGCAAAGTGTCTTAACATGTCCAAACTACTAGGGTCGAACGTCCTTAAAATCTCCAAAAGCAATGGGGCTAAAACATGAGGGAGAAAGGGGTCCAGAAAACAAAATCCCTAAAGCATGCGAGACCCCCCCTTAAGCTTGATGGAGGTCAAGCGAAAACACCTAACAAATCATTAAATAGATTAATATATAAAGCCTAAAAACAAGCACTACCCCTTAAGTCTGCATTCAACTGTAAACATAAATTGGCCGTTTATAGAAACCTCTCCCTACACACCCGAATTTTGTCCGCACTCCCTTACCACACTTACCTCTGTCCATCCCGCTACCTTATATCTTGGACCTCCCTGACCTCGACGAGCACGACCGGAACGAGGGAAGCCCGGACCGCAGTGCCGACAAGACAGGGAGCAACTGGAGGCGGGACACCACGAAACTACCGAGGCCCCCGGACGCCATTACGGCAGCAACAAACACCAAGCAAGGACCCCCGCCCCACCCCACTACCGGACCCCGACCACCACCTCGCCCTTAAACCAGGCCCACATCAGATTCCCCAAACGCTTAGCCCACTTGGTTACCCCTTTACCTTCAACTTATCCCCCCTAGCCCCACCCACTACCTTACACCATTTTAGCCCCCCTAAACCCCCCCTCCCCTTATCCCCACACATTACCCCCTCTTAATCCCCCTAGCCACCCACTCCCTTTACCCCCCCCCTCCATAAACCTAGGCCCCCCAATACCTTACCCGTTAAACCCCTTAACCCATCCACTCCTTACCCCTAGCCCCCCACTCCCGTACCCCTAGACCCCACTCCCTTACACCCTTAGCCCCACACTCCCTTACCCGTTAAACCCCCCTTAACACGCCACTCCCTTACCCCCTAGCCCCCCACGCCCTTACCCGTTAAACCCCCTTAACCCTCCACTCCCTTACCCCCTAGCCCCCCACCCCCTTCCTTACCCGTTAAACCCCCTTAACCCTCCACTCCCTACCCCCTAGCCACCCACTCCCTTACCCGTTAAAACCCCTTAAACCTCCACTCCCTTACCCCCTTAGCCCCCCACTCCCTTACCCGTTAAACCCCCTTAACCCTCCACTCTTTTCTACCCCCCTCAAGCCCCCCACTGCCCTTACACAGGTTTTTTAAACAACCTTAACCCACACCTCCCTTACCACCTAGCCCCCCACTCCCTTAACCGTTAAACCCCCTAACCCTACACTCCCTTACCCCTAGCCACCAACGACATTACCAGTTCAACCCCCTTAACCCTCCAATCCCTTACACCTAGCCCCAACTCCCGTACCCGTTAAACCCCCTTAACACTCCACTCCCTTTACCCCCTAGCCCCCACTCCCATACCCGTTAAACCCCCTTAACCCTCCACTCCCTTACCCCCTAGCCCCCCACTCCCTTACCCGTTAAACCCCCTTAACCCTCCACTCCCTTACCCCCTAGCCCCCCGCCTCCCGTTACCCCCTTTAACCCTCCTTCAAATCTCTCGCCAGGTCCCATTGAAACACATAATAGCCAGATTCGTAAGTTCGTAACCTGCTATAAACATTCCGATTCAATAAAACCAGTAATATCCCCCCCCCCCCCCCCTCCTGATACCTCAGACTTCCCTTCAATCTAAGAAATCCCACCCACACAACTTAAAGTATCGCGATTTCTTCAAGTTACAGGCTCGCTATCGCTCACCCAGATTTTTAGTAATGACATTTTTTTTTTCCTGAATGGGACCTCCTACGTTAGCGTCTTTCTGAGCGTGCAAGCTAATCGGGGGGAAAATTCCTAAAATCGCTAAAGGTAATGGCGGCGTCTAAAACATGGGAGGTCCCACAAAGAACCTCCCGCGGGACCAGGGAGGGTAAACATAGGACCGCTCACTTCACTATCCAGACGTCAAATTACATCTGGAGGGGGGGGGGGGGGGAACTTCTGCGGACCCCCGCGGAAAACGCCCCCCTCCCCCCCTCTCCGGAAAAATGTGTGAATATCCCTTAGGTGAGCGGGCCTTCCTGACATGAATATTACTGGGAACCGAAGGTTATTAGAGGAGGTGAGATATTATGCAGAGGGAGAGAGAGAGAGAGGAGAGAAATGAGAAAAAGGAAGGAGAGGAGGAGAGAGAGAGAGACGAGAGCGGTGGGTGTGTGAAAGGAGCCCAGGC
>CM064550.1:11718743-11741243 GCA_032716605.1 Paralithodes platypus
GTGAATGTGTTTATGAGTTTCTGTGTGTGTGTGTGTGTCTTTTATAATGATAATGATAATAGTAAACGGTTTAATTATAATTGCAGCAGTTTGTGTGTGTGGAATTGAGTGTGTGTGTGTGTTTTTTTTTTGTTAATGCTAATAATAATACAAGTAAACGGTTTGATTAGAATTACAGCATTCTGTGTGTGTGTGTGTGTGTGTGTGTGTGGTTGTGTGTGTGTGTGTGTGTGTGTGTGTGTGTGTCATATGGGGTGCGGATATACCATGCTGTCATGTATTATATTATGACTCATTATTGATAAGATTCGTTTTCTCTTCTTTCCAGATTGAGGTGAGTCTACGAAAATTGAGCACCTTAAGGTATGCTATCATCGTCAATGTAGATTGCGTTCTGTTTATAATTAATACTTTCTGCATTTACAAGATATACAGATAGATAGATACTTAAATAGATGAAGAGGTAGGTGAATAGATAGATAAATTGATAGATATAGATAAATAGAAGTGTATTGACCACAAACTTGCATCCCTTAATATAACATAATGATCCAATTAATATTCCCTTTCCAAAATTCGTAATGTACTTATAGAAATATGACCCTACACCTAAATCAACATTCTAAATATGAAGCCGGTAGGGAGCAATATCTTTAAGGGGAGATGGTTCGTTTTTTTCTTTTACCCTCCTAGTTAGCATATTAGTTTTGAGATTTTAAGACGTTCTTCCCGTTAGTTTGGCGATTTCGAGACCTTTCCCCCCATTTATGTCAATATTTAGACCTTTCGTGCCATTTAGGTGCTGATTTTTTTTTTCTGACGAAGATAACGAGCCTGAAATTTTAGAAGGATGGAGCCGGGACTTTTAGAAGGATGGGGCCGGGACTTTTAGAAGGATGGGGCCGGGACTTTTAGAAGGATGAGGCCGGGACTTTTATCTACCAAAACATTGACACGTTTATTTTGAAAGGGCGTCTAGGGGCTGTTATGTTAAGGGGAGGTTTTTAGTTTGTTCCCTACGTTTTCATCAAGCTTAAAATTACACCCCCTAGACCCCCTTTCAAGATAAATTTGTACATTTTTCGGTAGAAAAATGTCCAGGCCGGAGGCCGGTTGCTCTTAAATTACAGGCTCGCTATCGCTCGCCAGGAAAAAAATCGACACCTTAATGGCACGAAAGGTCTTAAAATTGACAGAAATGGGGCAAAGTGTCTTAAAATGTCCAAACTACTAGGGCGAACGTCTTAAAATCTCAAAAGCAATGGGGCTAAACATGAGGGAGAAAGGGGTCCAGAAAAAAATCCCTCAAGTGGAGACCTCCCCTTAAGCTTGATGGAGGTCTAGCGAAAACACTAACAAATCATTAAATAGATTAATATATAAGCCTAAAAACAAGCACTACCCCTTAAGTCTGCATTCAACTGTAAACATAAATTGGCCGTTATAGAAACCTCTCCCTACACACCCGAATTTTGTCCGCACTCCCTTACCCCACTTACCTCTGTCCATCCCTTACTCCCTTATATCTTGACCCTCCCTTACCTCCCCTAGCCCGCCTTACCTCTTTACCTCCCTTACCTCTTTCCCTCCCTTTAGCCCCCTTACTTCTTTACCCCCTCCCCCTAGGCCCCCTTACTCCCTTACTCCCTCCCCCACCCCAAATCACTCCCTTACCTCCCTCCCCCCACTCCCTTACCCCTCCCCCCCCTCTCCCTTACCCCTCCCCCCTCAGATTCCCACACGCTTATCCCACTGTTTACCCCTTTACCTCCATTATCCCCCTGAGCCCCCCACTACCTTACCCACAATGTATCCCCCCCTAAACCCCCCCTCCCCTTATCCCACACCATTACCCCTCTAATCCCCCTAGCCCCCCACTCCCTTACCCCCCCACTCCCTTACCCCCTAGCCACCACTCTTTACCCGTTAAAACCCCTTAACCTCGACTCCCTTACCCCTAGCCCCCCACTCCCTTACCCCTAGACCCCACTCACCTTACCCCCTAGCCCCCCACTCCTTACCCGTTAAACCCCCTTAACCCTCCACTCCCTTACCCCCTAGCCCCCCATCCCTTACCCGTTAAACCCCTTAACCCTCCACTCCCTTACCCCTAGCCCCCACTCCCTTACCCGTTAAACCCCCTTAACCCTCCACTCCCTTACCCCCTAGCCCCCCACTCCCTTACCCCCTAAAACCCCCTTAACCCTCCACTCCCTTACCACCTAGCCCCCACACTCCCTTACCCGTTAAACCCCCTTAAACCCTCCACTCCCTTACCACCTAGCCCCCCACTCCCTTACCCGTTAAACCCCCTTAACCCTTACTCCCTTACCCCCTAAGCCCCCCATCCCTTACCCGTTAAACCCCCTTTAAACCCTCCCACTCCCTTACCCCTAGCCCCCCACTCCCTTACCCCGTTAAACCCCCTTAAAACCTTCCACTCCCTTACCCCTAGCCCCCACTCCCTTACCCGTTAAACCCCCTTAACCCTCCACTCCCTTACCCTAGCCCCCACTCCCTTACCCGCTAAACCCCCTTAACCCTCCACTCCCTACCACCTAGCCCCCCACTCCCTTACCCGCTAAACCCCCTTAACCCTCCACTCCCTTACCCCCTAGCCCCCCGCCTCCGTTACCCCCTTTAACCCTCCTTCAATCTCTCGCCAGGTCCCATGAAAACATAATAGCCAGATCGTAAGTTCGTAACCTCTATAAACATTCAGATTCAATAAAACCCGTAATATGCCCCCCCCCCCCTCCGATACCTCAGACTTCCTTCAATCTAAGAAATCCCACCCACACACCCTTAAAGTATGCCGATTTCTTCAAGTTACAGGCTCGCTATCGCTCACCCAGAAATTAATGACACCTGAATGGGACGTAGCGTCTTCTGATCGGCAATCTAATCGGGGGAAACATCCTAAAATCGCTAAAGTAATGGCGTAAAACATGGGAGGTCCCAAAAGACCTCCCGCGGACCAGGTAGGGTTAACATAGGCCCGCTCACTTAACTCTCCAGACGTCAAATTACATCTGGAGGGGGGGGGGGGGGAATTCTGCCGACCCCCGCGGAAAACGCCCCCTCCCCCCCTTCTCGAAAAATGTGTGAATATCCCTTATGTGAGCGGGCCTTCCTGACATTAATATTACTGGGCCCCGAATGTTATTATTAGGAGGTGAGATATTATGCAGAGAGAGAGAGAGAGAGAGAGAGAGAGAGAGAGAGAGAGAGAGAGAGAGAGAGTGTGTGTGTGTGTGAAAGAGCCCAGGCAAATCCTTGATTTTGGTCGGATTTTGACTTGTCAATATTATTACATGTTTGGATTCGTCTCGCCGTTGCGGTTCCAACGGTATAATTATTTTTTTAATTTTGACCAATTTTTAGGCCCAATAGACCTATTTTAAAGTTTAAAAACTCCATAGACGAGTTATTTATTTACGGATTTCGTTTAAATTTATACGATAAGTACACTTTGGCAAGCTGAGTCGAATGCCGCAAACAGACTTAACCCTCTCCGACATATGACGCGATTTTTTAGCCTATTAGGGATACTTTAAAGCCTTTGTTACCATCAGGGGTATTTAGAAACCTTTAGTTTAGTTACTTCAACCTCTGCAGTTGTCTTTGAGTTAGCTGTGGGCAGAAAACTAATTTTGGAGAGGTCATTATAAGAGTGAGAGAACTCTATTTCTTATTGCTAATCTGGCAACCTCTGCGTCATATGAGTCTGAAGGGGTTAAAATCGGACCATTAGTTTTGGATTTCGATTTTGACTTGCCCTTCCTGGAGGGCCCAGGGGACCGTTTTTTGGACTTTAAAAGTCCTCTGTAACCCAAACTATAAGTCCTAGAGAATTTTAACTGGCGCCATCCGTTTTTTCTCGCCGAGCTGCTTCTAAACATGGCCTTAGATTTCATTTTCGCCCAGCCATTCGCCCAGAATCGATTTTTTTTTTTTCCAAAAACCTTGGGCAAATCCTTGATTTTGGTCGTATATTGACTTGTCAATATTATTACATGTTTGGATTCGTCTCGCCGTTGCAGTTCCAACGGTGTAATATTTTTTTTTAATTTTGACCAATTTTTAGGCCCAATAGGCCTATTTTAAAGTTTAAAAACTCCATAGACGAGTTATTTATTTACGGATTTCGTTTAAATGTATACCATAAGTACACTTTGGCAAGCTGAATCGAATGGCGCAAACATACTTAAAATCGGACCATTAGTTTTGGATTTCGATTTTGACTTGCCCTTCCTGGAGGGCCCAGGGGACCGCTTTTTTTTTACTTTAAATGTCCTCTGTAACCCAAACTATAAGTCCTAGAGAATTCTAAATGGCGCTATTCGTTTATTCTCGCCGAGCTGCTTCTAGACATGGTTTTAGATTTCATTTTCGCCCAGCCATTCGCCCAGAATCTAAAATATTTGTTTTCAAAAACCTTGTGGGCCCAGGCAAATCCTTGATTTTGGTCGTATTTTGACTGTCAATATTATTACTTGTTTGGATTCGTCTCGCCGTTGCGGTTCCAACGGTGTAATTATTTTTTTAATTTTGACCAATTTGTAGGCCCAATAGGCCTATTTTAAAGATTAAAAACTCCATAGACGAGTTATTTACTTACGGATGTTGTTTAAATTTATACCATTAGTACACTTTGGTAAGCTGCAACGAATGGCACAAACAGAATTAAAATCGGACCATTAGTTTAGGATTTCGATTTTGACTTGGCCTTCCTGGAGGGCCCAGGGGACTGTTTTTTGGACTTTGAAAGTCCTCTGTAGCACAAATTATAAGTCTTAAAGAATTCTAACTGGCGTCATTCGTTTTTTCTCGCCGAGCTGCTTCTAGACATGGTCTTAGATTTCATTTTCGCCCAGCCATTCGCCCAGAATCGAAAATATTTGTTTCCAAAAACCTTGGGAAATGAGGGAAAATAGTGTAGGCAAAACGTAACGCAACTCTACATCACGCCGGTGCAAACACACCAGCGTTAAGTTAAGGGGAGATGTTTTTTTTTTCTTTCTATTAATTAATTTATTCCATTATTTCTTAGTTTCCTCACTATACCTCCATCAAGCCTAGAAACACACCCTGTAGACTCCTCTTCAAGATAAATTTGTACATTTTTCGGTAGAAAAATGTCCCTGCCGAAGGCCGATTCTTCTTAAAATTTCAGGCTCGCTAACGCTCGCCAGGAAAAAATCGACACCTAAATGGCACGAAATGTCTTGAAATTGACAACGAAATGGGGCAAAAGGTGTTAAAACTGTCAAACTAATGGGCCGAACGTCTTATAATCTCAAAACAAATGGGGCATAACACGAGAGAGAAAAAGGGTGCTCAGAAAAACGGCCAATCTCCCCTTAAATAATCAACCTTGCTTACGTAGCGCATTAGGGGCTGGGGGGGGGGGGGGGAATAAATAAACAAAAAATCGGTGTGTGGCGCCTCCAATATCCATCACCCACCGGTTGCCAGAAATCCCCGGCGAATGTGCAACCAAATCTCCATAAAAAGGGGATATATTTTTCATCTATCTTTCCGCAGACAGGATTATCACTGTTGATGGCCTGGCGCGGGGCTGCCTTATCGCGTGACGTAACATAGGACAAACAAGATAAGAAAGGGAAATATGTGCGTTACGGCGGGATTATCGTACCTCATGTGACCATTATCGTACCTCACGTGACCGCGGGTGGGGGCGGAGGAGGGGGTTTTGTTGACATGAATCAGCTGATCGCGTGTCCGACCTGCGCTGCGCCGGGCAAAGAAAGTTAGCCGGGTAACTGAGGACAACACCATGAACGAATAAGTTAACCCCCTTAAGATTATGACGCAATATGACAGTTTATTCTGGCTATCTTTAGACTGTTTATACAGCTTAGGAAGGACATATAGGAGTTAAAGGGGTAAATACGGTATCATAGGAGGATGAGAAGGATGTATGGGGAATAAGAAGAAGGAGGAGGAGGAAGAAGGAAGAATGGGGAATAATAAGAAGGAGGAGAAGGAAGAATGGGGAATAATAAGAAGGAGGAGAAGGAAGAATGGGGAATAAGAAGAAGGAGGAGAAGGAGGAGAAGGAAGAAATGGGGAATAAGAAGAAGGAGGAGAAGGAAGAATGGGGAATAAGAAGAAGGAGGAGAAGGAAGAATGGGGAATAAGAAGAAGGAGAAGGAGGAGAAGGAAGAATGGGGAATAAGAAGAAGGAGGAGAAGGAAGAATGGGGAATAAGAAGAAGGAGGAGAAGGAAGAATGGGGAATAAGAAGAAGGAGAAGGAGGAGAAGGAAGAATGGGGAATAAGAAGAAGGAGGAGAAGGAAGAAGAATAAGAGGAAGGAGGAGAAGGAAGAATGGGGAATAAGAAGAAGGAGGAGAAGGAAGAATGGGGAATAAGAAGAAGGAGGAGAAGGAAGAATGGGGAATAAGAAGAAGGAGGAGAAGGAAGAATGGGGAATAAGAAAAAGGAGAAGGAGGAGAAGGAAGAATGGGGAATAAGAAGAAGGAGGAGAAGGAAGAATGGGGAATAAGAAGAAGGTGGAGGAGGAAGAATGGGGAACTAGAACAATAAGAAGGAGGAGGAAGAGGAAGTAAGAGGAGGAGGAGCATATCGTGAGTACAGTCAGGAGGCTCAGGGTTCATTGTTACCTCAGTAAGCTCCTTCATGTTCATACTAACCCCCCATCCCCTTCTCTCTCTCCTTTGTGTTAATATCTTCATCTCTCTCTCTCTCTCTCTCTCTCTCTCTCTCTCTCTCTCTCTCTCTCTCTCACACACACACAAGGTAAATGTACAGCTTTGTCTCGCCTATTGTAATCAAAGTACGCCCACAAATCCACGTCACGCCCGCCAGAATTATATTAACCATTCCAGTATTACCAGGCAATTCTCAGTTTTATTCTGGCTAATATTAGATTATATTATTCAGCTTCTTTTTCTATGTGTAAGAAGGAGACAAAAGGCAAAACTGCATGTAACAAGTGTCTCCCCATAGATGATAGAGTGATAGAGAGCCTAATTCTATGTAAGAGTCAAAATGTCTGGACACGCGGAGCTTGAAGCATTTTATGTCATAGGATGAGGGAAAGACAGATTGAGGGAGAGAGTTCCCGTGTTTGTTGAGGAGAACAAAGTCTGGGAAAATTGGTTCTCTCTTGGGTTATAAAACTGGACAGATTAGGGGCGGGAGTGTGTTGAAAGGCGGGTGCCTCCCACTCTCCGTAAGGGAGGAGGTATACACTGAGAAAGCTCTGAAGAACACTGATTATTGTAATAACAGTAGAAGAGATGCAACATTGAGGCGTGTAGTGAGAGATTGTAGGGAATTGGTAAGAGGAGGTGAGTAATGAGACGAACTGCTTTTGACTCTACCATTTAGAGATATATTTTTATTTTAAGAGACAATACATAGACGAGGGAAAAACAAAGACAATACAAAAAAGGTCCATGGGCCTAAACGCATCCTCCATTAATACAATGCTTGTAACAATTGGATTTAAGGGGACACTGACTGCTTTTTTGGCCTATAAATTCATTCATTCATAAATTCTTAGTGTCCTCGCTAGACATCCGTTAAACTTAGAAAAACATCCCTTAGACCCCCCTCCCCCCCCCCCCCCCCCTCAAGATAAATTTGTACATTTTTCGATAGAAAAATGTCCCGGCCTTCTCTTACAATTACAGGCTCGCTATCGCTCGCCAGGAAAAACAAAAGACACCTAAATGGCACGATAGGTCTTAAAATGTATAACGAAATGAGACGAACGTCTAAAAATCTCAAAACTAATGGGACTAAGCACGAGGGAGAAGGGGGACCAGATAAACGACCGTCTCCCCTTAAACTGTTGTGGGTCGACAGCAACAAACAAAGCTAAAACTAAAACACAAAACCCAACACCTAAAAAGTAAAACACAAAACCCAACACCTAAAAAGTAAAACACAAAACCCAACACCTAAAAACTAAAACACAAAACCCAACACCTAAAAACTAAAACACAAAACCCAACACCTAAAAACTAAAACACAAAACCCAACACCTAAAAAGTAAAACCCAACACCTAAAAACTAAAACACAAAACCCAACACCTAAAACTAAAACACAAAACCCAACACCTAAAAACTAAAACACAAAACCCAACACCTAAAAACTAAAACACAAAACCCAACACCTAAAAACTAAAACACAAAACCCAACACCTAAAAACTAAAACACAAAACCCAACACCTAAAAACTAAAACACAAAACCCAACACCTCAACTAAAACACAAAACCCAACACCTAAACTAAAACACAAAACCCATCACCTATAAACTAAAACACTAATCCCAACACCTAAACTAAAACACAAAACCCAACACCTAAAAAGTAAAAAACACAAAACCCAACACCTAAAAAAGTAAAACACAAAACCCACACCTAAAAAGTAAAACACAAAAACCCAACACCTAAAAAGTAAAACACAAAACCCAAACACCTAAAAAGTAAAAACACAAAACCCAACACCTAAAAGTAAACACAAAACCCAACACCTAAAAAATAAAACACACAAAACCCAACACCTAAAAAGTAACACAAAACCCAACACCTAAAAACTAAAACACAAAACCCAACACCTAAAAACTAAAACACAAAACCCAACACCTAAAAACTAAAACACAAAACCCAACACCTAAAAAGTAAAACACAAAACCCAACACCTAAAAAGTAAAACACAAAACCCAACACCTAAAAAGTAAAACACAAAACCCAACACCTAAAAAATAAAACACAAAACCCAACACCTAAAAAGTAAAACACAAAACCCAACACCTAAAAAGTAAAACACAAAACCCAACACCTAAAAACTAAAACACAAAACCCAACACCTAAAAACTAAAACACAAAACACAACACCTAAAAACTAAAACACAAAACCCAACACATAAAAAGTAAAACACAAAACCCAACACCTAAAAAGTAAAACACAAAACCCAAAACCCAACACCTAAAAAGTAAAACACAAAACCCAACACCTAAAAACTAAAACACAAAACCCAACACCTAAAAAGTAAAACACAAAACCCAACACACCCAGAAGTAGAAGACCCAAAGCCAGCCGACTACAACCGTGACATTGACCCCCAAATAGCCAAAGCCGGAAGGAATGGGGATGGTGACCTTGCTGCTGACCTCCTAATTCCTGGCACTGGTCACGATACATTAAGGGGAGATTTCCACTTGAGGGATTTTTGTCTTGACTCCTTTCTCCCTTATGTTTAGTCCCATTGTTTTTCTAATTTTAAGACGTTCGCCCCATTATTTTGACGATTTTAAGAACTTTCGACTCATTTCTGTCAATTTTAAGACCTTTCGTGCCAGTTAGGTGTCAATTTTATCCTGGCGAGCGATAGCGAGCCTGTAATTTAATAGGAACCGGCTTTCAGCCGGAAATTTTTTCTACTGAAAAATTTACAAATTTATCTTGAAAGGGGCTCATGGGGGTGTAATCTTAAGCTTGATGGATATCTAGAGCCCAAACTAAAAACCTCCCCTTAACCCTTTGAGTACCAGCGACGTGTGTTATATTATATTCTAGCTATATTCAGACGATATTATGCAGCTTAGGAAGGATCTGTGGTAAGTACGGTAGGTAAAAGGGTTGGTTGAGATCATTTGAAGCCCTATTACTGCTAGAGGTCCTTCCCAAGCTGAATAAAATCGTCTAATAGTTGCCCGAATATGATGACAAGGACGTCCCTGGTACTGTATGGGTTAACCCTTTCAGTACCAGGGACGTCTTTTTTTATGTATTTGATTTCGGCTATATTTAGACGATTTTATAAGGCTTAGGAAGGATAATTATACGGTAGGTGAAAAGGGTGAATTGAGATCGTCTGTAGTAGGTTCTTCATGGGTTAGACGTCCTTCCTAAGCTGAATAAAGTCGTCTAATATTTGCCCGCATATAATTAAAAGGATGCCACCCGTACTGTATGGGTTAAGGAGAGAATGCCACTGGAGGGATTTGTTTTCTGGACCCCTTTCTCCCTCATCTTTAGCCCCATTGTTTTTTTAGATGTTACGACGTTCGCCCCATTACTTTGGCGAATTTAAGAACTTTCGCCCCATTGCTGTCAATTTTAAGACCTTTCGTGCCATTTAGGTGTCAATTATTTCCTGGCGAGCGATAGCGAGCCTGTAATTTGAAAGTTTCCGGCGTTCGACCTGGACATTTACCTTGAAAGGGGGTCTAGGGGGTGTAATTTTAAGCTTGTTGGAGGTCTAGGGAACAAAATAAAAATCTCCCCTTAACCCCTTCAGTACCGGTGACGTCCTCTTCATAATATGCTGGCAACTAGTAGACCAATGTGTGCAGCTGAGGAAGGACATCTACCAATTAAAAGGATACAGACTATTTCAATTCACTTTTTTTTTTTTTCTATGTGGGTGAGGGAGACAGAAGGCAGAACTGCCCTGTAACGAGTGTCTCCCCCATAGTTGAAAGAGTGACAGGGCCAAAATCAATGGACGTTCGAGCCATAATGCCTGGACACACGTAGATTGAAGAAATTTAAGTCATAGGATGAGGGAAAGATGGATTCAGGGAGAGAGTTCCAGAGATCAGCTGTTGAATAGAAGAAAGATTGGGAGTAATGTTTCACTCTTGAGTTGGAGAGTTATACAGAGTAGGGGTGGGATTGTGTTGCAAGACGGGTACTACGTACCCTACGTAGAGGAGGTGGTATGCACTGAGAGAGCTCTGAGGAACACTGATTATTGTAGCGATAGAATAGCGAGAGAGATGCAACATTACGGCGAAGAGAAGGAGATTGCAGAGAGTTGGTGAAACTCAAGCCTGAATATATTAACTAGTCAGTCAACCAGTAGTCATTAGGCAATCCCAAAACAAACTAAAAGAAGTAAAGCTTGATAAGCAGAGATGTAACGTGGTTATTATCAGCTTATAAACAATAATAAAAACTATTATATCAATTAGTTGACATTCTGGTAAGGTCCTCAGAATGTGAAAAGTGAAAAGTGGTCCAGTTTCTTGAATATTGTCAATACATTCACATGTTTCTATCAGTTTTTCCTGGCAGCAGATTGACGATTATATTAAGCTTAGGAAAGATCTTGGGTATTTAAATTTACTGGAAACAGTTGCATATTTTTGATAGAGATCCTGCATTAGTTAGTTCATTACCCAGACCAGAGAGTAGAACCTAATGACACGTTTGATTTAGATTACAAAGGATATATGGAAGTCAGAGGGTTGATTGATACCGTATTTACCCTTTTAACTCCTATAAGTCCTTCCTAAGCTGTATAAACAATCTAAAGATAGCCAGAATAAACTGTCATATTGCGTCATAATCTTAAGGGGGTTAACTTATTCGTTCATGGTGTTGTCCTCAGTTACCCGGCTAACTTTCTTTGCCCCGCGCAGCGCAGGCCGGACACGCGATCAGCTGATTCATGTCAACAAAACCCCCTCCTCCTCCCCCACCCGCGGTCACGTGAGGTACGATAATGGTCACGTGAGGTACGATAATCCCGCCGTAACGCACCTATTTCCCTTTCTTATCTTGTTTGTCCTGTTACGTCACGCGATAAGGCAGCCCCGCGCCAGGCCATCAACAGCGATAATCCTGTCTGTGGAAAGATGGATGAAAAATAAATCCCCTTTTTATGGAGATTTGGTTGGACATTCGCCGGGGATTTCTGGCAACCAGTGGGTGATGGATATTGGAGGCGCCACACACCGATGTTTATATATTTGCCCCCCCCCCCCCCCCCCCTTCCCCCTAATGCGCTACGTAAGCAAGGTTGGTTATTTAAGGGGAGATGGGTCGTTTTTCTGGTCCCCTTTCTCCCACGTGATAATTTCCATTTGTTTTGAGATTATAAGACGTTTGGCCCATTAGTTTGACGGTTTTAACACCTTTCGTCCCATTCTTATATCAACATCAAGACCTTTCGTACGTACCATTTCGGTGTCGAGCCAGTCATTTTTAGAAGGAATCGGCCTTCGGCCGGGAAATGTTTCTACCGATAAATATACACATTTATCTTGAAATATAATTGAAATATAATATAATTGAAATATAATTGAAATATATACTAGGGGGGTGTATTTTTTAAGCGTTATGGATGTCTAGCGAGGAAACTAATAAATATAAGAACAACTGAATTAATAGACAACAAATACGGCCCATCTCCCCTTAACTTGACGCTGGTGTGTTTGCGTCGGCGTGATGTAGAGTTGGGTTACGTTTTGCCTACACTATTTGCCCTCATATGAACATCGATTTCAGGATGCAATCATTCAGAAATGGGCTACCACATCCCCGTAACCCCGCATTTTACATCATACTTACCTTTTGAATCCTAGCCCCTTCTATACCGTCGATATAATTTTATATTTTATTCTGGCTACTACTAATCGATTTTATTCAGGTTAGGAAGGCTCTCTAACAAAGGCTTCAAACTATCCCAATCAACCCTCTTAAATACCAAAGGTCCTTCCTAAGCTGCATACAATTGTCTAAATATAGCTAGAACAAAATATAGCAGACATCGTAGGTACCGAAAGGGCTAGGTCCTATAGGTCATATATATTTATAGCGTGATTTTCGTAGCACTTATATTTTATGGAGTATTGTAATATTAGCGGACATCAATGATAATGTATTATTCTGATTCCATATAGTACAGTCGGCCACATAAGTTCTGTTCCTCGTCGTGATCTTATGTATGAAAGTAAAATGTCATGAATGAATTGCGAGTGTGTTTTTGTTTTAATGATCAGTTGACATATCAGATGGGTTATCCACTAAATACGAAACTACACTCTTAATTCAATCACGCGCATTATACTTCCACGTATTAGACAACGGAGAGGAACAGAACTTGTGTGGGGGACTGTACTAGATTAAATATAGCTATCATTTTGATGTCTAGCTATTACATATATTGTTATAACTTCAACTAAAAAAAATAGATGTTGGAATGGATTAGTAGTTGCCTATGTTGAATTTCAAGGGGAGGTATTGTTATTTATCTGGACCCCCTCCTATCTCGTGTTTAGCCCCATTAGTTATGAGATTTTAAGACCTACGCCCCATTAGTTTCGCGATTTTAATACCTTTCGCCCCATTTCTTCGTCAATATATATATATATATATATATATATATATATATATATATATATATATATATATATATATATATATATAATACATTTTTCTGGACCCCCTCCTATCTCATGTTTAGCCCCCTGGTCAGGATACCTCTCTCCTAATAACCTTTTTCTGGACCCCCTCCTATCTCGTGTTTAGCCCCCTGGTCAGGATACCTCTCTCCTAATAACCTTTCATTTATCCCCAGAACTTCTACTCTCCGGAATTCACTTTCTTGTAGTTGCTTTCCACAGATTTTCGACCTACAACAGTTTAAGGGAGAGGTTATCGCATTTTCTGGACCTCCTTCTCCCTCATGATTAGCAAATTAGTTTTTGAGGTTTTAAGACGTTCGTTCCGTTATTTTGGCGATTTTGAGACCTTTCGCCTCATTTTGTTGTCAATATTAAGACCTATCGTGCCCTTTAGGTTTTCTTATTATTCCTGGCGAGCGATAGCGAGCCTCAAATTTTTAGAAGGAATCGGCCTTCGGCCGGGACATTTTGCTATCGAAAAATGTACAAAAATATCTTGAAAGGGGGTCTAGGGTGTGTTTTTCTAAGCTTGATGGAGATCTAGCGAGGAAACTAAAAAATAAATTAATAGATACATATATCTACCAAAAACCAAGCACTACCCCCTTAAGTCCAATTGTTACAAAAAATTGATGTCTGGAGGATGCCTTTAGGTACAGTTGGTCAAAGTTCCAGCTGACCCACCCTCGCTCTGGGGCTCGCAGAATTAGCTGGCAATACTGGTGTAGTGGTGCAGGGATACCACTTGCCATTAATGTGTTATCTGTGTCTGTCCTGTATATTACTGCAAATTAGACTATGTTATGTTCACGTTGTGAAGACTAAAATAATGCTCCTTCAATAAGCAGCCATCAATAAAACAGAAACATGTATTCTTATAAAATCGAGTAAAGTATGTTGTGGCAGCCAGCAGGTTTTATATGCGTTGCCAATCAGTGGATATAATAACTTGAATATTTAAGCAAATCTACGAACTTTGGGTGAATGTTCGGTATCATACATAGCGATGTATGCATTTTTATTTGAGATAGGCTTACTTTCCCTTGTTTAGTATATGTTGTAACAATGATATAGCCGAAATCAGATCTACCAATCCCAATCTTTGTAAGACACACCTCCTTCCTACACCAGTATTACCAGATAATTCTGCGAGCCCCAGAGCGAGGGTGGGTCAGCTGGAACTTTGACCAACTGTACATGGACCTTTTTTGCTTTGTCTTTATTTTTCCCTCCTCTGTTTATTGTTTCATAAACAAAATCTGGAAAAGGTAGACTCAAAAGCATTTCATCTCATCAACTCACCTCCTCTTACTAATTCCCTACAATCTCTCTCTACTCACCTCAATGTTGCATCTCTCGCACTCTAATACGGTTATTACAATAATCAGTGTTCTGCAGAGCTTTCTCAGTGTATACCTCCTCCCATACGGAAAGAGGGGGACACACGCCTACCCTAATTCTGTCCAGCTCTCTAACCCAAGAGTGGACCAATTTTCCCAGTCTTACTTCTATTCAACAAGTAAGCTCTCTCTCTCTCTCTCTTTCTCTCTCTCTCTATCTCTCTCTCTCTCTTATGACATATACTGCTTCAAGCTCCATGTGTCCAGACATTTTGACTCTAACGTACCTAGAATTTAGCTCTATCACTCATTCTACTTTGGGGGAGACGCTTGTTAAATGCAGATTTGCCTTTTGTTTCCTTCTTACACATACAATTAACTGAGAAAAAATCATCTACTATTAGCCAGAATAAAAAGGAGAAATACCTCGGAATACTGAAATGGTTATGGTTAAGGGGGAATGGTTCACACTTTGGTCGATGTTTTCATATATTTATTATTATTATTTATTATAATTATTATTATTATTATTTATTATTATTATTATTTATTATTATTATTAGGGGTTCGACCCCTACGGGGAACCCCTATTGTAATCATTAAACCCACTTATTCATCCAAATTCTTCTTACACGCCGGTTTTGACGCAATAACTCCAGAACCGCTTTTTGGATCAGGATCAAAGTTTCACAAGAGGTGCGTTTTTGTATTGGGCAACTTTTGAGATGCTAAACATCCGGCATGGCGGCCAAACAGGTCCGTGGCAGCCAGTTTCCCGAAATATTTGACGCCTAAATACCGTCTCTCGCACTCATAGGAAACGATTGGGCTTTGGCATAATTATGGACTCCACTACTAATGCTCCGCAAATGTTATAGAGAAGGTTTTGCTTTTGCACGTGGGTTTTTTTCCGGCAATCTTGAAAAAAACTCTAATTCCACTTAAAATTCCACATCTTGAAAACTACGCCGATGATCAAAGCCATGTTTGCGTAGTTGGGTGAGGCTCGCGATTCCGAACGTTTTGATACCAAAAGAATATAAATGGGTGGAATAGTTTGGCCGCAGCATTGAAAACTGTCTATTCTTAAATGACTTTAAAATCGTATTCGCTACGCACACAATGTTTACCGTCTACAGTCTATAGGCTTCCACGCATCCCCCAGTTTTGCTTAATAATATAGTCGATTTATTATTCAGATCTATTATTTTTTTTATTTAACTCTCTCAAAACAGTTCGAGTCCCTACGAATTCCACCAATTATTTAGCCAACCTACCTATACATACCTACCCTACCAAATAATAATGATAATTCAAATTTATTTTTGGTGAATAACAGAGTATTGGCTAAGGTTTTTAACAATTCCTCCCTTTGCCAAATGCTTAGTTTAATAACAAAGTTCTAGACCTTCAAAGTTTTGACAATTTTTGGTGTGGTGTGACTTACCTTTCCTCCTCCCTCAAACAGCAAGCAACGTTATCTAGGGTTCAAGTAGTATTGCACGCTTCCATAAAAATATATATATAGTCCGGTTTTTACGCAATAACTCCGGAACCGCTTGTCGGATCGGGACCAATCTTTGACACAAGGTGCATTTTTGTATTGGGCAACTTTTGATATGATATCCAAAATGGTGGCCAGACACGCCCGTGGCAGCCTTTCACACCCAACCCATCTCGTCCTATCTAATTTTATGTTGAACTCTATTGTTCTTGATCCCACTATAGGACTCGGTAGCCTATTCCACATATCTACAACTTTGTTACTAAACGAAGAGAGGCAGATCCCTTACACACCCAGTCTCTCTCTGTCGCTCGTTTGTTTGCACACCGGTACAAATGAGGCAGATCCCTTACAAATGCAACTAAGATGAACATGGGAATCTGCAGAGAAACAAGTGGCCCACAAAAGGCAGATCCCTTTCACATCCAACCCATTTTGTCCATATGACTATCTGATTTTATCTTGAAATTCTCTATTGTTCTTGATCCCAATTCCCACTATGGCACTAGGTAGCCTATTTCACATATCTACGACTCTGTTACGAGAGAGGCAGATCCCTTACACAGCCAATCTCTCTCTCTCTCTCTTATTTGCACACTGGTACAAATGAGGCAGATCCCTTACACATGCTATCAAGATGAAAATGGGAGTCTGCAGAGAGCCGATTGGCCCACACACGGCAGATCCCTTTCACACGCAATCCATCTCGTCCTATCAAATTTTATGATGAAGCTCTATTGTTATTGATCCCACTATAGTACTCGGTAGCCTATTACACACATATACAACTCTTTTACCAAGTGAATAAAGGCAGATCCCTTACACAGCCAATCTCTTTCTCTCTCGCTCTTGTTTGTTTGCACACCGGTACAAATGAGGCAGATCCGTTACACATGCAACCAAGATGAAAATAGGAGTCTGCGGAGAGCCAAGTGGCCCACATAAGGCAGATCCCTTTCACACTCAACCCATCTCATAAACGTTACCTGTTATTTACACTACTTACTATACTCCCATGTTATCATAATCCTGCAACCAAAACACAATTGTAAGAAATAGGAACATAAGAAAATGGGAGTCTGTAGAGAGCCAATTGGCCCACACAAGACAGATCCTTTTCACACCCAACCCATCTCATAACAACTCTCTCATTTATCTCTATCTTCCTTACATTTATGACATCCTAGTCTCTCTCTCTCTCTCACAAATGAGAACATAAGAAAACCGGAGTCTGCAGAGAGCCGATTGGCCCAAACATGTCAGATCCCTTTCACACCCAACCCATCCCGCACTCTCTCTCTCTCTCTCATATTTATCGCTATCTTCCTTACGTTTACGACATCCTATTCTCTCTCGCCATACTCTCTCTCCCTCACAAATGAGAACATGAAAAATAAGAAAACGGGAGTCTGCAGAGAGCCGATTGACGTACACATGGCAGATCCCTCTCACACCCAATCCATCTTGTTCTATCTAATTTCAAGTTGAAGCTCTTGTTCTTGATCCCATTATAGCACTCAGTAGCCTATTCCACATATCTACAACTCTGTTACTAAACGAATAGAGGCAGATCTTTTATACAGCCAATCTCTCCCTCTCTCGCTCTTGTTTGTTTGCACAATCTGTTCCTTCTGTAGTTTCTCCATGCCCGATAAGTTAAATGATCTTTTGATATCTGTGACACAGCTCTTGTATCCAACACAATACCCTGCTTGCAAAACCGCTTGAACCCCGGACAACGTTGCTTGCAACTTTAATTATTATTATTACTATTATTATTATTTTATATATTTATTATTTGTCTTGTGTCCTCCTTAGACCTCCATCAGGCTTAAAAAAACACTCCCTAGACCGGTTTCTCTTAAAATAACAGACTCGCTTTCGCTCGCCAGGAAGAAATCGACACCTAAATGACACGAAAAGTCTTAATATTGAAAAAAAATTGAGGCGAAAGGTCTTAATATCGCCAAACTAATGGGCCGAAAGTCTTCTAATCTGAACACTAGTGGAGCTAAACATAAGGAAGAAGGGGGACCAGCAAAACGACCCCATCTCCCTCATAATATAATTCTGGCGGGCGTGACGTGGATTTGTGGGCGTACTTTGATTACAATAGGCGAGACAAAGCTGTACATTTACCGTGAGAGAGAGAGAGAGAGAGAGAGGGTGGGGGGGTAGTATGAACATGGAGCTTACTGAGGTAACAATGAACCCTGAGCCTGCTGACTGTACTCCCGATATGCTCCTCCTTCCTCCTTTGTCTTGTTCCTCATTCCTCCTCCTCCTCCTTATTCCCCATTCTTCCTTCTCATCCGTATCTTTATTATTCCCCATTCTTCCTTTTCATCCTCCTCCTTCTTATTCCCCATCCCTCCTCCTCCTCCTTCTTGTTCCCCATTCTTCCTCCTCCTCCTCCTTCTTCTTCTTATTCCCCATTCTTCCTTCTTCTCCTGCTCATCGTTGTCCTCCTCCACCTTTTCTTCGTCTTCACTTTTCACATTTTCTTTCCTCCTCCTTCTAGTCTTCCTAGTGGCTTACTTATATCCTTCTTCCATTGCTCGATTGGCTTCCTCTGTCCCCTCACACACACACACACACTATCTCTCTCTTTCACGGTTCAATTCTTACGGAACTTAAATTTTGAAGCTGCCAGACTATAATTGCCAGTAAAAATTGACTGTATAATCGCTCGTGACACCACCTTTACTCTATAAAAAAAAAAATGTTTCTACCGTCCATTCCTCTTGTCCCTGACCATGACCATTAATGACCTCTAGGCTGCTGACCTTCTCACTGCCTCATTTGTCACCGTAATCCCTGGGCTAGTTACTCTCTCTATCTTTCTCTCTATATATCTAGCTATCTATATCTATATATGTATCTATCTAATGTTATCTCTCTATTTCTGTCTATCTAATGTTATCTCTCTCTATCTAATGTTATCTATCTTTTTCTGTCTGTCTCTAATGTTATCTCTCTCTCTCTGTCTCTCTATCTATAGCTATCTATATCTATATATGTATCTATTTAATGTTATCTCTATTTCTGTCTATCTAATGTTATCTCTCTCTCTCTATCTAATGTTATCTATCTCTTTCTGTCTGTCTCTAATGTTATCTCTCTCTCTCTCTCTCTTTCTCTCTCTCTCAAACACACACAAACACACTTAATCACCGTAATCCCTGGCCCCTATATAGTTACCTCCTGAACAAGCAGCTTACTCTGACAGCAACCCTGTTTTTAATGCATTACACTGAACATCTGCAATTTTTAGGCTCTACCGTATTTCTATTTTTACATCATATTTTAATGTTTAAAATATAATTCTAGTAGTGGTTTTCATGTTGTTTATCATTGTTAGTTTATTTCTGCTTCAGGAAACTAGAAGAAATAATATGGTTTATGGTGACAGGTCGCAACGTAGAATAATCAAGAATGAGGCAGTAGAAGAGTACATTTATTTAGGTCAAATATTAATACAAATAAAAGATAGTGAATATGAAAGTAAAAGGAGAATTACTCTAGGATGGAAAGCATTTGGCAGATAAAGAACATTTAAGACAATTTCGTTGCTAGTATTCCTTAGGAGTATAGTTTATAACCAGAGTGTGCTACCAATTAAGATCTATGGATCCTAAATCTGGAGAGTAACAAAAACAATGAAGAAAATACTTTAACCGTCTTGGTGGTGTAATGGTTAAGGTGTCTAAAAATCTGTGTGTGATAACCCAGGTTCAAATCCCGGTGGATCACATATATGCTTTCATTAATTCCATTGGAGGTGTTTGGTGTTGTGGCGAAATTAATAACAAATAGATTGTAACGCACAGATAATTAGGGAAATACCAATATTAGGGGTAACTCATAGAAACAATTAGAGAACATCGTGTGTGTGTGTGTGTTTTTTTTTTTTTTTTTTTTTTTTTTTTTTTTATGTGGACGAGGGAGGCAAAAGGCAAACCTGCCTGTGACGAGTGCTTCCCCCAGAGTTGAAAGAGTGACAGGGCCAAAATCAATAACGTTCGAGCCAAAATGCCTGGACACACGGAGTTTGAAGCAATTTAAGTTATAGGATGAGGGAAATTTGAATTCTGAGAGAGAGTTCCATGAGAGCAAACTGACTTCAAGGATGTCCTAGAAACGATAATTGAGCAGAAGTGGAGATGGGCAGGACACGTAGCAGATAGAGAGGATAATAGGTGGAGTAAAAGGCAGACCCCAGAGATGAAAAGCGCGACAGGAAAAGACAAGCCAAGAGGTGGAAAGATGAGATAGAAAACACTGCAGGGGTAACGTGGCAAAGACTTGCAAAGTCTCGTTAGTCATGGAAAAGGTTTGGGAGGCCTTTGTCCAGCGGTGTACTCCTAATGGATGATGTTGATGATGATGGTAATTATATGTGTGTGTATATATATGTGTGTTTGAAAAGGAGGAAAAGGGCGCTTTCCAACATCTGTATTTGATATCAAGCTTTCGGCTAGAGAGAGAGAGAGCCAGAGCATACCAAATAATATGTGTTAAAGTCAGTTATAAAGGTTAATATAAATATGAATTAAATCGTTCTACTAAGCCCCCCCCCCCCCCCTCTGTATACTGGTGGCGATGACTGTGAATAATGAATGTGTCCCTGCACCCCATTTATTGTCGGGGGGGGGGGGGGGGGACATACACGGTTATTCAGTGTTTTATACGTTTTTAGTTAGGGGTTTGGGGGCTTTTCTGTCGGCTGTTATACATATTTTGGTTTGTGTTGAACGCCTTTAGCACCATGTCATCTTTTTACCTCTTGATTCTGGCTGTCATTGGATGAATTTATGCCGTTTAAGAAGGACCTATGTTACTAAGAAGGTTAATTGAGATCGCATTTACCCATTTGAGTCGTATAGCTAGATTACAGGCTAAAGAAAATCATCTAATGGAAACCAGAATATGATGAATATTACGTAATGGTGATGAATGGGTTAATTATAACTACGTAATCATTTATTTATCAATTATTAATTTTCTATGCAGCCCATTTGTTATCTGGGAGCGTTTATTCAGTCTTTAATACATTGATGGGATATTTGTTTGCGTATGTCTTTATTAACTTACATATACTGTATATAATTCATTCTGAAACCCTATTATTTATATTTCGACTAGGATATTGGGCGTTTTAACCCCTTCAGCACCATGACGTAATTTCCATCATATTCTGGTTACCATTAGACGATCTGGCTTAGCTTATAGACTACTCTTAAGAGGCAAGGGGGTAAATACCATCCCAATACACCCTCTGGATAATGTAGGTCATTCTTAAGCTGCATAAAATCGTCTAAAGTTATCCGGAATCCAAAAGTGAATAGGCGTGTCACCGTGCTCTCTCTCTCTCTCTCTCTCTCTCTCTCTCTCTCTCTCTCTCTCTCTCGCTCTCGCTCTCGCTCTATATATATATATATATATATTTATCTCTCTATCTATCTTATTTATCTATATCTATCTATCTACATGTATATCTATCTATCTATCTATCTTGAGTATTGTTTAAAATACCATATTGAACGGTATGTGACTTTTAATGACAGACAGCATGGATTTAGAGTGAATCACTCTACGTCTACAGCATGCTTAGTTTTAAAGGAAACCATTTTAAGATATAATTCTTTAAGCTCAAATGTATATGCCTCTTTTATAGATCTGAAGAAAGCTTTTGATAAAGTTAATAATTTTAAGCTTATTCATAAACTTTTAAAATTAAATATTCCCATTTTTTATGTAAATATTTTATATTTCTTATATAGGAATCAAAGCATAGCTACTAAGCATAAAGATGCAGTATCAGATCCTTGGAAAATTAAAAATGGAGTGAGACAAGGTGGTATTCTGTCAACAGTTCTATTTAATATTTACATTAATGACATAATAGAAAAAGTATCTGAGAGTAGTACAGGCTGCAAGTTGGGTAACAGATCTATCAACATAATTGCTTATGCCGATGACTTGGTTCTGCTTTCTCCTTCTTCATCAGGTTTACAAGAATTATTGAACATAATTGAAAATGAAGCAAAGGCAATTGATATTGAAATTAATCCAAGTAAGTCCGTTTGAATGTATTTTAAGCACAAACACGATAATGTCAAGGATCCGATTTTATATTTATATGAAAGTAAGTTAGAAGTTGTACACGAATGTAGATATCTTGGCTTTGTAATAGATTGCAATTTGCATAATGACAAAGACATAATAAGATGCAGGAATAAGTTTTATAACGAATTCAATTGCCTTTTGCGGACATTTTCTAGCGTTAGCTGTAATGTATTTAGTAAATTATTCCAGAGTTATTGTATGAGTTTTTATGGATCAGAATTGTGGTTCTGTAATAAGAAATGTTATGTCCCATTGAAACAATTTGCAATAGGCTTCCATAAAGCAATAAAGAAAATTATGAAGCTAAGATACTGGGAGAGCAACCATAAGGCAT